>NJRL01000186.1:455931-468763 GCA_003063815.1 Aphaenogaster rudis
GGGGGGATTTATCCCCCTAATCCCCCCCTGGCTACGCCGCTGGTAAGGGAGATACAAGGAACATGTGCGCGTCGATTTTCAGTGTGCTCCAGTATACGCTGTGATCGACGAGACGATTGTGATACAGCCCAGTGTACACTGGAATCTTATATTTGCTTTCTCTTTTATCTTACATTCCACCGAGCCTAACGTTCTGTGATAAACCGTGCTTTCGTACCCGGCAAGAACCGACATTCCAATTTTGTAGATCTTGTAATCGTCAATTAACGCGGGTAGGATCATTACGGTAAGTGAATCCCTACTGAAAAATTTTTATTGAGATCACAATTGCGAATAAAATTTTTATTGAGATCATAATTGAGAACAAAATTTTTATTGAGATCATAATTGAGAATAAGGATTTTCAGTAGGGATGGAACGTATCATTTAAATGTGATTACGAAACGGCAGAGTTCGCTCGGTTTCCGCGGTCTATTTGCTATTCGTGTTCTGTGAGATTCTGTGGATTCTTGCAAAAAGTGTCTGCCGGCAAAGTTTGTAGAAGACACTTTGCAAAATCCGTTTTCGACAGATTCGGCTATCTGAGCAGTCGCATCTTCCGTGGTTTTATCTCTGTTTTTCTCTCTAAGCATTGTGCAAGAACAAGAAAAAAATTGCAACTTTACTGCCATGTTGAAATTTAAGATGTTGCGTCGATTTTTGCAACAGCAAGACACGTGAACTTTAAGGCATCTTAAAAAATATCTAAGATACATTTAAATAATACATTTAAATATTTAAGGCATATTAAAAATATATTTAAGTAAATGAGTATCTATTTATATAAATATATATAATTATTATAATTTTTATTGCAGTTAGAATTTTCGTTTAATTGATAATAAAAAGGAGAACATTGCAAGAATGGAACTGATGCGGCCAGATCGACCGTCTGAATGTACGTGGAAAGCGAACGGGGAAAATTCGCCGCATACGAAACCAATGGAGTAAGTTTGTCATAATTGAAAGCCTGTAAGCTTTACAAAGAGTCTTTTTATCCATTTCATCTTGTCCATATGGTCTATACATCTGTGTCATTTTGCCATTACACGTGCACGCCATACGTTACAGCCCTGCACTAATTTTAACAGCTGAGAAGTTTCACCATATGCTCTGAGATATGAAAGTTTATCAGTAGACCACATAAATACGTGTCATTGTAATCACAATATTGTAAATAAGAAATGAGAAGAGAATATTGCAAAACGTGACACAAATATTGCAACAAACTATAATGTGCACTGTGCAAATAAACATGACTTTGATAATAGATAGTTATCATAGGATATGTGAGAGTATTAATAACAGATAATAGCATGTTTTTGCCTTAATGTTCGATCTATTGATTATTAGATCTAAATGTTATTGCATAACTCTTGATTTTCATGTGTTTTATATTAATATTAATGATATATAGGCAATTATATTTTGTGCCAATATATATAATTTTTTTTATTCTCTAGGGTACCAAACCGTAAGAAGATATTACCAAACATTTTAAGCGCAATTGGCCAGACGCCTCTTGTTCGGCTCAATAACATTCCTAAAAATCACGGGATTAAATGCGAAATGTGTTAGTAAAAAAATTTCTGGTATATTTTATAGAATAGAAATTTTATCTTTCCTAAATTTTCCTATCTTGCTGTACAGACGCGAAATGTGAATTCTTAAACCCTGGAGGATCCGTTAAAGATAGGATAGCGCACAGAATGATCCAGGACGCGGAAGAAAAAGGTCTAATAAAGCCAGGGTATACAATTATCGAACCAACCAGCGGCAACACTGGCATCGGTCTAGCGATGGCCGCAGCGGTCAAGGGCTATAAATGCATTATTGTGATGCCGGAGAAAATGTCTAATGAAAAAGTCTATGCGCTTCGCGCTCTCGGTGCAGAAATAGTCAGAACACCGACCGAGGCAGCTTGGCACAGCCCGGAAGCGCATATCAGTGTTGCTCAAAAATTGCAAAAGAAAATACCCAATAGTATTGTTTTAGACCAGGTGCCTTATTTTAATATTTTTAAATAATATATCTTTGATATATTTATTTTATATATATACATATATATAGATATATATTAATAGAATAATAAAATGTATAGTATACAAACGCTGGTAATCCATTGGCACACTATGACCACACTGCAACAGAACTCTTGGAGCAATGTGATGGCAATATAGATTATGTCATAATTGGCGCCGGGACTGGAGGCACTGTGACCGGAATTGGACGAAAATTAAAGGAAATGTCGCCTAGTACAAAAATTATCGCAGTGGACCCTAAAGGCAGCATTTTAGCGGAGCCATCTGAATTGAATGGGGACGACGTTGGTTTTTACGAAGTAGAAGGAATTGGATATGACTTCATACCAACAGTTCTAGATCGTAAAGTGGTCGACATATGGATGAAAACTGAAGATAACGAATCATTAAAAGCGGCGCGAGAATTAATTAGCAAAGAGGGACTGTTATGTGGCGGTAGTAGTGGTGCAGCACTTGCAGCGGCGTTAAAAATCGCTAAAGACTTGCCTGCGGATAAACGTATGGTTGTTCTTTTGCCCGACAGCATAAGAAATTATATGACAAAATTTGTATCAGACGAATGGATGGAAGCTAGAGACTTTTTGGTAATTCATTATACATTATGCATTTAAGATATCGTAAATTTATTGCAAATGTTATTGAATATGTATTAAATTACAAATCTCTTTTCAGCCATCTAAACCTCCGATAGAAGCGAACAAATGGTGGTGGAACATACCAGTAGCGGATTTATCGTTAAAGAAGCCTGTGCTGTTAAAGGGGATGTCATGTCAAGATGCAGCGGATTTCTTGAAAACCGCAAGTCACATTGAGCAACTATTAGTAACTGACGAAAAGAAAATGTTCGTGAAAGGTGTTGTTACATCAGACGCGCTCCTGTCTAATTTAATCTCCGGTACAGTGAAGCGAACTGATTACGCCGAAAAAGTTATGCTCAAGCAGTTTACAAAAGTTACAGCCTCGACTATACTCGGGAAAGTATCGCGTATTCTTGAGAAAGAACCTTACGCCGTGGTTATAAACGACGCGAATAATGCTTTAATCGGACTTGTAACTCAACGCGACATTTTTAATTTCATCACTAAGGATGATGACTGCAATGTAAAATAATAGAATTGTATAAAATCTGTCTATATTGTGATCAAGCAAGATTATTTGTATTATATGTATTCAGATGATCAAGAAAGCTAAGTACATCATGGATCTTCTTTTATAATTTTGTATCTGATACTATTGTATTTGTATCTAGTTGGATCAATGATTTATATCGGTATAACAAACAAATTGTCACTGTGAAATTTATAGATACATCTATTTAGATCTCGTTTTTAAACCAGTGATATAATTTTTCTTAACGTTTCTTATAACATTTATACATTTTAAGCATTTAAGCTGTACTTTCCACTTTTTATAAATGCAAATAGATGAGCAAAATAAAAAAATTATAAAACATACGAAATTGTTATAAATGTAGATATATATTAATATCTTATTTCGAATATGTTCTAAGAGATTGGTTTATATAGTTTACAAACGGATATACATATACATTGTATGAGATGAATATTAGAACAGTTTTATCTCTGACAATATTAATAATTTATTTTTTTTCCACTAAATACAATAGAAATATATATAATATACGATGCATATTTATTCCCTTATATTTCATATAAGAGATTTTACTATGGGTGTATATATAGATATACCTTTTTACATGTATCCTGTACAAAAAAGGATACTGTACCTTCTTATTTCTCGAGTCGCTCCGAATGACTATTAAATCTTTTGAACTTGAACGTGAAATTTACAGCTTGGTAACGTAGTAGTTTCCGCTGTGACAGTACTGATGATACCGAGGTTCGCTAAGCTACCTCGGAGGAGGCCGCAAGTGAAAGCCAGCAGACGAGGGCTCTCCTTAAGGTACTGCTTGCTGTTGCTCGTACCAACCTTATCTAGCAACCTAAAGGCGTTATCTTGCAACACGTACACTCCGTGATGGTTAGTTCTGAGATTATCAATTTGTTTGTGATACAGGCTGGACCAGAAGTCCGTGCAGATAAACTTGATCATGTCCAGCTCGTCCTTGAACCTGCTCCACTCCCTCGTCAGTCGTTCGATAATTCTGTACCCGACGCTGAATCCCATCCATTCTAAACGCGAGAGTTCCTCCTCGCCTTCCTGTTGACAACAACCAAGAAACTCGGGGAAACTCTTTCGCGGTAAATAACAGGGCCAAGCGGCTCCACTTATTATTCTCACGGCTGATTACTCACTGCAGACGACCTGCTCAAAACGTAATTGACAAGCTCGGCGTGCAAATACTCGAAGAGACAGTCGTCGGCCTCCCCGGTTGCGCTAGGATTCGCTTTGGAATCGATTATCTGTTGCTTCATCGTTGTTCGACGGTATCGCTTCTCGGTTTGACTCGATTGCACGCAGTTTACCTACGTGCCTACGTTTTTTCGTGTAACCTGATATATGTATGTATATATGTATTATTTACAGAAGGCACGTCAAACAACCGTCAACTTTCCCTAGACTGTTAATTGAAGAAAATTAATTACTCTCTCCGCGCGGCCGACTGCAAAGTATGCTAACGCGCATCGCGAAATATGATACAACCATATGATAACTTTGACAGACATTACTCGCGCATGCGCAATAGATGATAGAGCGATTGCGGAGAGGTCTGTTCGTTTCACGTGCTCTTTTTCCTCCAACGCCCGAATAATATATGCCTGTCTCCGAGACAGGCATATATTATTCGGTCTCGTTTCAGACGCTGATAAATGCAAATTTGTTCTTTGCAACTGAAAAAAGAATTAGAGTAAAAAACAAAAGAACATACTTATATGATAATACAGTGCACTACACTGGTAACCATGGAAACTGTAAAGCACGCTTTTTCCACGCGCTGCAGGATAATCATATCGTACACCGATAATTAATTTCTTTTTGCATTCGTAAAAGCTAAGATATAAACACTGATCTTCCTTTCGTATATAATTCGTATATATTTTGTCTAATAAAAAATCTTTAAGTTGTGAGAAATAGTGTTTCCAATTTTTCCATCAATCATATTTTATGTATTTACAATATAATAATTTATATGCATATTAATTATATAATAATTACATGTATACTTTACTTATTTAAGATACATATTTCTAATTACATTATACAGTCAATTGTATACAACGTATTATAATATATTGTTATATACAATTAACAGTATTAATAGAAATATACTGTCATTCATAATCTTAATAAATCAATTTTTAAGACAAAACAGGACATGGAGAAATTCGTCATCAATGGTCAGATCGGCGAAGGAGCGCAAGGCTTGGTCTTGAAAGCGCACGACACATCCAGGGATCAGGAAGTGGCGTTAAAGAAGATCCTGATTAAAAAGGCCGAGGGTGGCCTACCCGCATCCATCATACGCGAAGTGAAAAGTTTGCAGCAATTGAAGCATCCCTATGTATGCTTTCTTTCATTTAGCATTATTCCTTCACTTAGCTTTCTCCAAACCAAAAAGAATTAGTATTCAAAGCGTTCACTGATCTTTCCCGTATCAATTCAGCGAAATTTGCATTCATTGCCATTTGTTTGCAGGTCGTGGAGTTGCTGGATGCTTTCCCGAACGGTTTAGACTTCGTGATGGTGTTCGAATACATGCCGACAGGTCTGTGGGAAATATTAAGAGACTCCGAGATATCCTTGACGCTGGCGCAAATTAAAACGTACATGAAAATGTTGTTGGAGGGTATAGCGTACGTGCACGGCAAGAATATAATACACAGGGTACATGGATACTGTTATTTTTATCCTAGAAGGGATGTACGCAATCGTTTCTAGAATGTCGAAATTGTATTTTAGGATTTGAAACCTGCAAACTTGTTGATCAGCGAGAAGGGTATCCTGAAAATCGCGGATTTTGGCTTGAGCAGACTGATGTGGCGGGACGGCACGAAGCCGTATTCGCATCAAGTCGCCACACGGTGGTATCGAGCACCGGAACTGCTCTATGGAGCACGTTATTACACGTCCGCGATCGATATTTGGTCGATCGGTTGCATATTCGGCGAAATGTTGAACGCTTCCCCATTATTTCCCGTAAATAATTCCTTTTTGGCTGAAATAGATTAAATTATATAGCAATGCTATATTTGTGTGTAATTGCAGGGTGAAACTGACATCGAACAACTGGCCATTGTTTTGAAGTATCTGGGTTCTCCTACATCCGAATCCTGGCCCGAATTAAGTTCGTTACCGGATTACAACAAAATCACCTTTCCTTATCACAAAAGCACATCATGGGAGAATATTATTCCAGACGCGCAGCCAGAAGCCGTCGATCTAATCAGGCAGATTTTGATTTACAATTCGTCGAACCGTTTCACGGCTGAACAGGTAATATATACATGTAATTATATATAATATATAATATAATTATATTACTCTGTATTATATATAATACATAATACTCTGTATTATATATAATACAGAGTAATAAGATCTCTAAGTTACCTTTCTGATTAATTACTGTTTCTTTTATGCTATTCTATTACTCATATTTAGCACATCACCATGTGATCATTTTAAAGGAAAAGCGATTGAAGGAAAATATATACATGACACAAATAAAAATGAGAAATTATTGTTGCAGGCATTGTGTCACATATACTTTTACTCCAAACCATACCCCTCTATGAAGAATCTAATAAAACCACCGCAGGATCATCGCCTCCGCGTAAAACCGAAAGAAATCGATCCGAATGTGCGAGCAAGCACGCTTTTCGAAAATCTCTTAAGTATTGTATAATGATGATTGTATATTAATGGTATGTTATATATAGTTTAAAAATATTTTTCGTAGAAAATTAGAAAATCCGTTAACGATTTCATTTAATTTAACAGATTTTATTTAACTTCCATTCCTGTAAAACGCAAGTATTCTTCTGAATACCTCCGGATTGTATCCCTCGACTACTGGCCTGCCATTATCGTATTCAGCTTTTTCATAGAGCGTCAACGGCGGTAGAGTGCACCAGAAATTCTTCACAGTGGCGTCATTGGCGTCTAACGAATTGAGTTGATATACGAAAAAGTGGTAGTTTTTCCCGTCCGATTGAATGCATTGCATGGTCACGGGTTCTGGCAATTTCTTCACGGATGAACCAAACTTTTGCCGTGCACAGGACGCCGCCATGGTGTACGTTTTGATCAATGTGCGACCGAAAATCTGGTTCTGCGTCACAGAACATTCCGTCAGATTTTTTACTTCCTCAGGATCGTAGTGCACAAAGATGGTGTGGATGTCTATCCAAGGGGATGTTGTGCTGACAGCTATTATTAATATATTTATTATATTAAAAGTATATTGTATATATCGGAAGTAACAAGTATTAAACTTACGATACATATCCTCAGTTTTGTAATGATTTGTCTTGTCCAAACCAATGGTGTGATGCAGTGGATACATGTCCGGGAGAGTTATTTCCATATTGTTGTTAAAACTTTCTATCGGTTTTAGAGGATTTGACGACATGACCATCACATCCGATCTTAGAGTAAATTGGATGAGGTCTGACTCTTTATCTATGAAACATTTTTATGTTATGCAATGTTTGAGTAAAATATTGAATATATGATGCAACATTTAAATATCTAACTAAGCTACCTAAGTTTAATTTTGTGATCCCATCATACACTATACATCGTTTTTGCGCGATATCTGGACCCGACAAGGACTCGCAAAGTTGTAAAAATTTTCTAGACAAGTTCCGCCTACAAAAATATCCAATATTATTAAGAAATAAGTATACAAATGTATATATAATTTTTGCTGTACCGAAATAATACTTAAATCTTAACTCACTAACATTTTTCTGCAATTAGTTATGCCATAATCTCTAGGAAACACCCAAGCAGGTCTTTCAGGATCCGTCTTTTTTGGTAGTTTTTCTTGATGAGCGTCAAATATGTTTGAAGTATAAATTATCCTAAAAATATATCAAAGAATATTTAATATGTGAATAGAACCAAAGAAAGTAAATTTAATATACCTTTTTACTAATAGGAATGGGGAATGGAAAACCCAAATATTTATTAAGAGAAAATAATGGATAAATTTATGATGGGAGATGAAATAAGAGCGTTGATTAAGCTAAGATGTGGTAACATGGAGGAAGCAAATAAGTATTGGATAAAAGAGGAGGAAAAAATGTGTAGATTTTGTAACGCAGGTAGGGATAGCTTAGACCATTATGTGGAGGAATGTAAGGAAATAAAGGAATGGTTTACTAAGATAGGTAGGAATAAAAAAGAAAGGTTAGAGAAAATTTATAATGATGATTTAGATATAGAAAAAAGAAAGATTTTGAAAAGACTATGGAGAGAAAAAGAGAAATGGGATAGGGATGATAAGAAGAAAGAAATAGGTAATGAGAGGATAGAAGAGGAGTTTTGAGTGATAAGGCGAAATGTAAAAAAAAAATGTACATAAATGTAGGCATTAAATCTATATTAGTGATATAATGTATATAAAGTTGTAAATGTGTATAGTAGAATTATGTTAATGTTTAAGAATAAGAGAATGGTATGGAGGGATGTGTGCATTAAGAGTTTTTTGTAAACCAAGTCCTTTCTTGGCTGTGAGTTGAAATAAACTATATTGATTGAATATACCTTTTTACTATGTCGTCTACATGTTCCGGTAGATCTGGAAGCAAATCTTGGATACATTTCAGAGAACTGTTCGGCAAACACACAGTGTTTGTCAATATCTGCGCTTGGCAAAATCCTTCTTGCAGAACATTATGATCCTTAAATACCAAACAAGCTTGAGCTTTCCAGTCAGGATGAGTTTCGTCAAAAGCTATTTCTTGTGGCTTCAGAAACTCCAGCTTTAGCTTTCTATAAAATACAATTTACAATTAGTATCCGTCACATGGAATATGTAACTTGTAAAAAATGCAACTTTGGAGAGAAGAGTACTTTGGATATTCCACTTTTGGACAGGTCACTTCTGAGGCATCCTTCACCTGAATCCCCAACGTTGACAAGTATCCTTCTACCTTGGTGTCACTCACTTTGCGTTCTCGTTTCACATACCACAATTTCTTAAGCTGTCTACCTATATGTTGCTTGTATAACACTCGCGTGAGCTTCATTGTACTTTATCTGAAACAGATATATTAATAACAATACAAATGTGAAAATCTTAAAGGTTATGCGATTTACTAGAAAAGCTCTTCTCTATTTATCGATATCAAGTTCTTATTAAATATCAAAATTCGAATGATGAGGTATTCGACATCGTGACTCACACGAGAAATAATAAAATCAAATTGAGTAATATTCAAATCTGAAATATACTTTTGGTACGTAAAGCGTAACCTCTTATTTTCCGGCTTCTAACAATTTCAAGCTACATCGATAATACAGAAATTCTTCTGATAAGACAAGTCATCTAAAATTTCTCTTAGCGACCTCTGATAATGGAGGTTACATTCGATTGTATGGAATTCGACATAGAATTTTCATTTTAGAAACTTAATTAGAAAAAAGTATTTCTCTTTTGTACATACAATAGTTATTTGTGTAACAAGTGCGGGAAGTTGACAATTGGACACGAGCGCGGAGAAGGCGAATGCGATCACCCGCACGAGTTTACAATTGTCAACTCGCACGTGTTACACACTATTTTATATTACACGTGCGTGGAAAGTGGCCCATTACGCGCGTTTCTTGAAAAGAAACGCGCGGAATGGGCACTTTCCACGCACATGTTATATAAAAGAAATACTTCTATCTCTTGCTATCGAATGCTGTGCGAATACTTCATAACAGAACTAGGAGTCTCGTTAATATCACAAAAACAAAAATTTGGCAACTTTAATAGAATATAAAAATGCATTTTTTATAAAATATATATTTAATATTTTATTACATGCATACCCAATTTTTAATAATATATTATATTAATCCTTTCCATCCTTCCTTTGTACATATAGAGATTAGAAATATATACCAAAATATATATTTATTATTATACATATTTATAAATTAATGTTTTTCCTTCGCAGTAGCACTGGGATTAAGTATCTTGCGCCTTTGTGCGAACATATGCAAATAAAGATGTGGAAAAACTGCAGAGTAAAAAACAATTAAAATATTTAATTAAACAAGAAATAATTCATTATTTCAGGTTTACTCTACATTTACACCCAGTTTTTTATATTTACCTGGAATGTAACCTAACATAATTACTATCAGAAGGTACAAATAGCTAAACGTAAAGTTCCATTTGTTCGGTAGAACGTAACTCCAAGCATCAGGATTAGCGAAGGCGTATTTTGTAGCGGCATAGAAACACAATAATTCGCCGGTCACGCCCAATGGATACAGTCCGATGAATGTGGTATATCTGAAAGCACGTTTCCACTTTACAGTATGACCTCACATAAATAAAAATAACTTTAAACATAAGATTGGTAAAAAAGATTAAGCTCACACCTCAGCCAGACCAATGCATGTAGTGCAATACTGATGAGATTGAAGAAATAATAGGAGTATCTAATAATTTCCGTAATAGACCACGCGATAAGAGCTAACGGAAGACCTGGAGACGCAACAGCATATGTGTAAGGAGTAGCCAGGATAACTCCGACTACAACCATAACACGACTGAAAACTTGGAATGTTGTGATTATAACGTTGGATGGTACCAGCCCAGTTGCTGCGTGCATTATCTGAAAAAGGAAGTTTCTATAATGAAATATACACAATATATTTTTTGGAATAAATTTAGATAAAACTAGATAAAACTTGAAGTCTCTTATCTGTTAAGAGATTTCACGAAATTTTTCCTTTACAAGGGAACCACATAACATGTTATTCTTCGACGTCACTAAATTTTTGCAAGCAGGTCAAGCATCAGAAAAAAATCGATACGTACTTTGCCGTTTGCTCAGACACTCAATAGTTTAAGAGATATTAAACGATATATAATAAAATTGGTTCAGAATGCCCAACCTACTTGCAAAAATTCAACAAAATCAAAAAGTAATATGTCATGTAGTTTCCTTGTCACAGTGTCATTTTCGTCAATTTTTAATTCATTTTAGTTTTAATTTTAACAATTTTTTAAGATTATAATTTTGTTGTGCTTGATATTTCCAGTAAAAATTCAAAATTTAAGGTCGGTATTCATAGTCGGTTCTTATATTTAAGATCGTCTTAAGTACAATCTTAAGATGTCGTAAACCAATCACAGAGCCGTATTAGCGTCTTAAGACGTTACTTAAGACAGTCTTAAAATAAGAACCGACTATGAATACCGGCCTAAAGGCCTGTGTCCACGATGCTAGAAATCAGTCCGAGTTCTCGGACGGAGAGAGAATTGACCAATCGCATTTGAACAATTCGGCCAATTGATCAATGCGATTGGTCAATTCTCTCTCCATCCGAGATCTCGGACCGATTTCTAGCATTGTGGACACAAGCCCTAAGACTCAAGATTTGGCTTAAGGCTTCAAAAATCATTATCTGTCTGTCTCAGATTATATTCAATCAAATTCTAAAATATTGTTAAATACCTCCAACACAGCAGCATTCTGAAAAATGATTACAGGTAGCTTGGTTTTATCCCACAAGGTACTACCCGAGGAAGGCTCGATATAATGTAGTATAATCTGATACAATATGTAACTCCATCTGAAATAAAAGAGAATTTATCTCTCTTCAAAATATTTAAGAAGAAATGTAAGGCTCATAAGGAAAACTGGTAATAAAAAAAATAGCAGTATAAAGAGACACTTTTTATACAGTTTTGCGTTAAAAAAAAGATTAATTATGAAAAAAAGATTCAGTGAATTTCAGGTTACTCATTTTCCGTTATTCACAGGAGAAACCGACGTACCCCAAAGTCTGGGCTAGATTATACGACGCCAGATAGAGCTTCGAGAGAGCGCCCGGTTGTTTCTTGGACTTCGTTCCTGCCATATCTACGTGGAGATTCTTAAGCGTCGTCTCGTTCTTGAACAATGAACGACTCGCGACGAATCGAGTTCAAGCCGGTGCCTTTGCTTGACCCGCTTGACCCTGAAGAACGTAATTGCTCTTTACTATGCACGCATGCATTAAAAAAAAACTCCTTAATCATGCGCCATCGAGCATCACTTAATTATTGATGAGGAACGAAAGTGCGACGAAGCATCTCGAGTTACGACTCGGCCAGCGACTTTTTTCACTTCCGCTACTGTGATTTCACGTGCATTCCGCACTCTGGCTTTTCTCTCTCCCACAGTGATGATAGCTCTCCTCTCTCACTCTAAACGCATCTTGATCTTCCTGACTTCTTTGTATCTATGCATGGGTAAATGTACGTTTAAGCTACAGCAGCTTAAATATCGATGAGATTATGCTTATTCGACGCGTTTTTGCTCGAAACGAAAGAATCTGGCAGAAAAAAGTGTCGCTCTGTCCCGCGAAGCGAGATATTAATCGTTAAAATTGGCGACTTTACAGGTTATGAAACCTGTCATACCGACCATAGACTGTGGCCCATATTCAGAACGTGCTTCTAAAGATGTTATGCAGGATTCACATTGGGTGGATTCCGTAAAGCGCATATGCGCGCATATATCTATAGCATACGTAACGTTTACTATAGAAAAATGCGCGCATATGCGCTTTACGGAATCCACCCATTGGGTGCATCCAGATGCACAACCGCTCACTGA
>NJRL01000187.1:57434-101883 GCA_003063815.1 Aphaenogaster rudis
CGAAACGTTCGAATTTTTTATACATTAAACTTAATATAACGAATAATCAACGTAGTTGAATTATTGCGCACCGAGTACCGCGCTGCACTCTCATTGCCCGATCTTTATATGTGAATTTTCTAATCTTGAGAGTCCTAATTTTGTTAATATCTATATATGTTTTTTATCTTGTATACTCTCTATTTGTATATGTTGTAATTATATACTATGTTTATATATACATATGTTCTTATATGAAAAATTTTTTACTGGGCGGACATGCCGATTCCCCGTCGTCCTGGCGTCGTCGTCCTAAATGCAGAAAGGACGAAATATTCCGATAAAAAAAAGAAAGAATTGTATAAATTGCTTTGTATCTGTTTACTTTGTTTTATACCCAGCAAAAAATTTTTCATATAAAAATATTTTTTCTTGCGATGGATTTCTCGATTACTTTAAAGTTGTGTTTTTTATTGGGTTCTTTCGACGATCTACAATTCGTATTAGATCTCAGGATAAAAATGTCTATGATTTTTGTTTGTCGTGTATATATATTTTGATGTATGTAATTTAATATATATTTTATATATGTGTATATTAACTCTTCAATTCAGTTTTCCGTATTGCAAGTTGTAAGACATACCTATGAGATTATAAACGGAATTTTTATCTCGAATTTTGACATGAATTATAGATCATTTAAAGCGGTTTAAGATTAGAATTTTGTTTTAATTAATTCAATCTAATTTTAATTGAATTGTATTTTATATATTGCATATATTTTAATGTATATTTAATATGTATTTTATTTTATTTTATATGTATTTTGACTCTTTCTTTGTATTTCGTATTAAACAGAAGATCATAAATAGAATTTCTATCCTGAATTCTGACACGAATTATACATCACTTAAAGTGGACTTAAGACTAGAATTCTATTTGTATTTTATATGCCACATATATTTTGATGTATTTGTGTATTAATACATATATATTTTGTGTTTTAATACATATATATTTTATATGTATTCTGACTTTTTAATTATGTTTCGCGTATTAAACAGAACATAAGATTATAAATGGAATTTTTATCCCGAATTCTGACGCGAATTATAGATCGCCTAAAACAGGCTTAAGACTAGAAAATTTTATTTTATATGCCGCATATATAATTTTGACGTATGCATTTATTTTAATATATATTTTATACATATATATTCTAAGACTCTTGAATTGTGTTTTGTATTACATGGCGCATAAGATTATAAATCTATCTCGAATTTTCATACGAATTATATTTATTATAGATCATCTGTAGTTTTTAAGAAAGAATTTCGAATTTCTTGAAAAACATCTGTTATTCAGAGATAATATAGTAAAATTGGCGCAACGTATATGCATATATGTATATGTGAAATGGCAAGTGGCTATGCGTGTATCAAGGTTAGCATCTTGGATTTTATATTGGAGAAATGCGTGATCGCATCCATGGTGATTATCCTTTTGTGTGACGAAGTCATTAGAATGAGTGCTAAAAATTAAATATGGAAATCTATCTATTTCGGAAACGCGTATCGTATAACTAATCATTCTTATCGATCGTTTAAATAATTTTTCATTGATTTTAAAACATCAATCATGTCATTGACTGGTTGATCTTATCGTTTTACTTACATAATATCATAAATAACTCTTTTAATTTTGATCTGTATTATCAAAGCATCATGCGACTGTTATTAGCTCTGTTTATCTTTTAAGTGAATCGTATGCATATATCTTATCGAATTAGTCCTCAATATATCTATCTAGATATTCCGTTTAGTAAAAAGATAAATACGATTTTTTTCAAACGATCAGTTATCAGTTCTGGTTGATAACAATAGAAACTTCAAAAGTTACTTCAAACATTCTTCAAATATAAATCATATTACGTTAAATTTTTCTATTATCTAAGGATCCAAAATTTATTCCTACGTACGTCTCGATCATTTTAAATAATAATATAAATATTTCCAAATCCTAATAAAATTATTTTTTTAACGGCACAACTTCCTAGCGACAAGTAATATTATAATTATAATATTGATATTCAACCCCTGTGGAATGTTCGACGATAAACAGGAAGTGTTTAACGATACGTAATACGAGTTTTTTCGTGGAAATTATAGACTTTATTTTTAGAATATTCTAAATATCATAAAACAACGTAAACATTCACAACAGATGGGAATAGGGTGTTATTTATAATAGTAATAATAATGTCGTTATGTTACCGTAATAATTAATCGTTACGAATATATCGTCATGACGTATTTATAATTATGTATAAGTAAGAGATTTTCTTTTATTTATTTTATAATAATTACTCATCGTATTCTCTTCACACGACAATGATAATTATAATAGTGAAGACGATATCAATAATGATAAGAACCGTATAACCATAATAATGATAATAATAATAGTACCGATGCGTCTATATACGCGCGTGTCATGTATATGTATATATAAACAAATACAATAAGTATATATACATATGTGCATATGCTCGTACGCATATGTATACATGCTTATTTTTTTAAGAAGGGGATAGAGTCACAATGGCGCTAAACAATGTACGCGATGCAGTCCTCGCTCTTTTTTTTGTCGTTCTTCACGCGCGATCAGAGTCTCGCTTCTATAAAGTATTTTAGCCAAAAGATCTTAGGAGTAAGTCTCGTAATAGTAAGTAGATAATAATAAACGCACGTATGTATGTACAGTTCTTTTTCATTATCGTTGAATGCCATTCTTCGAATGCCGCGAGAATAATTAAGTCCGATTACGGCTCTCGCGCGTTGCTGACGGGCGTCGCCCGATGGATGTACTCCAAGGACCATCTCCTTGAATCCTCTCTCTCTCTCTCTCTCTCTCTCTCTTTCGTTCGTTTTATGATACAGCGATCAACTTACAGCAACGTGTGCAATAACAAGCAAACTGAAAGTACTTCTCTCCCACATCTCCCAAATTTTTAAGACTTCTTCGCGAAAGACTCGGCTGTCGCTTCGTAAAATAAAATCTAGAGAACGATTTGTAGTGATAGATTCGACGCGTTAGACTTTGATTTTACCACTTGAAGATTCCCGGCTGGATACATATTTTAAGCGTCTAGTAATTACTTACCAAAAGATTTCTCTGTGTGCGTGTATTACGAAACGGGAAAGATATTCGGCAAATTACGAGTCGGAAAGCAACTTTTATTGAGAAGCGTTCTCACTCTTCTTCAGCAGAAGCGCTCCTTCCGGAGATACTTCTGCCTAAAAGGCGATTAACGTTTTAATCAATTATATAATTTGTCAATTTATTTCACGGCGATCATTAACAAGTCTAATGAGTTTCTTAAGCCTTGCGATCCTCTCCGTTACGCAAAAATGGCGGAAACACGAATCCGGTTCTTCAGATCTGCAAAATTGGATGGGAAGCACACACATACACACATACGCACACATTTCCGATGCATTTATTATATTTTCTGTACGGTTTTCATTCTCAAGAAGATAACGTCACATCCACCGGGCGACGCTTGCGTGAAAGGAACGAGAGAAACGGAGTCTAAAGCTACATATTTTTTTTTTGTTTGGAAAAGGTTAAAGTATCGCGCAATCTCCAACGTGTCTTCTCTTCTTGCGGCCCGGTCGTATTCCGGCCGGCACATGCCGCGTTTTTCGCGCAATTCCGGGACCTTTATCTATCATGTAAAATGCCAAACACGGCGCTGGCACAGAGCGTAGAAAATAGATTTAATTAAACGACGCTTTAGACAGGTACAGTTATTAAATAGGGAAATGCAATCACGCGCCGTGCTTCGCAGATATTGCCGCGCAAAATAATTAGAAAAAGAGAGAGAAAGTGAAAGAGAGAGAAAGAGAGAAAGTGAGAGAGAGAGAGAGAGAGAGAGAGAGGGAGGGAGAGATTAAATAAATTTAATATTTGTGAGAAATATCCTACACTCGAGCTTCTCGATCGGACAGAATACAACCGAAGCGTTGGAATTTATGACGGCATAAGGGAATCTCTCAATAGAATACTTTAACAGCGACGTTAATGTACCTACAAAATCCGATCCCTTCGTACATTTCTCTCGGGACAATTCTTTTCTTTTTTTTAAAATAGTTTTTCAGTCGTTCGTTAAAGAGAGAATTAAGGTATCTATCTTCCGCGCATCATTTGCAAAAACAATCGTGCAAGTGATATGCAGGCGAACGTTGCACGCCTTAAATAATTGGGTCCACGATCCGCCCGTACGGCGTAGGTCCGTTGTACCAATTGTCCGTTAGCGTAATCGCATGTTAACTAATTCCCTCCAATTATCCTGCGTCATTGCCGGAAGCTTGATTGAGCAAGGATCAAGGTATCGTTATTCGTTGACGAAAATTAATCGTGCAATCTCGCTCTTTTACATGCATCTTCTCATGAAGATTTCATGAAGTATCTTCTCACGAAGGCTTCACGAAGTATCTTCTTCATGAAGACTTCATGAAATATCTTCATTATGAAGATTTCATGAAGTATCTTCTTCATGAAGACTTCACGAAGTATCTTCTTCATGAAGACTTCGTGAAGTATCTTCTTCATGAAGACTTCATGAAATAACTTCTTTATGAAGACTTCATGAAGAAGATACTTCTTCATGAAGTCTTTTTATAAAAAGGAAGCGAGGAATCTCTAGCGAGGATCGCTAATCTGGGCTCTAATAGAAATCTCTAATAGAAACGGGCTAACTCGTGTGGTGCAACTGACTCTACCCCGTACGCACGTTCCCCGCGCGCTCCCTTCTTAAAACTCGATATGTACATACGGTTCAGCGATGTGTAATTAGCCGATCGCAAGCCGTCGTTAACAAGCAGCCAATGACATATAACGATAGTTACAAAACAATCGTAACAGTACGATAACATACTATATAGATATATATACATACGCGCGCGCGCGGGCATGTGTATGTACATACATGTACACGTATTCTCTCTCTCGCTGCCCTTAGCGATGTACAACACGATAATAATCAGTCGTAACAGGTACATAAAATTGTCTCTCGGTGAAACTCGATTAAGTTGCGTTCGATGCGACTCTCGAGAGGGGAGACCCCGAAAATTCTATTCTCTGTTTTCTTGTTTCTTTTCTTTCCTCGGGATTTTTGCCGACGAAAACAGGAAAATGAGAACGGGGAAATACATTAAAGAAGCTCGTAGTCTCGGCAACGGCGATAATAATAACGTCGCGAATGTATTCGGATGATAAAGAAAAGAAACGCAAATTTTCCGGCGAAACGTTTCGCATTGCAATTTACAATCGGGAAAGTTATCGCAAGTTTTTACTTCCAAATTTATGTAATTCCCGCGGTGATGGGAACCGTCGCGCTAAACTTGAATCCGACAAGGTCTCCGCTTGTCAAACGAAGTAACGTCTGATTCCATGCTAAACGTAAAACCCAAGAGACACGTAATGAAGGTATAACGCCATCGAGTTTGCGTATGGAACGCAACGTAGCCACGAAGAATCACACATAGCACTTTAGTTCAGTCACTTGTAAAAAGAAGAAGAAGAAGAAGAAGAAGAAAAGAAGAACTATTACAGCAGATCACGCTCAGCTGCGCAAAGGCGTGAGCTTCTCCCTTGAAAGACGCTTTCGAAGCTAAGCGATTCTGTTACGATAATGAGACGCCGCTTAAACGGTTTACTTATCATAAACGTGTGTATGTATGTATAACAAAATGAGGCTTTACGCGAATTAACGCAGGAAATACAGGCTTTGCGTATATATGTAATATCTAATTATGCGTGTATTTGTATATACAGAGCGTTGCGCGCGATTCGTATAACAAATTATTTCAACAGACTTTTTGAGGAATTTGCAGCTGATTTTTTCTTAATAATAATTCAAATACCACCTTTTCCTCATTACTTCATATCTTTAAAGATATCTATGACTGAGAATTAAATTAAAACTCTACAAAAAAAAACCCATTTATAAAATTGAATAAATAATGAGAAACTATTTTTGTTAAAAGAGAATTGATTTTAAATTGCACAAGCTTATAAATATGGTTTATCGCGAGGCACTCTGTATATATGCATATAGCACGTATGTCGCATGTATTAGCATGTATACATGATTATTTTTCTCGCTTTGTGTTTAATGCATACATGTATAAAGAGTGACCCAAAAAACTTCTACATACATATGGCGATACTGTCGCGTGTATTATATTTATGGTAGGATATAAAACGCATATTTGGTGTCGGCACGACGCTTTATTCTCAAATGAATGAACGGGATATCCGTGTCCGTATGCGTTGATGGAGTGATCGCATGTTGCCAGGTCGTTCTACGCAGGATAGATTGTCGAACCGAGATAATGCCGCGGCTCTCAGGGCAAAGTTAATTAATTTAATCGCAATAACTCTAAGAATTTACGCTACACCACCCAAGAAAGCGCGAGGAGTCAATTTCTTCATCCGCAAGAAGTTACCGGGGAAGACCATTTCTTCGAAAGATAGGACGACGGCGGAGACGCGCGCGATCGCATTGGATTTATCAAATGTCTCTCTCGTAAAAGAACAACGTCGGGGGGTGAGTTTATTCGAGTGTAGGGTGTGCGAATCGAAGCGCGGTGAGTCGATTGAAAATGATTGGAAACGTCTAAACAAGGCACAAGTCAAGACTGTTATCCGAAAGGTGGATGGTCCGTGAAAGTCCGTGTATGTGAAAAGGGGAAGTACTTTAATTCATTCTTCGCGTTCACACGTTAGTTCTCTCCTCGCATTCATAGAGCGGATCGCTTCTACAACCAGGGATAGACGGGAGTGACTTCAATCGCGTTTCTGAATCATCATTAACGTGTAATCACCCTCGTCGTATCGTAGCGCAAGCAACGACCGCGATTGTATATGTATATATATATATATATATATATAGCATATGCGCATTTATTAATTTGACCCGCGTGTCGTTCCATTTTGAAAATCACTATAGCGCCGAGCGCGTATGCGCCTCGTGTTTCGCGATAGCGATAGTACAAGTGATAATTAGTGTAGCGATGATTGCAACGGCGACAGCAGTGACAATGGCAATAATACGATCATAATTAAAATGAATAATAATCGCGTCGTAATCATAATGATGCAGTAATATCAGATAACCAACACTGTAATGTATATGTATACACGTGTGTATACAGGGTATCCCGGAATTGTAGCAGCTTCCTTCATCCGGGAATTCTTTGATCGATTTAGAATCGATTCTTCTTTAATAGAAATGGCACTGATACTTTTCGAACTATGAGCGAACTTCGAAAATTTTATTTTAAGTCTTATTCAATTTCGAGAAATTAGATTGTGGAAAATCGGTGACACACTTGTGAAAACTTATATTCAAGGAAAAGTCGGTGAGGGAATTTGCAGATGAAAGGAGTGACGATAGCTCTGGGACATCCTGTATATATCGTAGTGCTCCTTTTATATATATACATATATATATATATATATATATGTATATTTATATATATTTATATTTATAATATGTATTATTTATATAATTGTGTGTATATTATATTATATATTTCATTATTATTTAACACATTCTTTTGTACAAGTAAATTAATTAAGAATAAGTACAACTTGGTAGCAAAGAGAGATAGAATTATTATTCACTGTATATTTTATATCGTAGTGAGAAGAAAGAGATATATATCTTATTTCATTTATTATAATATTCTTTCATTACTTTTATTATGTTTCAAACCGTAACACGCTGACGATGCCGTCATTCGGCTTCCGGAGATGCTCTTTGCCCCGAATATCTCATCTACACTTCTCCTCCTTCCCGGTACCCGATATGATTTGGCTTGCGATCTCCCGCGCTGCTCGCCGACGCTAATTCAGCTCGCGAAGCTCGCTAAGGCGCGACGTCTCGATTTCTAGAGAAGAGGTAGAAAAAACAGCGAAAACGACGACAAAATCCCGCGATACAACCGCGAGCGATTATTACTATAAATATTACAGACGAGAGACGAGAGTAGCCGCCCTCGATTCTGATTATCTTCGGGACGTCACGATGCGACAAGCGTATTGAGCGCGTGACAGCGCGGACGATCGAAGCGGAAGCGTCTCGACGATCGCGTTCGTTTCTCGCGCGAGAAACGTTTTTTTTTCCATTAGCGATTATTAACTCCCCGTAGAATCCACCCCTCGAAATAAGTAACTCGCAAAAATGTAATATATCATTCACGAAATCAATTACGGCACGTCGTCATTTCGCGATACGGTTCTCGAGTTTTGCCCCACCGCTCGGCCGTTCTGTACCGCTGTCGTAAAATTGACGGCGAGGATCCACTTCCGGCGCCAGGTACAAGCAGAGTGCGGGCTGTGTTTTCAGGCTTATATCAGGCAGGAGCACGAGCACACGTTCGAGATACAATAGATTAACGCTCTTGCACGCGTGACGCGAGGTGCTGGCTTCCTTTTAAAACGCATCGCGTCTTCTCTTTCTTTAACTCTTACTAGCTTGCGCGTTTCTTCAGCACCATTATGACCTACTATCGGATTTTAATTTCGAGCCTATTGGCGGAGTTCACGCCCGGATAGCATATTACGATCGCCCCACCGGGCGTGCCTGCAATCGTTTCAATTTGCACGACTCTCTCTAGCAAACTTGTGCGACTAGTTGGGGCAAGAGATATGCATCACATGTCTAAACGAGCGTACGTGTCATAGCTGACTGATATATATATGTATATGTATTTTTTTTTTTTTGGATCCTCGTTCATGCGGGATTAAGCCTCTTCTTGACGTCTCTCGTCTCTCAGGAAAAGTACTATCATTCAAAATTATCTCGTTTTCGACATATGTAATTCTAAACTCACCCTCTACGATATCACAAAATACACGACAAAACGGAAGTTCATAGAGATCACATATAAGACGATACATTCCAGCCCGATGCTACGCTGCGTAATACGAGCGAGATTTTTGCATGATATCATAACCGATAGCTCAGTTTTAACGAAAAACGCGGTAGTTACTATTGAGACCAGCT
The DNA here is from genome assembly GCA_003063815.1 of Aphaenogaster rudis. Classification (NCBI taxonomy): domain Eukaryota; kingdom Metazoa; phylum Arthropoda; class Insecta; order Hymenoptera; family Formicidae; genus Aphaenogaster; species Aphaenogaster rudis. The sequence continues at coordinate 66,490 of NJRL01000187.1, forward strand.
GGACCTGACGTTATACGACGTGACGAGATTCACCCCAATAACTTAACAGATAACGAATATGTTGCGTGCAAGATCATGGCTGTGCGCAGTTCCGTGAAATGGAGATACAACGAAAACGAGATATTTTCTTCGATATCGCACGAACGAGAAATGACGAATGAATCCTCGGGGCAGAACGGCCAAGATAGATTATGTCGTAATGAGTGTACTTGGAAACGATGCGCGCGCTCGACGTGCATTTCTTTCGCGCGTTAATTATTTCGTGCGATCGTGACGGACGTGTGCACGCGCGGCAGCGAAAAACACGATATTCGGATTACATAATGAATAATTAATAATAATGATAATAATAATATTAATAATATATAATATATAATATTTATAATATTTATGTATATTAAATAAATTCTCCGATATCATATATATATATAATTTACGACTTAGCCCTAAGCTTAGCTCGACTTAAGATTTAAGTAACCCCACCCCGTGGCGCGGGGGATGCCCTTACGCGTCACCCAGGGCGGACACATCTTAAGAACCTAGTAAAATCCTAAAACCGGAAGCTCCGCCGTGACGACAGGCCAGCTGCCTTCTTTGTTTCTTTGGCGGAGACCGCTCGTCCGTTCTCTCTTTCTCTTTCTCTCCCTCTCATTCTCTCTCTTTCACACTGTCTATGCGATTCCTCTCATTAGATAGACGTAACCGCGCGCGAGCCGTTCGTTCCGTCTCTCCTCGCTTTTCCACGTCGGAGAAAGAAAAGACACGAGAGAAATGGTGCCCGGCGGAGGTGGAGGGGGAGTCGTCCTTCCCCGTGCATGAACATCCGATCCACTCGACGTGTAAACAAATCTACCTACAAGATATATCGCTTTCTAACGTTCCGCTCGTCGTTGATACGTACGTACACGCGCGCGTGCGTATGTACATCGGGTCGATTAATCCGCGAGAAACGCGGGGATAGTGTACACGTTCGTTGGATGTTGGAAAGAGGAGAAGAGCGAGGAATTGCGAGAGACGGAGTGAGCAAAGGCAAGGAAAGAGAGAGAAGTAGAGAGAAAGAGAGCAAGGAATAATTGCGCGAACGGCGAGAGATCGGAGAACGTCGCACGCGCGCGGCTCATCGCAGAAGGGAGGCTAACGTTTTCGTTCTCCATTCGCGAGTACAGTGTACGCGAAAAAGAGATACGGAGGCAAATCCTCGGAGAAGAGGAGGCCCGCTACGAAACGCCCGGCCGGACGTTTCTCGATGTTCATGCAGCCCCTTTTCCTTGACTGTTTTGCTTTCTTCCGCTATGCGCGCACCGGGACCGATGATGATGCTCGTTGAAAAATCGCATCGACGAAAAATCGCTTTCGCTTCGCGACCGTCTGTCCGTCCGTTCCTGATCTTCCTCTCGCGACGGCGATGGTTTCTCCTGATTCCTCGATGAACAGCGCACTGGTTGTAACAGCCGGGGGGGGGGGGGGAGAGACGAGCAATGGTTTGCAAATGTTCGGTGGTGGCGGCGATAGCGCCGGGATCTTAGGACCCGTCCATCCATCCACCATCTGAAAAAACGTTCACTTTATATTAACATGATAATGTGAGATGTAGCTCATCTTTAATCTTTTTCCGACGGCAATATTAGATGAAAAGCCGAGTTATTCCGGTCAAGTGTACCTGGTCTTTCCCGTAAGTGCTCGCGTGGAGGTCAATTTGATCTACATTTAAATTTATTTATTTTTTATGTAGAAACAAAATTTTTATTTATAAATAATTATAAACTAGACATGTTTCTCAAACATAAAATAATAATTTTCAAGCATTAGAAATTAAGTGAAATCCATATTTTTAAAAATATTTCTTTATGTAATATTATGGTTAGTAAATCCATAGCTTTCATCTGGGTCAGTTTGATATTTATAGCGTTAAAACGTGTGATTTTGTCGCCATCATGAGAAAGCACCAGATTACCGTAAATCGATGGCTAAGAAATTCACATCATCCAAAGTTTACAGTTCAAAGTTCTTTCGCGTAGGAAAAAGATCAAAGAATAATAAAAAAAATCTCTTAATGATTAATTCCAACAGGAGTATCAAGTACTATTGAGATCCTCGAGATCGGTTCGAGAGAGCAGCGCGCTAAATACCGTATAGCTCCGTAAAATTTACCGACTAAGCCGAGCGGAGGCTTTTCCTCTGTCTCTCGACGTTTAGGGTCTGTGGATAGCTCGGACGCGTACCTTGATTGGACAAGTGTGGGGCTCACGACTGCGGTTGCGGCATGTTGTGGTCCCGCTTGTCTCCCGCAGGAGGCGGCGACTTTGTCACGGCTTTCTCCTCGTTCACCGGCGTGGGCGGTGCGTCTCTCCTCGGTGGCATTCTTTCGTTTATGGCGTCCAAACCTTTGGCCTCGGCGAACGTGGTAATTTTGTGATTCGGCGAGAAGCCTTGGAGAGCTGCACGGGACGGGCAGAAAAAAAGAAGATGATGAAGCAGACAGAATGTCAGAACGCGGCGGATCATAAGAGGACCGTCCCGGCGAGGATTTTCTCTCTCTTTCTTTGTTATACTACTGTAAAACGTCTATTATTTGTGAATAATAGTAATCGAGATATCCGGTACTTCTACCTTCTTAATCCGCAGCATCACGATAGAATAATTAAATATGCTCACTGCATTTTTAAATTCTAAACTCAATTACGATTTTTCTCAGCGGTAATATCACAAAACATTTGTTTTATAAAATTCTTACCGTTTTTCAGAGAGGTTTTGCCACCAGATAATGCACCGAGCGGTAAAGCTCCAGTCGGCGTCAAGCCCTTCAACTGCAGCACGCTCTCGCTCTCCTCTCTGTGAAAAACCGAGATTTAAAATTATATTATAATAATTAAATAATTCATTAAGTAATCGTAAGTTTTACGTCGGCTTTTTCATAATGCGTACTTAATTCTCTATCTCAAATTTTAGCTCATAAAAGAATCCGCCGTTACGAGAAGCCAGCTTACATCTCGTCTATTATTTTCATATTAAAGTATTTAAAGACACGTTGTGACGTATTTAGACGTATTTAAAATATTTAAAGACACATTGTGACGTATTTAGACGTATTTAAAATATTTAAAGACACAATTGTTCTATCGTTCACTGACCTCAGGACGGAGAACACCCGTGCCATTTTGCCAATGGCTCTAATCTTGTTTCTGATCACTTCCTTACGTAGATTGGCTGCTGCACCTATAAATACCAGAGACACGTATTATGGCATTTGTATCGTGACAACGGGATATTAGCACCTGGATCATCCAGTGACGATCAACATAGCGAAAGGGATCAGTCATCCGTTTGAGTTCGACAATTTATAATAATTCCTTGAATGTACGACATTGACCTCTGATTAAAGAAATTAAAAGCAAACGTGAATCGATAGTTTACGGCGGTCTTTACAAATTTTCAGTTTACACCGTGTTTCAAACACGCCCACGTTCAAAAGTATTCTTCGACATCAAGATCGATAGCGCTGTTCCAACGGTACAAAAGCCGGCCCCATTAATTTACAATACATTTTAATCAAGAGACTCAATAGCTTCGCCACGTCGCTTCGTCACCGATTTGCTGCGCGTCCGTCGTCGCGCTTGCAAATCACTTGCGATGATTCTCGCCGTCGCACGTTAACTACTACGTTATCCATACTACAGAGCTTACCGAGAGGGGATACATTATGTTATCAATAATCACTCGTTATTCTCATCGGTTCACGCCAAGACAACAACGCCAAACTACAGGCAAAAAGTCTGCGAACATCACGAGCGAGGGGGAGAACGTACAAGCAGCCACGTAACGAAAGAAATGAAATTGCTCGTGCTTCGTCGCGTTCGCAAGGAAAAAAAATTAAATACGCACTCTTCGCATCAGTCGCGACAAAAAGGTGTTCGGTAATTATTCATATTAGAGACGACCTCACCGATTTCAAGGAGCATGATATATGTCATCAGGCTTACCGCCTTGAGTAACAATCAAAAGGTTTTAACCATCGCTCATTGTTTGTTAAAAAGTTATAAACAAAAAAGTTTGAGAAATATAACAAGGACATAATTTACCTTAGGCAAGACATAATTTGCTAAGATATACGTTAAAATAGTATGTGTATGAGCGGCGAAAAATTTTGCTTCCTCTTTTTTCATCCCCACACCGAAACAATCACTCTAATTTAATTAACTAATTAATTTAATTAACATTAAATTAACAAAAAAGTTAAATGAAACTTTTTCACGCAAAGTAAATGTGTAACTGGGGCAGGAGCTCCGCCTCGTACGAAAAAAATTATTCTACAATTTCGACTTATTTTGGCACGAGGAATCACCTTGTTCTCGCTTGTACTACAATTTTGCACCCATCCTGCATTAGGAAATTACTTCCTTTAGCACTGACACAAACTGGTACATTTTTCAAATTTTTTTTGTTAATAACTTTTTAACAAACAGTGAGTGACGGTTAAAGCCTTTTGATTGTTATTCAGGGCGATGACCTTGATAACATATATCAAGCTTATTGAAATTGGTAAGGCTGCTAATACGCATAATTACCAGGTGTTCATTCGTCGACTGGAGAAGAAACAAGAGATTCGATAGGAAACGCGAAGAGTACGCGAAGATTGCGAACGCGCGTGCACTAGAAGCTGCACTGATAGAAAAATTTATGATATTCATGACTATAATTAAATTGTAAATAATTATGGTTAGGTGCACCATTTTTATAGTTATTACTGCTATAATGTTAGTAATAATAACAAAAAATAGTTACAAATACCATAATTTAACTATAATTATTATAGTTAAAAAGGTTTCAACTATAATAATTAACTATAATAATGTAGTTAAATTATGGTATTTGTGTAGCTATTTTTTTGTTATTATTACTAACATTATAGCAATAATAACTATAAAAATGGTGCACCTAACCATAATTATTTACAATTTAATTATAGTCATGAATATCATAAATTTTTCTATCAGTGTGCGTAAACGTGCGTAAATACACTGTCTGTATACAAATCTTTCGCAAAAATGTATTTTGTGTGTGTGTATGTGTGTACTAGACATATATCAAGATATCGTGTAAATCGATGCGAGAGAAAAAGAGACATGCACATGCTGTACAAGCGCGAAACGTACGCACCATCGGCCACTACAAACTCTTATCGTTACCACTTCGCCTTGGCAATCGCCTGCTACCTTTCGGGGCTCGTTACCAGCGCGAGAGAGTCGCAGCGCGGCGCGGAGCCGCTCTCGCGACGATTCAACGTTTTACAGTATTTTACACGATCAAATCAACGCGAATCGGGCGGTTCAGTCTCGAGCTGGCTCAGTCGTGTTCGTTCGACGGAAAAGCTGGGACCGACGAAGCGGAAGCACCTCGGTGGGATTTCACGGTTTACGACGGGGCGTCCGATGGCGAGCCGCGTTAAAACGTTTACAAGTGCTCGCCGGGCGGCAACTCTTTCGCGCCGAGAGCCGTCAGTTTATCTGTTTGCTCGTTAATTGACGCAGCGGACGAGCTTTGCCGCTCGATCGATTGTACCTTAACGAGGAACGGGGAGGAATTCGTTCCTCGTAGCGCCGCTAAAATCTTTCGTCAGCGAGGAAACGCAGAGGACAGAGACTCGCTCTTTTTCCTCCACTTTCTTTTTATCGGGGCGCTAAAATACCTATCGCTCTTTTTTTTTTGGTTTCGCGTCGGGAAGATTCGGTTGGAAGCTTTTCGACGGCTGGCCAGCGCTCGTTGGAAAAACAATGTAGCGTCTTTTACGGGGGCGGGTACACATTATTTTTACCCTAATCGCGCGATCCGATCCGCGTCGCTCGCCCACGAATCCGAGACGAAACCCTACCCCCGCGTATTTCTCGCCTCGTTCGCGCATCCCCGGCTAAATCGGACGGATCGGAAAAAAGAACGTGCCGAAAATATCGACGTCGTTTCTCGCCGCGCGCCGATGAAACACGCACGGGCGTCGTACCGCGCGCGCGATTCCGGCATTCTAATGATTTACGGCACGAATCCGCGGTCCTTAGGCCGTCGTCACGATAACGTATCGCCCGATTTGTCAGTCCGCAGGGGGAGACGAAATTTCAATCTTTCCTGTCGTTCGCGAAATCTCTGACCGTGCGACGGGCGTTTTGTTTTCGGTGATGGCGGGCCATCTGAAACGCCCCGGATCGATCCAGAAACGTCCGCGGGAACGACGAGGGTCTCGCCCGAGCAGCGATCTCGAGGCTGTCGCGGATAGATTAATCGGCGGGATTCCTTAAATAGCCGCCGAGCTGCTCCGAATATCAACGATACTACGCGCGCCGCGGGTCAATTAAATGACATTTTCTATAATTAACAGGCGAGATCCGCCGCTGCGAGGAAACGCCGTACTGAGAGAAAAAATTGTTGGAATAACAATAATCTCACTATATTTTATAGTGAGTTTTGGCCTCACAAACATATTTTTATAGTTCATTTAAACATGCAAAATATGGCAGAATGAACACAGATTTATAGTCATCATATTTCCTTCGTTATTATTATACATATGTAGCGTGTATAGTAAAATATGCTAAGAATATAGTTACCTGTACCAATATTTGCCAAATATTCTAATCGTAGTACTGACTATATAAAAAGGTTAAAATTTTTCTTACCATTCTATATATTCTATCTTGCTATACTTTTACTTCAAACGATTATAATTATCGGTAAAATTTTTACATGGGCCACTTATGCCTATATCGTAATTGTCACTAACATAAATGGTAACACTTACTATAAAAATGATATTCCTAACTAATAATCATTTACTATGTCATTATAGTTCCAAAAAAATATCATACATTTTTCTCTCAGTGCACTGAGAGAAAAAAATAGTTGGAATAATAATAATTTCACTATATTTTATAGTCAGTTTTGGACTCAAACATATTTTTATAGTTCATTTAAACATACAAAATATAGCAGAGTGAATACAGATTTATAGTCATCATATTTCCTTTATTATTATTACCATGTGTATAGTAAAGTATGCTAAAAATATAGTTACCTGTATCAATATTGCCAAATATTCCAATTGTATTGACTATATAAAATGGATAATTTCTCTTACCATTCTATATATTCTATCTTACTATATTTTTACTTCAAATGATTGTAATTATCGGTAAAAATTTAACATTTACATTTACATGGGTCACTTATACTATGCCTATATCGTAATTGTCACCAACATAAAACACTTACTATAAAAATGATATTCCTAACTAACAATCATTTACTATGTCATTATAGTTTCAAATATCATATATTTTTCTCTCAGTGCGCGTGTCTCCCGACGGTTTATCGTGGCGAATTATTCGACGCCGCGCGCAGGTGCGTTTCGTCGCGTTTCAATCTCGCGTAATCCGAAATCTCGTGGTTTACCCGGGTTCCCACTCGGTTATGAGATTCTGCCTATCGGCGGAAACGAGACGTCGTCGTTGGGAGCGAGTACGCGGGTTTTAGCCGCAATTTTCGCGTAACGAGATTATTCCGCCGCTCGCAGTATATTATCCGTGCGTTACCTCGAGGTACGATTCGCGTATCCGCAAACGGGATTCTCGCGAGATTCTCGCGATCGGCGAAAAACGACTCCGGTTAGATCGCGCGATTCGTCGAGGATGACTTTTTCCTGTCGCGGGGAGGATCGATAAGGGTCGAGGCACGTCAAATATTAGACGTTCGGCCTTCGAGCGAAGAGCGCAATTTCGCAGCTCGCCGTGAATCCCGCGTTATAACTCCCCCGCGGTGGTTATTCGGCATTTGGAGAATTACACCCCGCGTTAAGGCCCATTTACATCAGTCGTAACACGCAAAACGCAGTTCGCAAACGCAGAGAAAACGTATCACGCATTCGCATAAACAAATGAAGTGAACTGCAATGTTCACGAAACGTTGGCATTAACGATGGTCCAAGATCTAAGACCAAGACACGGAGATAACCCGGAAACCTCGGAACCATTTTAAAGAAAATACCCGTGGAAGCCTCAAAAGCATAATCAAATGAATGACATGCGAATTCGTCATACGTTTTGTCCGCGTTTGCGAACTGCGTGTTGCGACTTGTATAGATGGGCCTTAACACATTTGGGGACTCGCGTGACTTCCGACGTTCTGGCTCGAAACGGAGGGCGAGGAGGGCGAGAAAAACGAAATCGCTCGTCTTGCGGAAGCCTCGCTCTTCGATCGAGCCGCGTCCGATAACAGCCCCGCCCCTAAATGCTGTAACTTTTAACGACAGTGTCATTATCGTTGTCGTTGCGCAGCTTTTTTATCATATATTACCTGCGCAACGATAACGACACTGTCGTTAAAAATTACAGAATTAAGCTTCCGGGACAGTCCTGCGCTCACAAACGGAGAGGATGCGGCACATACAACGACGTGTACGTCAACTACAAACTTATACAACAGATCAAGCCTTTTGCTCTCTATACATTTATGTGTTTCAGCGCACGGTTACGCACACGTAATCTGCCGCAACGGCGTCACCGGTCGGTGCTCGAAATAGCGTAATTCGAGAATCGAGGATAACCCCGTCCGTGACGTAAACACACGCATCCCGCGATAGCGTTTTAACGTAACGACAATACGGGAGAGCGAGTTTCAGCGAAATTAAACATAGATATTATTGTGTAACATACCCTCGATATTGCACGGAGGGTAATGATGATATTTCAGCGAGCGAGTTTACACGAACTTTGACGCGGTTCTAATTACGCGTATCGCGTATTGTATAATGCAACCTGTCTCGAAATATTCAAATAGAAACCTAACGAGGAACCATTTCAAAGTCCACGCGAGAACTTTCTTCACCGTGAATATATCGAATGGCGGCGACACGGCGATGTCGCGAATGGTCCCCGCGCGTAAGAATAATCAGAGCAGCGTAATTCGAATCCTGCGATGGATTCTGAAAACGGCGGAGATTGTAATGACCCGCGTGTAACGATCGCCGCTTGTAACGCGATCCGATGTTATTTTCGCGTGCACGCCGTTGCGACAGTTGTCTACCGAGCTAACATTTATCAAAACGCAGTCGAGTCTGGCACCGAGTTTTGAGCATGCCGGAGGCCCGTCGTATATTCTCGAGATCATGATTTCTCATCCGTTTTACCATCGTCTACAACGTAAAACCCAACGCGGCTATTCGCCTCTTAATAAATCGGATGTTAAAGGGGCAAATTACTTTCTGGGGGAAAAAGAATCAATTTGAAAGAATGAGGCAAAGGAGGGTCGTACTTATGGGCCTGCTATTGCTAATTAATTTTAAGCAAATTTATTTTTTTTTTTACGTTTTTTAAACGTTATCTTAGAAAATCTTTATCATAAAACTTTAAATGCGTTTTTTTCAACATATATCTATTTCGTCAAGGTTTGCACGATAACTCGGTCAGATTTTAATATTTTTTCATGAAAAAATTTATAGGGATGTTCTCAATACTATTTTCTATAATCTGTCAAACTATTTTTAAAATTTTTCTTTTAATTTTTTTATAAATAAAGAAAGAACAGATTTTAACAGAAAATATCACTTTCTTTTTTAAAATAACCTCGAAAATACAGTTGCTTGAAAGGAAAAAATCTAGTTCGATAACTATAACACTATATACAACACTATTTTATAAGAAAACTTTGATTCTTCAAATTAAACTATTACGAATATAAATCTAGGCAAACCATAGAGGTATGCACGAGTTGCAGACAGAAGCGGCAATGGATATTATGACATCATTTTTGCACAAAAAATAAAAATAAAATTTTAATTAAACATAATTGTTACATAATTACATATGTAAAATTCAGACAAATTTATTTAGTTTTCCTTAAATAAATTCTCGAATATTATCGTTTTTTATCTAAAAAAGTAATTTGCCCCCTTAATTATCGGAACGGAAGAGGCTGCGAAAATCTTGGGACATTAATCAAAGTTGATTGCGATCTTAATGCACCTCCAATACTCTACATCGGTATTGGAATAAAATAAGATCAATGGAAATTTTTCACGCGTCAGGGAAATTATTTAACAGATCGTTTGACATTAATACCACTTGATACTGCAGAGATGATCCTCCGAGCGATTCGATCGACCTGATTCTATAGGATTCGTCTTCTGTTTCGTAAGGAAGCTCGTGCTCGGAGCATTATGGCGCAGGGATAGTAGTGCTCTATCGGGTTTCCCAAAAGCAGTTTTAGAAGCCGCAGCTACCCTCGTAGAACCGACTTGCGAAACAGGCGTGCTTGTCGCTTGTCTTGCTCTTCAATTACTCTCACAATGCCGCGACACAAGTAACCGTTATCTTACACATCACCGATGCTCGTCGCTGATGTCCCCCACGCGGGCACGATATTACCAGATAGGCGATCAAGTCGATTCGAGATATCAAACGATCTTCTGAATGCAGGTCGGACGTATCGCTCATTTTGCAACGACGGGCCTCCGACATTGATCCGGTCATAGGCGCCGCCGCACATAACAACCTCGCACGAACGCTCTCTCGTCCTTTTTTTCTTTTGCGAATAGAAACAGAACACAGGAATGCGACGCCTATGCCTCGTTACGTGGACCGTTCATCGAGAATAGGAAGGATCGTATACCCAATGGCGAACGTTTAATCCTCGACTGTTACGCCGGAATCGAATCCGACACCGCGGCAGATGGATGTCTCGCAAAGTGTCGCAACTTTTGATCCACCTCTTATCGAAAATCCAACCGAATTGTAATTTCTTTTCAACTCACAATTTCACGCAGGTTCATGTTAATTAATTAACATGAACGAAAGGCGTAACGCGCCGCAGCGGTCACTCGGCGACCGAATTCAAGCACAGCAGTCGAAGATTAACGAAGACCGAGCAACGCGACTAATTGGGAACCATTGGGTGTTAGACATATTCCTATTTGTATATTCTGCGTTCGCATCGTGGACGACTGTAGCCGGGGGAACTGAACGCCGCTGCACTAATCAACCCGCGACCGAAATCTCCCCTCGAAATCCAACCCCCTCCGAACTTTCGAAGGGGGGTAGTAGAGCGGGATCGTGGCCGTTAACGAGGTTTATCGCTCGTTAATGCGGGGATCGACGCTAATTCTCTCCGCGGTTCGGAGAATTATCTTACATTTCGTAATTATCGAGTCTCATTATTCGAGGGGAGAATTGAATGGAGCGCTCGCTTTCGTTTAAACCTAGCATATACTCGGCAGGTGAGTAGAAAACGGCGTTAAGTCCCCGCGGGCTCGTCATTCACAGCCGAAAGGTGGAAAGATAGAGAGAGAGAAAGACAGAGCAGAGGATAGAGATAGTAGAGTGTAGGTTCTTACTCGCACTTTCAACAAAAAAATAACTCACCGTACGCGATGGTAGGTGGGGTCGTATTCGGACCGGACACCGTCGGGTTACCATCGGGTTACCATGGCGGCCATGGTGCGCCCATGGTTGGTTTACCGATGGTTGAGCGTAGTGGACGTAAGTAAAAGGACAGAAGTAACCAACAATGTGAGAGCAGCGTCAAATGCGGCCGAAGAGAAGAGATAGAGAGTGGCGGAGATTTTTGGTCGGTTTGTTCGGATCACATTCCGTACGGGAAGACGTGTTTAAATTTTTAATTTTTTTTTGGCAGTTTGCGGATGGTTGTTTGGTTGGTGTCGGTGGTGGTGGTGGTGATTGGTGGTTGGTGGTGGTAGTGGTCGCGATGAGGTGGTTGTAGAATTATGGCGCAAAAGGAAACAACACATAGAACAGACAAGAAAAGACAAGTGTACACAGCGTAAGTGGCATTCAATCAAGCATGTGCGTTAGACGATTTCTATTGTCGTTATATCGTTTCTTTTCTTATTCTTTTTTTTTTCTCAGTAGCGGATCAGCGCGGACTTGGCGCAAAGCGCTAAAACCCCGTGTGCGTTTCGCACGCGTTTCTTCGAAAGCTTCGTTAATTATCGGCAACGGTAATTGTTTGATGCTCCCAGAGAAAACTCCCTTTCACGCATTATTAAAATTCTCCATCTAAGTGGCTCGATCCGCTACTGGAATTTATGAAAGTCGGCGAAGTCGCTCGTCGGACGTCGCAAGAATGTTTACGCGATCGCTGTTGCGAGAACGTCGATATTTCTTTTTGCGCGAGAATATGCTATTTACTCCCGACGCATTCCGCGTGTAATTACGAAAACAAGTTTCCGGGAATCGCGGGTTGGGCTGCCCGTGTCACATTTTGAACCGACACGGGAAAATTCTCGGGGGAAGGCGCACTTGTATCATACCACCATGACTGTGACGAACGTGGGAAACGTTTCGCATTAAAATTCATCGCGCTGAAGCGGCAAACTCCGCTAGGAATACCCAGTATTTTACAAAATAGACTTGAATTAACGGGACGTTCAAAAATCATTGCGCGCGAGCAACTTCGCCGATATTGAAATTCCCGTAAACGAGCGCAATTACGCTCGCGATTTCGCCGTTTTAAGTTCGCGAATACTGCAAATATAAAGAAAATAGTCGATTAGAGGGTGAAAAAGATGATTTTAATCTGCGTCGAAATTGCCAAACTTAGGCGAACGTACAAGAGCATTCGATTCGATTTAGATAACGAAATTCTATAACGCGCTTTAGATCACATGAAAAAATAAATTAACTCATTTAGAGAAAAAGATATTTAACTCTCAATCACGTACAACAGAACGAGATATTCAAGACATTTGAAATTAATCCTAATTATAGAATTAAAGATTGCTTAAATCTTGTCGAGAACAAAATCGTCACGTAAAATGTACGATCGCCTTTAGCAAATTCGAACACGTCGAAGATTACTTCATCTTGAATCGGAAGAGATCGATTCTAGAAAACTAAACAGCGAATTCTGCATTAAATTTTACAAGAGACAAAGTTAAAAGATTAATCGTTCATGTCCTTTTCGAAATTCTGACAAGTCTGTGAAAGTCAAGAAAATTCATTAGCGTAGATAGGATGAAAGTAATCTCGACGTAACGCAGCGGTTATAATCGCACGTGAGATTATCATTGTACGTGGCGCAACGTCGCTACATAGAAGTTTTCCTGGAACAACTGTCTAAGAGAAAAAGAAGTCGATTAATAAATTTTCGCAGGATCGCTCGAGGATGCAGCCAGCCACCGTGTCGTCCCGTCGAGCGGGAAAAACTTTCCGTTATTATATTTATCGTTAACGTAAGCTGGCGAGCGTGATCCTCTCGCGATCCGCGCGAATATTAAGTACTAGTTCGCTCGGTTAATCCTAGGAGACTAAGTATACACTATAGCATGCGCAAAAGAAAACTGGTAATCAAAAGATAAAACGCTCGGCGGCTGACGGAGACCGAGTTAAGTAAAGGATACACGTACTCAACGTAACTCAAAGAGGTAACTTAAGCATAAAGACGATAACAAACGAGCAGATTCAGGGGCAGAGAGAAAGAGAGAGAGAGAGAGAGAGAGAGAGAAAAAACGAAAAGACAGAAAGAGAGGTCAGAGTGACAGTGAGAGTCTGGGTGTGTACGGAGGGTGAGAAAGTGAGTGAGAGAGAAGGCTCAGAATATCACAACGTTCACGGGGAAAAGAGAGAGTGAGAGAGCGAGTGAGAAAAATTAATGCCCGACGTCGGATGTCGGCCAATGGGGTGACTTTTTCGTGGAGTGGAAAAATATGTCCGGCAGCTTTGCGCAACCGAGGGTATGGCGCGTCGTGAATCGACGTGAACGCGCAACACGTCTCTTGAAATCTTTCTCGAGGTCGTAGTGTTCGTGTCGGTGAGTGAGGATTGGGGGTAGCGAGGGAAGGAAAAGTAAAGCGAGCGAGCGACGACGACGATGACGACGATGACGACGACGATGACAACGACGGCGACAGCGACGACGGCGACGGTATCGAAGGGCGCGACTGTCGCGGGATAAAGACAGGCCGGGAGAAATATCGTGGTTGAATAGATTGCTTATTAAAGGCTTCGATGGAGTGTAAAAATAAACACAGAGGAGGACCCTTCCTCACTTCGATCAGAATGCGCGATAACGCGGCGACGAGAATCGCTTCGCACTGGCCAATTAAAGGGAAGCACTCGAGAGGTTCCGATTGAAAATTTACCCTCAAGATGTAGTGTAATTTTTTCCTCGTTAAGAATGATATATCGCTCCCGTGGATCGTTACGTTAATTCTTGTCAATTATTACCCACGAAAAGAATTCTGATTTTAATCCCGAATTACAGGGAATAGTATGACGCGCAAAAATACGACAAAATTGAAAAGAAAAAGAAATATGCTTTAACAAGAAAATTATTTTTTCAAGACAGCGATGTTACGTCACGAGGATTAATTCTGCCGATTCGACGAATCTGAATTTATTCTGGACGCGATGAGTTTCTATCGATTGTCGCAGAAGTCCGCGGAAGCGAGGTGAAGAATCGCTATGTTTTACGCTGGGAAGCTCGAGGAGAACGGAAAATATGTATAAGAAAGCGAACGATGTCGCAGCTGGTTCACCTGAGAAGGTGAAAAATGGTCCCAAGACTTCCCCCTGTAGCTCCCTTTTTGTTCCACGACCTGAACTCGTTATAGTTGTTTTCTATCTTTCTTCACCTCGGAAAGAAAAACGAGAAGGTATCTAACATTGAGAGTAACGGATAGCTTGACAATAGAATGTGTCTGCGAAGTCGTCGCCTGTGTTGCGTAAACTCTCCCCCGGAAATCGGAGACGAGTGATGTTAAATCGCTCGTTGCACTCAATCTTTCGCATGGTTTCAGCGCGTCCATCGAATGGTAACTCTATTCCGGCCGGCCTTCCCTCTTCAATTCCTACGTGACTTGAGAAAGAAACAAACGTTCATGAATATTAACCCTTTCCGGTCCTAAGATGAGTTGAGCTTAACACATTGCGGTAGCTTATCACATTCTTCAAACATTCGAGTCTGCACGCAATTATAATCGGAAAATTATATTTTTGGGATCTCCATAAATTCCTCTAAGTAATAAAAATTCTTTGATTCGTATTAAACCAACCTATTAGATAAAATTGAGGACGAAATACTTGATCCTCGCTCATTTTGTGAGAAATAACTTGGACTTCAAAGGGTTAATTCTCGATAAACGCGCGAGATTTACCAGCGAGAAGACATGAACGATCCTCCTCCACGAGCCCTCATTGACCGTTGACTTCCTAATGCTTCCGGTATTACATTCGCGATAATTATCGGTCTTGATTTCACCGCGCGAGATCCGGCGAGATCAGTTTCTGACTTCGGTTCAACTGGTTCAGGGGATTGTTACGAGCTTAGCTTAGATCGCGATGGGACTTTACTTGCGCGCCGGAATGCACATAGGAATGTACGATTGACTCGGGTCGGCGTAGAGGGCAAAATGCCGATAGAACCGCGCTTCTCGAAAGGGGGCCGGTAAAAGGTTGATCGATGCTTCGTGGCCTTCCCTCGTTATCTCACGGAAACTCGGTGCGTTCTATCGATCGGATATACCTTCCCGGGCTGTTCGGGCTTTCGGCCGCCTTCTCCATAGCGACCGAAAGCCTCTTTTGCTCCGGATTTCGCTCCAAGAGCCTCACGGAGGAGAGACGCCGAGAGCCGACGGAGATATGAGAATTCTACGTGGGTGGCACGCCGTCCGCTGGAAGCCGGGCTCTCGGGGCTGACCGGAAATTGTCGAGAATCTTGTCGATCGCGATTAGTTAATTAAACACGACTTTCGACAGTGACGGGCGCGTGTAGCTCGAATTACGGCGTATCGATTTTTCGTCGATGCCGCGCGATCGGATAAGAAATTAAGGAGCTCAAGCGGCTTACGGACAGGTGTTATGACAGACAATCGTCTGGCTTTAATATCTTCCGATCGAATAATTACCAGATATTTCTATTTATAAACCTCCGAGCGATCGCGCGTTCAAAACTACGATACAAGTTGCGCATTATATTTTGTACATGTACCTTCATTTTTATAATAATTTTATTGTCACTTACTAAAAAGAAGTATTTTTTAAACAATTATATTTTACCGTATTTTATTCTTACGAGAGATGGAATAGGGAGCAAAGAAGAGGAAGACTTTCGAACTCTTTTTTACAACTTTTTTGCAACGAGTTACGTGCGCAACTCCGCACGATGGTTAAATTAAATTCAAATTTTGCTCAAAGTTTAGGGATGCCGCATCCTAGGATATAAAAAATATGATTGAATCTTATTATATGCGAACTTCGGTAAAATGTTTCTCGCGTTGTGAGGAGGTATCCTATGCACATATGCCAGAAATTCGAATACATGTATATGCATTTCAAAAGCAAATGGACGGACGGCGAATATTGTTCTTCGAACTGCTCGGAGATGGGCCGAGATCGCTCGGTGTACTATCGGCGACCTCGGCCAACCGAAGAGGAATCTTGAGGATGTATAGGGCCGAGCAGGTCCGGGTGCAGCCGGTCGCGCTCGTAAACCCGGAAGCATTGTTAGTGGAGTGTCCAATGTTCGTTCGCTGGACGTTGTTAAGAGAACGAGCAAGCGGCACACACATCCCACACAAACGGCATTCCACGCGCGCACACACGAAACACACAACAAACACACACACACACACACACACACACACACACACACACACACGTCTGAGCGTACAAGAGCGAGATATCTCACGCTGCATCGTAAAGCGCGCAAATAAACCGAACTCAAGTCAAACGAGCGAAACTCAAACGAGAGACGGGGACACGGCGGCTGTTTTAGGTATTGCTGGGGGGCAAAGGATGGCAGGAGGGGGATGGTTTCAAAGTCGTAAAACCGTGTCGCGGACGCCGTAACGAATGCAATGCGGAAATTCGCCGGCTAAATCCCAGAACGAGCGAAAGAGAGCGAGGGAAAGCGAAAGAGAGGAAGAGAAAGAAAGAGAGCGCGCAAGTGGGCGAGGGTTGAAGGCAGAAACAGAGCGAAACAGAGGGAGAGTGAACGGACGAATGGCATGTATATATTCACCGAACTTTCTCGACTAATCCGCCGAGCTTTATGAAGGCTCTTCTCGAGACGAGCATAAATTCACGTGAATCTGCTGTTATTGTAGGCGACGGGTCTTCCGAGTCGGGGGACCGTGTAGAAGAGCGACCGTATTTCCCGTCGCGCGCATTTGCGTCACGTTATTTTGGATTTGAGAGCACGGTAAGTGCCGAGAAGAAAGCATCCGCGAAGTCTGAGGGAAGAGAGACTCGTATCGCGCCTTGCGATACCCTTTACTTTACGAGAACACCTCTATTCGTTCGTTAATTATTTGTGCGATTTCAAGTCGGGGACAGATTGGACGCATTATTCAAGTACTTATATAACAATACGGTGTGCTTGATCGTCGACGAGAAGCGCAAGAAGCAGGTAGGAAAGGCTTAACGAGATAATACAAAACGTAGATAAAAAAACAAAGGGGAAGGGAGAGAAAGGTTGGAGGTGAGATCATTGTGACGGTTAAATTCGGTACGCAAGTACGGGGATATGTGTGATACGAAGGCGGCGATGTGTAACACAACAGAATCAGTGTCAAAACGGAAGGAAACGGGAGGAAACGGAAGTGAAAACGGCGTTTAACGGCGATTATAATGTTAGCTCAATCCAAAGTCCGGAGGACGGTTATGCAGCACGTTTAAAGGAAGTAGAAGATGATGACAAAGATAGAAATATGTAAGTATATAGATAGATAGAGATATATGTATATATACAAGAACGAAGAGAGAAGTCAACTCAACATACGAGAAAATAATATCTCGCGCGGAACGTTCGTGTCGACGTCGTTCTACTGGTGCTTCGAACTGTAGTTCCTCATCGAGGAGCATTTAGCCGAAATAAAAGCATTCTCGCAACAATGGAGAAAAAACAATTGAAATTTTCGAATCGTTGATCAGAATAATTGCCGTTAAATTACAATATTACTTCTTATATCTTATCTGTCGATCGTAGTATAAATTAATTTGCGAATTGCACAGCGAAAAGCTAATTGTACGTTAACTCTAGATAATAAATATCAAAATTTGATTATTAGATCATTATCGTTATTATATGTGTCGATAAAAAGTATGTTAAAGAAATCGAAATATCTTTTCGCGTTATTATTATGCCAGTAAGAAAATGCAATATCTTTCTACGTTGCTTGAAAGCATCGCACGAGCGTGAGAGACGCGTTTGCGACGTAAGAATATACTCGTTCCGGCAGAACGCACGTCACCGAGGCGCACCCGCGCGACGAAAACGAAGAGACAGAAACAGAACGGAACCGAAACGTAGGAGAGAACACTGGCGAAGAGAAAACAAAAACAAAAAAACGAAAAGAGTTAAGATCCATACACTTGTATCACAAATACATCGTGGATACGAAAATGAGGAACAAAAAAACGGAAGAACAAAAAAAAGGAAGGAAGAAAACTCTCGTTGGGTTACTCTTGGCACGCACGAAAAAGAAGAAAAAAATCTTGGCTCTTCAAGTAAGTCGTCGGCTCTCACGGGGACTTACCATTCTTTTTTTGGACAACGACTTTGGCTGCGACTTTACGGGGGTTGCGGTATGCCGAACGATCGGAGTTTTGAGTGGTAGTAGTAGAAGTAGTAGTAGAAGTAGTAGAGGTAGTAGTAGCATAGTGTCGTGCCGAGATAGGAGGAGTCCAAGGCCAGTGTGATTGATACAAATATAATAGAGAAGGAGTACGATATAAAAGACAGTCAGTGCAACTTCGGGGGGCGGGCGGGGGGGGGCGGCGAGAGGGTGGAGGGCAAGAGCGAAGGGGTTGATCGGAGTACAAGGGGGCGAGGGGTTGTGGGCGGTCCGCGTATATATCTCTCGCGATAATTAAAGGAAGCAAAACCAGGGGGAGTGGGGAGCGGAGGGATTCGGGAGGGGTCGAGGGTTTCTTTATTGATCGAAACACCAGTACTCTCTGTTTGAACTCTTTTTTTCGATCAGAGCGACCTAGCCGCAACAGCCGGGAAACGTTCTCGCGAGCGCGTTCTCTACGAGACGTCTTCGGTGGGTCGGGGGGTGAGGATGAAGGGGCGGTGAGGGGGCTGCTCGACTTTCTTTCGGAGCTTGGACCCGGCCCGGTGGATGGATACTTGTTAGACCCGGTGGTCGTCCGCACGGCTGACACCGGACGGTGTATCGATCTGACCTTCCGACGTGCCGCGAATTGCGGGAATGAATTAACCGATGTCTCGTTCTCGGGCGCACGTGGACGAATGTAAAATTAATCGACCGACACAGGTCGATATCGTAAAAAATATATATGTCTTGGGTACGACTCGGCGACGATGTTCGATTTATTCAAAGCTTCGATCGCGACGAGACAAAAAAATTTGCGATTATCACCGGTCGCAAAGCTCCATCCGCCGATTGCCGGGAAAGATCGTAATTTTTCTTTTAGCTTTCCACACGTGGGGACGAAGGGCGGAGTGACGATACATACACATGTGTGAAATATACGAAAAAGAAAAAGAAAGTAACAGAATAAGGCCAGCGGGGGCGGGATGGACGTGACACACGTGAAATTGAAATTGACTATGGAACTCGGACAGAGTGGTAGAGTTGATCGGAGCAAATGAAATGACAAATAAAATCGATCTGGAGATACTCCCGGGTAACATTGAAAAATAATTAGGACGAGGTCGAATGACGATTTTTCGTCATCTTACCCGATCGCTGCGATGCATGCGTAAATTAAATTAACGCGTGATGCGCAAGATGGCATATGATGTCTTCGCCCGATTAGCTTCGAGCTGAAAAAGTACTTTGAACTCGTAAAGCTCAAGACCCTCGCGAAGTAATACGTGCTTTAAGAAACAAGCAAAGGGATCGTGCCATCTTGAACAAACGTATGGAGAACTGGGTGAAGATGCTATGAGTATAATGATGCAGAAAATCAAAGTCTACCGTTGAAGATGTAAAAATCCAGGCTATGTGCCGTCGAGACACGTTGAATATGTATCACACACACACATGTATATACGTAATCGGGAAGTGAAAATAAAAATGCCAAGAAGAGCAGATACGGAGCAGATACGGAGAGAAAGAGAGAGAGAGAAAAAAAAAGAAAAACAAACCTCGTACCTCGATGCGAAAAATCGCAAGTACCATGAAACAGATGGTCAAAGATAAAGAGAAAAAAATATATAGAAAAATGGTAAATATATATATATATGTACATACGTATATATTACGCGCATGGATATCATATAGAAGAAAAGAAGATAAAGAAGAAAAGAGAAGAAAGAATTAGATACGAACGTACGTACGTTCTTCTCCTTCCGAGAAACACGATGTTACGGGCAAAGGAAAAAAAAAGAGAAGACGTAGTAAAGAAAAATACGGAGGAAGACAGAGAAAGAGATAGAAAGAGAAACAGAGAAAAAGAGAAACTCGACATCGAGAGACTACTATGAAATAGCTAAAAAAATTAATGATAATCAATGAAGCTCTTAATCGTGTGACGTCTAGAAGAATCGAGCGGCGTTTCTTACCATCTGTCCGTGCAGCGAGTGAAAATGCAAACAGAAAGAGAATTCAAGATTTGTCTCTGGAAGTTACAAAAGTGAGATCGTGGCGGGGGGAGGCGGGGTGATAGAGACATTTTTTTTTTTTCAGATCGACTACTCTTCTTTCGGTGCGATGAATATTCGGGAAATAGCGCGTCGGCACGTAATTTCTTTGTTAACTTCCGCACGGGAAGGTGAACTTTAAGAGAGGTGCGCGAGCGTCAGCAAAATCATGTGAATCGTAGGGATATCCATGAGAATATTTAGAATACGTAGAATTCGCAGGTGCCGTCGAAATCGATCGATCGAGGAAATTGTGGTAGAAATTGACCGGCGGAAATCGATCGTGCGCGCGAAAATTGCCGCGAGGCGAACCGGAAAAAAAACATGTCGAAACTTCGCCGCTCTCGTTCGAAATTGTGTTAAATTAAAAGCGATCGAACGAAAAATTAACGGTTCGGGCGCGTTGCAACTTTCATCGCCGCGACGAAAACGAATTCGGTCGCGCAATTCTTTGCGAAATTCGCGCTCGCCGTTATCCAATCCAGGCGCGCGTGCACGATCGATCTTCCTTTTCGGCGGAGAATGCGACGATTCGCAGAACGGGGGCGGGGGATCCGGATTCATTTTTCATCGTTAGATCGTCTCCAACTCGTTTCTATCGGCCCGACACGCGGCAGGATGTGAGGGATGAATCCGCGCATTCTCCCCGGTGCACGAAGATGACGTGGTCTCTCTTATGTAGATCGGTGTCGGAGCTTGTAAGAGATTCCAGATATTAGCGGAATCTCGGTCCGTCTTATCACACGCTCGTCCGTCCGGCCGTCCTCGAGGTGACAGATAAGATTGAAACCGTGTCTCATCTCTCGCCGCTATCAGAGCGCGCCCCGAATGAATTTACCGAAGATGAGATTTAATCGAGAAGCAGATCTCGCAGATCGAGCAAACTACAGCAAGAATTACACTCCTCCTCCACGATCTTCTTCACGCGATTGCATAATCGCGGGTCTCTAAATAAAACGAACGTTCTTTTGATTCTGATCATTCCCGCGAGATGGCTGAGATGAGAATGGATGTTTTCGTCACGTACTCAATGCTGAACGCGACCGTACGATTCTCGCGTTTCGTGTTTTTCTGCACGATTTTTGTATTAGACAATAATAAAATTCGGACACGTCAAGAATAGTCCCGAAGTAAGAGGGTAAAAGAAGAGAGGCTCTGATCACGATATAAGAGAGACCAGTCCGAGTGCCGATCTTGTTCGAAACGTCTGCAAAGTAATAGTGTGTACGGATTAGGGCGGAGAATGAGAACTAAATGGTGGATATTACCTTCCTCGAGAGCGTCATCGCCGTCGCTCATCAGCTCGTCGTCCGAGCAAATGTTCAGCACGTTCACCAACATTTCTGTAACTGGAAGATAAAGCGAAAGATCGTCCATTAAATTCCGAGCAAAGCACATGTTTCAAAGGAGAGATCGAACTAATACCTTATCTATATCGAAGTATTTCATTTAAAAAAAAATCAAGGTTTCTCTTTCCCATTTAAATGATTACATTAAAACTTTGCTCATATTCTTTTCTTCAGGATATCTAGAGCTCGTTACTAAAGAAGATACATCGCGTGGGGATATAATAATTTTTGACAGAAACAAATGGGACTTGTCGGTCTAGCACGACTTACCTTTCTCACCGACAAATGGTAGGGACCATGTGAAAACATCCATGAAATTGGGCAACCAGTACGGGTGTGGCGAGCAATTGAACTGCCTGATATTCATCACGTTGTTCTCGTACTTTAAAACCGCCGCCTGCGGGCACAACGAGCACATCGGGACTTTACGATTGCAGACCAGCGGTCCACAGGTCATAAAACGAACAACGCCCCGCACTGACCATAAATGCGACAGTTAAATTAATGTCGAGGTTTACGGTCACTGCGATTGGCGCGCGAATTTTACCTTGTTGTTGTACACGTCGAGATAGTTGGGCGCGCTGAAGATGGTGATGAGCGACGGGAAGCCCGTCGTCTGGGACTTTCGGTACATGCGATATCCGGCGTCTTGAGCTTCGTGCGCCCTTATGATGCTGAGCAAATTGTTGTTCTGCAGAAAGTCGCAACACGCTGCGTAACTGCAAGCAGACATTATCGATCGACCGCTTAAGATTGGGGTAGCGCTTGATTGCCGATAATTATCGTTAAGGGAGTTGTCCGAGCGTACGAACGGGCGCATTAATTTACCTATATTGTGTTAAATTTACTTAGCACTAATGAATAACATGGAAATTGCCGCGGTAGGGTAAACGACTCGGCCTTAAAAAATTGTAATAGTACACTGAGACAAAAAAGCTGTTGCTTCAATTAAAGTGGTATCACGGGGTGCCAAAAACATAAGTAGTTCATTCAATTTTATTATTAATAGACCCAATATTTGGATTATTAAAACAATGATTGAATTATTGGTTTAAAAATGCAGACATTGGGTCTAATAATAATACAATTGAATGAACTACTTATGTTTTTGGCACCCCGTGATACCACTTTAATTGAAGCAACAGCTTTTTTTTCTCAGTGTACGCCGGAGATTATTCCAAGTAAATTCTGCAGCAAGATTTGTATACGAAGAGTATAAGTTTCATAAACGTTCGCCAGGCAGCATCCGACGCGAATATTTATGCCGGGAAATTCGTGTATCTTAAAATCGCGACCTGGATTAACGTCGTAACGCGCGATCTTTTGGCACACGCATCGAAAACAATTGCGCGGGCGCCAAATAATCAATCTTAACTTGTCGAGTACGACTGGTACAACTTTTTGTACGTGAATTCCGTGAATTTACACAGAATTGTTGGAGCGCTCGAAACATTGAAGTCGAGTTGGTTTCTATTTCTGAGATTGCTCGAAGCTTCGGCTTTAGATTGCTAAGTTCGCCGTTAACGCGAGTTAGGTGTCCGAGTCTTTCGTGCGATGCGCGGCTTTTAATGGCGATCCGTCGCTGTCAACCGGACACCGGATGACGGATGCCATTGGTGTACCGGCGTTTTATGCTTCACATAAACAAATTAAGCCGCCGATGAACGTCAACAGGACGACCCTTTTCGCACTACCATAACTGACCCGGCCAAGAATCGTGAGAAATGTTTGCGCCACGTCGCGGCGTGGTCGTTAACGGCCATTAAGACCCGTTCATAGCGCCGACAGAGATTAATGACGAGGTGAAATCTCTCGAAAACCGCCCCGCTCGCCAATGTGGCCGGTATCGATCTCCGGGTCGTTGAATCTTAACTTCGATACGCACACATCTCCCGGCGCGACGATAAGATGATTTATTTAACGTGGAACGTTATTGCGATGCGCGAGATGTGTTCCGTTTCCTCGTTCGTAACAGCGTACAGCCGCCTCGGGTCATTAGGGTGGGGTGGGAGGAAGGGGGGATAATCAGCTTCATTACGAGTCGGACGTTCAGGAGTAAGTGGTACGAGTCGCGGTGTAGTCGGACGACCGCCGGCGATTACAGCCGGACTACTTGCATACTGCCCGAGACGCGAGATGTGATTTATGTTCGCGTGAAACTTAATGCACGTACCTATCGCGGACCAAGACACGATAATGCGGGAATCGAAAATGAGGGATTAACGGACCGGCGCTATCTGGAACGTCTTCATAACGGGCCGCTATTATCTTATCGTGATCGCGATCGCCTGTGCCACATCCACGTGTATATCAATGAACAACTTGATTATGAAAATCACCTCGATAAATCACCTTTCCAACGTTCCCTGCCGCTGCTGCTATTCGAGAAATGCCGACACGTGCGATTCTTCGCTGGCGTAACGTGTGCCGCGTTAACGTTAAATAGAGACACTTGATAAGGATATTCGATACCGATTTTGTTGTCGGAGATCCGCCTCGGATCGCGGAGAATTAAAACGCGTTTTCCGGAATTTGATCTATTACAGTCCGCCTCGCAGACACACATGGCACGTACGTTAACGAATGGACAGGAAACGTTACGAACGAGCACGCGAGACGGCTGACACTTAACGAATCTCGGTGCTCATTAGCACGGTCGTTCGTATAATTAGCGGATCCGCGAGAGGAGCTGTCGTGTCTGCGGTTTGCTGACACTGTCGTATAACACGGCCGTTATTAATTCTCGAGCGGGGCAAACCGCGGACGTGTCCGCGGATGCTGACGAAGAGCGACGCGACGAGGGACCGAACGTGACGTATAGAGGAAGATTCAGTGAAGAAGGAAGATCTCTCACAGGATTCCAGGAGGACCGGGAGTCAAAGTTACCTCGTTTCACGCTGTGTGATCGCGCGAGGGATGTGCCCAATGCGCTTCCGGCTGCGTTGCTCGCAAACAGACGGCGAGATAATTACCCGTTGGAGGGAGTTAACGGGTTGGCTGGAAGGGAAAAACGAGGACCCGCCGACGACAGCCGCGAGATGTATCGTACAAGCATATCGTATTTCCGCGGTAAAAAGAACTCTTAACTACCGCCGGGCGGCAATGGGGTGTTGACCTCGTTTTTCCTTTTCTCCGCTAATACGTCCTTTATTATTACGTTAACACCGTGGTATCGACGTGTCCCACCGATATATCGACGACACCGACGAAAAGTATTGTAATTGCATTTTCTGATATTTCCAATTATGCGATCCTTTTTTTAACACTCTTTATTGGCAATATGGCTTAATAAAATATCGTAATTTTAATCTAGACAATTTTGTATTTACTTGTTGTTGTTTTGTACATATGTTACAACTAACAAATAAAAGATTTTTAATAAAAAAAAGAGAAAACTGTTGTACAAATATGTTTCTGAAATTTCTTTCGTCAATTGTATGATTTAACTTAGGCACTCATAACTTTATAAGAGTTAAAAGCAACAAAAAATAAAGTCTTCTGAAAACTAAACTTCGAGAAATAAACAGATAGAATCATATTGTTCAGTTGATTCCAAACAGACTTTACTTTGATAGAATTTTAAATCGAGACTCAATTATGGGGATATATATACTGTATCTTAATATTTAAAAAATGAAAAGTTGCAATGAAGAATAACTTCCCTCGATATTTTCGTTAAGAAAAAATTGATTCAAAATCAGTAAGCGATACTTTGTACAATCTTTAAGTTGGTGACAAAGTTAAACGAATTTCATTAACCCTCAACTTCTGATATCGATCAGAGAAACTACAGTGTTTTCTTTTCAGAAAAATGTGATTCGCGTTCACAGCGTAGCCAAAAGTTTATATATAATGTCTACGCGAATAAGCATTAAAAAATCAGATACCGCACATCCAAATCGGTCTTACCATACACTAAAATTTATATTATATATAAAATTTATATTGTCATAACTTGCTAGAATTCGTTAGAATATTTGTTTATTTTCACATATATACAGGGTGTTTCAGGTCAGGTTAGAGAAACTTCAGGATCTTATAAAAAATTGAATTTGGAACAAAAAAGTTCCTATAAACATAGATCCGGAAACGCTTCGTTAAAAAGTGTTATAACTAATAAACTTCAAAAAATCACGTTTATTTCATGATTTTTAAAAATAATCCTTTATTTGTTTGAAAAAAGTAATGAAATAAATCTGATAGGTAATTAAATAACAAACTAAATTACATTATTTTCATTTATGTAATTCTGATAAGGCGTTCAAAAGAAAATTGTTGTTTTGAGCTTATTTTCTTTTGAACGCCTTATCAGAATTACATAAATGAAAATAATGTAATTTAGTTTGTTATTTAATTACCTATCAGATTTATTTCATTACTTTTTTCAAATAAATAAAGGATTATTTTTAAAAATCATAAAATAAACGTGATTTTTTAAAGTTTATTAGTTATAACTTTTTAACTAAGCGTTTCCGGATCTATGTTTATAGGAACTTTTTTGTTCCAGATTCAATTTCCTATAAGATCCTGAAGTTTCTCTAACCTGAAACACCCTGTATACACAAATTATATTACTCAGGAATCAAATCAGCATTTAAGCTGTAACCTTGCTTTTTGTCTGCAATTTAATATCTGATTTATATTTTATATATATATGTATTACCTAGCATGCCTGATTTTTATTATTACTTGCATTCAATAAAATTATTATCATTATATTATTATATTATATGTATTGGGTTAACTGTGACAATGAGTGTTTTTTTTTTAAGAAAACTTAAAAAAGGGATGCGGACTCACCTGTAAAAGTATGAACAACCCCTGACGCTATTGTGGGAGAAGTGCTCCGCGTTCTTCTCATTGCCGAAGTCCTCGAGAGGATCCGACCAAAGGAGATCGCACATCGGCCCGAACGCCGGCGGCTCTTTGAACCTGTCCAGCTGGAACAGCAAGTCAACAATGATCGAATTAGCTCAAGGAATTAACTGATCGCCCGATGCAAACGCAGCGTAATTTTCAGCGTAATTGTACGGGCCATTGTCGGCTTTACCGAATTCACATTGGGCCGGTCAGTCAGTTTGCACTTTGGATCGTATCCCATTCGGAGGTTTAGTTGGTCTGTTACACGTTACACGCGAAATTTATGTGGTTCCGATTGGTCCCAGTTAATTGCGATGGCTTCATTCACGGTTACGTCGATCGCACCCGTATGTCGTAACGTTTGATCTCGATTTCCGCAATCGTTGTCACAGTAGACTTACACTGCCACTCTGACGACTTACGAGACACCTCGGTGTCTAAAAGAGAGTGGGGTATACGATAATCTGAACTTGGAATTGAATTATAATTTGACAGCGATTTGACAGTGTCGAAACGTGTATCGAACGCGACAGTCTCGAGGGCGACAACTCTGCTGCGAGTTTACCTATCGCGACAGCGCCAAACAAGCTACACGTAAGCCGGATCGTCTGCAGATTGCATTAATTAGGCTACCGAGCCTGACAACATTGTGCTCACCGCGGATTTCTAAATGTCTATTGGTTGCCACTAAATCGCTAAACTCTGAAATCCGATATTCAATGTTGTTAGAATGGCGACGGATAGATCCTATCACATCGATCCTACTTGACACCTACTTTGTGTGACATCATGTTACATATAATACCTATTTCCTTAAAGGATTGATAAATAACTATTAAAAATTGTTAATTTACGTAGCGCTTTAGAACGCGATTTTCCGAACTAATAAACGTAAAAAGTGTTAAAGAAACGTTGGGGAGACTTGCCTAATGCGTACCTTACCTAAATCGTACCTCATTAATTTTTTTCATATTACTGAATATAGATGACATCTAAAATATAAAAATATAAAATAAATAAGCAATAAGAAATATAGACGAAAAATTGCCAGATTACATCTTATTTTGTGCGTGTTACAGACATTTAAAACAATCAAGTATGATTGATGTAATTTTGGATCAATTTATATAACTCATAATAATCTAGCAACGCAGCTTTATTCTGCATTTTTATGTTTTTATAAAAGTAGATTTATTGCAGAACATTTTACATCTATTTTATGTACATACTAGACATGCAGACGCGCGCTACACGTGCGCTATTTATTCTTATCTATTTCTAAATTGCCGTCCTTCTACGGTTCTGACAATAGCGTTCATAAAAATTATTTAATATATTTCGTATTTGCTATTCTGTCTACTTCGTACTATGAGCTGTCGTATGACATGAATAAAATTTCTTACATACATCCTCGATATTTGACCGATAACAATTATATTCCGAAGAAAATATTAAGGAAATTATTTTCATACAACTTGTAACTTCTCATCCACCCTCTTATCCACGACGACAATTATACGTATATATGACAGATATGTAAACTGTAAAATTATGCAATTTCCGCGATGACAGCTGCTCACGAAGTAAGCGCAATGAGTAAAAAAAATTGTATCACCACGAGGTTTCTTAAATCGTGCTGATATGATTTGATACAACTCGTGTTTATTTATTTATCATTTTATGATAAATTATTTATCATTTATTTATATCATTTTATAACTATATATTTCATTATTTTATATATTTATATAAATAATTATATAGTTATGAAATGATAAATCAAATATACCTAACCTGTGATAAGCTAAATACGACGTGGTATCATTTTCAAAAATCATATTAATCGTATTATTATTATATATTGAATATTGTTTTTAATTTGTTATTAATATAATCTTTTAAACATATTTTTTGTTAGTTTTATTCGTAATTTATTATCGGGGTAAAAGAATAATGTTTTTGGAAATTGATAGGTACGATTTAGGAGACCGGTTGCTTAAATCGTACTTTTTACACCATATTATAAAAAGGTTTATAACAAATTAATTAAATTTGTTGAAAAATTAATCAGTAAATATCTTAAATATCAAACTACAATTTCCAATATTAACTTGCGTGCAAACTAGTACCAAATAAGAAATATAATATAAAATAGTAGCACGAGTTTGGCAACTCTCCCCTATATCTAAATAAGCTCTATATAAGTTAGGAGTTATCGTAAGCACCTGTCCCAATATGTACTTTGACTTAGTTATCAATCCCGCAGAGAGATTATTTATTTGACAGACACCGAGCAGACGACGGAGTCGCTCCAAAAGTCATGAAACATTCGCAAACGCGGCGCGGATTTATTCTCGGGCCGCGCCGAGAGTCGAGCCACTCCCCTCGAATCGATGTTAAAGGCTCGAAAACTTGGACGGCGAAGTTTCGCTCTACGGACAGGCGGGTTTTCGAGCGGAGTGGATATCGAGGAGCAACGGGGAGGAGGGAGCGCGCAAAGACAGAGTCTCGCCGCAACGAGAGCTCTCAAATATTTGTTCCGTTGATCTAATCTCGCCGAGAAAAGTCCGCCGGCGCGATCTCGTACCCATCAACTCGGCTGCCTTCGGAAATCGCGTTTAATGACTTCCATGAATATGAATGGCTTCGAGAGAAGAGTAGGTAGGAGAGTATTTCGTGCGACGCGAAACGTCTCGTCATCGCAAACACTCTTTCTCTCTCCCTCTCTCTCGGGGTGCAATCAACGCGGATAAAATATTGAGGATGAAGATCGCGAGATTCCGTTTACGTTATTTATAAGCTTCATTTTTCCGCACGGCATTCCGTTACATTGGAATTTTTCGTATGTAAAATACGAAGCTTTATTTTTCATAAAACGATATCGATTTTCGGTCTGTTCTCTTGCGATTCGACGTACCGTCAAGCTTTTTCATAGGTTTTATTAAAACATTTTTTTTTTAACTTCCACGTGCGATACCTACGTAAAATAATTCCGCGTGGCCCTGCAATCGGCACGGGAATAATCCAAAACGCAAAGATTAAAGCTGGTTTCGAGCGATGCATAACATTCACCAAATATTTAGCTGAGATAAATGACACAATGGCAAACAGTGTCCCTTGACGCAATAATGTAAAATTTTTCCCATAAATGCGGTAAACGGTACAAAGCATTTAATTCGCAATCGGGCTTAAGTTATAAAAATAAAATTGATACTCGTTCTCAAATTCATCGTAAACAAATGTGACAGGTGAAAAATTAAAGTTTCTATTTTTTCACTTGTCCACGTTATTAATTAATGCCACAAAGATAGAAATTTATTAAAAAGATATTACAAACATTAATCGATTTTCCATTTTTTTTTTTCAGAAAAGTGAGAAACGGCCGATGCCAAAAGAATTAATTTGCGCTATCTACAGCTTCAAAAAATTAATAAAAATTAATGGAAACTTTGAATTACTTGCTCTCCTCTAAACGTAAGTCCCTGTGGTACTGTCGACGTCGGATTCTATCTTCCACGATTAGCCGAACCGAAGTTCGTTGCACGACGTGATCTTGATGCCGGCTACGAGTTTCACGTAACAGGTAGCGTAATTACGTCGAATGGGTTAGCATTAGTTCGCGACCCGTTTCCGCGTGAACACGTACATACGGGTATTGAGCGCTTATTACGATATAATGAGCAGTTATGCGCGATAATGACAGCAGCTGCATTAAGTGAAGCGAGCGTGCCTTATGTCTCCTATCATGTTTGCAGTGTCTATTATAATGATACGTAATAGTGCTTCATTGCCCTGCCCTCGCAGTCTTGCCGTCTTTCGTACCACATCGATCCTAAATTCCGTAACTACGTAGGAGGTAAATTTCTCTTGAAACGCGACGTATAGCGAGATCCGATTGCAGCGCGTCTCTAAATTGAATTTGAAATGTTACACGGAAAAAGCAATAAGGTTGCCACAACCACAATAATAGTAACATTTGGTAC
The DNA here is from genome assembly GCA_003063815.1 of Aphaenogaster rudis. Taxonomy (NCBI): domain Eukaryota; kingdom Metazoa; phylum Arthropoda; class Insecta; order Hymenoptera; family Formicidae; genus Aphaenogaster; species Aphaenogaster rudis. The sequence goes on from NJRL01000187.1 coordinate 97,289, forward strand.
AGCCACGTCCTGTGGTTGTCACATTCACATTGTTTTGTGTAGTGCATCTATATATGTTTGTCTCAACATTCACTATGTTTGCTGTACCAAATGCATATAGTTGCCTTCACATCAATGTGAATGTGACAACCACAGGACGTGGCTGTACCAAATGTTACTATTATTGTGGTTGTGGCAACCTTATCGTTTTTTCCGTGTAGCATTATATCCAGATTATTCGTATAATTTGTAATCAGATTTTCGTGGTATCTTTCGAACGTATATTCCCAACAAGTATCGTCACAACGACGGAATTTCCGACCGTCTTTGTCTAGATCGTCATCCTTTGTCGCACCGAAAGAACGATAAGGTTGCCACAACCACAATAATAGTAATATTTGGTTCAGCCACGTCCTGTGGTTGTCACATTCACATTGTTTTGTGTAGTGCATCTATATATGTTTGTCTCAACATTCACTATGTTTGCTGTACCAAATGCATATAGTTGCCTTCACATCAATGTGAATGCTGTCTCTTATACACATCTAGATGTGTATAAGAGACAGGCCCTCGCAGTCTTGCCGTCTTTCGTACCACATCGATCCTAAATTCCGTAACTACGTAGGAGGTAAATTTCTCTTGAAACGCGACGTATAGCGAGATCCGATTGCAGCGCGTCTCTAAATTGAATTTGAAATGTTACACGGAAAAAGCAATAAGGTTGCCACAACCACAATAATAGTAACATTTGGTACAGCCACGTCTTGTGGTTGTCACATTCACATTGTTTTGTGTGGTGCATCTATATATGTTTGTCTCAACATTCACTATGTTTGTCTCAACATTCACTATGTTTGCTGTACCAAATGCATATAGTTGCCTTCACATCAATGTGAATGTGACAACCACAGGACGTGGCTGTACCAAATGTTACTATTATTGTGGTTGTGGCAACCTTATCGTTTTTTCCGTGCGGCGTTACTTAATTTTTGATAGCGGCGCGAGCAAACAGCGAATTGTCATTCTTTATCGTCATTCTCTCGAGATGTGAGTGGGACAATTCGTTGATCACGCCAGTTCGTTTGAAAGAAACATTAATTAAAAATACGGGCTTCCAGGCCAAATTGCGGTCGCCGCAATGGCGCACTCGCGGAGAAGAACCAGGGGGGGGAGGGGCGGAGAGAGGGAAGGCGCGAGGGAGAGAAGCGGCGAAGAGAGAGAGAGAGGAGGCGAGTGGAGGAGTGGATTCAAGGGATGAAGAAGGCGTCGTTCCGCGGCACGAAACAAACGTAATTTAACGTGACGCTCGGCTCATTTCCTTAATGGAATGTTTCCTTTGCCCCTGAGAGATATTATGCATCGTCTGTGGATTACGGGCGAAAAATCGCTCCTCGCTGCCTCTCCCCCTCCCCCTTTTTTTCGTTTCCCCTTCGCATCGTTCGGGGAGAGACGCTCCGCTCCGTAAATGCGCCGGATCGTGCAATTCTCTCTCGCGCCGCGACGCCGCCGACGCCGCCGCCGCCGCCGCAGCCGCGATGCTCGCGCCGATGCCGATCGATACCTCGGACAGCTACGCTTTGTGTCGTATATCACACAGAGTGTATCTCAACGCTATCCTTTACGCGGTTTCCACGTGGAGATCCCTTTCAATCGTGCGGCGCCCCTTCCATCCACGCCCCGCCACCTCTCCCTCCTCGGTTTCTCTCTCTCGCGATGACGCGTGTTTAATCGTGTTTGCCCCTTTATCCGCGCTACCCGCGTAATCCGCGATTTATAATAATCTCTGAAAAAACACGTCGCAAAGATCAAAGATAAACGCGTCCAGCGAAAGGTCGTCTCGTTTTGCTGCTGTTGCCGGCTCAGAGAGAGAGAGAGAAAGAGAGCGCGTGAAATACGGAAAGCAGACGGGAGCTCGAACATATTGGAGGTCGAACATAAAAGCCGCAAAAAAACGGCCTGCGGCCTTTCGCCCCTGTATGTATAGAAGTTCTGCCCGAAGTCGTTAATCCCACTGCTAACGCCTTTCTTATCTTTCGGTAAACATTCGCAGTTTATCCTTTCTCGGGAGAAGAGTTTCGTTCGACAAAATCGTTTCTAATCGTCGAGCTTAAGTCGCGAGATTAAACGCCTCTTAAAATAAAGTACTTTGGAAATCGCAGTAAGAGCACGAGGGACACGGGGCGATATGCTAAAGTTGCCGTAACGAAACAGCAAAGTTCCACCCTGAATGTGCTCTAATTAACTAAAACGCCCTAATCCGCGTCCTTGTCCCGACAGAAGGGGGACTTCCCCTCGCGAGAGATCGCGGATGTTCATTTCGAGAGCGATCCGGGGCGCGGCTGAGCTAAGGAACATAAACCCTACCCCGGTAATTTTTGACCCGGCACACGCGAAGACTGGATGCCCGCGATAATGCGATTACGCGATTACGCGTGATTGTGCGCGTATCTCCGTCAGGTCTCTCTTGGAGCGACTCCCGGAGTCCCGGAGTACTTTGGGCATAATCGCCGTATCCCGGCAACTCCGAAAGTTTCCTCAACAGTTTGGCTCGTTAGTCATATACGGGGGATATTCCGGCGCTGATAGCGGGAGACGCTTGTCATTGAGAATTTTAAGCGAAATCGCGCTGGCCTTTGTGCGCCGCCAGCAAGAAAAACTCTCTCGTGGCAAGGAAACGAACAATTGTCGCCTTTGTGCGAAGTTTCGGCGCACAAAGGTGACGGTCGAACGAACGAGTGGAAAAAAAAGAGGCGGGGGGAAATAGAAAAGAGCGAATAATGCATTAATGTGGTTCATTCAGGCGGTCGAACCGCGAACGGGGTTAATGAAGTCGGTACGCGCGGTTGTTATACTAATTAACGGAAATAATTAGCGGTCGTGATTCCCGCGGATCGGATGGTTCAACGTTTTCTGATAAAGCCTTTCGCCCTGCGCCTTTCTCGCGGGGAACAATAGTGGGTGCTCGCTTACGAGAAAAACCGTTCGATCGCCGTTAAGGGCCGAAATGAATTCGCGTTAAAGCGTGAACGTCGGCATGCTCCGGCGTTTATCTCGCATGTGCAATTCGTCTGCTTCAATTGGCGGTCGACGAGGAATTGCGAGCTAAAATGTTTTACGCATCATTTCGCCACGGCAAAAAACATGTAACGATGTTCTATTAACTCAAAGTTAAATCAAAACTTTATTTCGATAGAATAAAGAAGTAAAAAAATGTTCAAGGATGTTTTTCGAGAGGCGTTTTCGACGTCGATTTCGTCACTCAGCGCTCGAAGCGCTTGTCCGCAAGTAGGGGAGAGTTGCTAAATGCGCGTACCGGTCGCCTAAATCGCCTAAACCTCATTAATATTTTATATTATTACTTAATATAAACAACATTTAGTAACAAAAATATGAAATAAATAAGAAATGAGTAATATAGACAAAAGTTTAACAGGTTACATCTTGTTTTGTGCGTGCTAACAACATTTTAAAAAATCAGGTGCAACTGATGTTAATTTTTGATCAGTTTATGTAGCTGATAATAATGTAATCATACAATTTTATTCTAAATTTTTATATTTTCATAAAAGGAGATTTATTGTAGAATATTTTACATATAAAGATTAAATTGATATTTTTATAAAATCTATCACGTTTCCTAAATTGTATCATCATAAAGTTTTCTATATCATACCGGTAGGATTTAGGAATCGTGCTTATATGAATACAAATGTCAATTGCAAAAACAAATTTAAGCCAGTTTTATCGACGTCCTTACCTTTTTATTATTGTTATTTATTAATTATTAAATACTTGATTTTTTGATAAATTATTAATAAAATAGGTATTAGATAATAATTCCTTTTATTAATCTTACACATTTTCATTATTTTTATTCATAAATTCGATACTTTCAAGGAGGTGTGATTTAGAAGACCTACAGGTACGATTTAAGTGACCGGCTGCCTAAATCATACCTTTTGCAGCATGTTACAAAAAGACTTATAACAAATTAATTTATTATTGGTAAAAGGTTAAACATGTAACAATAGGTGCCTGGAACATCAAGCTACAATTTCCAACGTTTATTTGCGTACAAATCAGTACCAAATAAGAAATATAATAAAAAATAGCTTAAGTAGTACGCATTCGGCAACTCTCTCTAAAGGCCGGTCCACACGCAACGTTTTGTACACCGTTTTGCCTGCGCAGTTCAAGACGTTGCAGAAAAGACGTTGCGTCTGGACAGGAAAACTGTGCAATTATGTGAACTGCGCGGAGACGGAACACGGAGACGAAAAACTATGCTTAAAGGCCGGTCTACACGCAACGTTTTGTACACCGTTTTGCCTGCGCAGTTCAAGACGTTGCAGAGAAAACGTTGCGTCTGTACAGTAACAATAACATAATAACATAATTGCACAGTTTTCCTGTCCAGACGCAACGTCTTCTCTGCAACCTCTTGAACTGCGCAGGCAAAACGGTGTACAAAACGTTGCGTGTGGACCGGCCTTAAGAGCATAGTTTTCCGTGACTTGCATAGACATGTCGGTGCGTGTGGACGCCCCCTCCGTCTTCTCTACACATATTGCTCAGTTTTTCTCAGATAACGGTGCCAATTAGACGGAAGAATGACA
>NJRL01000187.1:130108-145690 GCA_003063815.1 Aphaenogaster rudis
TTCCCAACGCTGGTTAAAAGTCATGCAATAGTCAATCAATTTGTAGATTTTTTGTAACAGCTGAATTTGCGCATACGTTTCTCCTGCGAATGAATTCAAGAATCGAGCCCCTGGATCGCTCGGAATAATGCGTTTCTCGAGCTCGGGCTCCGGCATGCGACCTTCAGGGTGCGCGATCGTTAGTTTCCAGTGTCGCGCATCGCGAGACGGAGCCGGATGAAGCGCAGTTGCAAGACAATCGCGAAACATAATATCGCGCTCCAAAACAAAGAGACGCGAAACAAGAACCGCGTTCATACAGATTTTAATTGAATATAAAAAAATATATCGCTCGGTTGATAGAAAAGTGACACATCTCATAAGCAACTTTTCAATAAAACATTTCTAACATTCTGAATTGAAATTTTTTTTTTAAAATTAAGATAGTGAATATGCATAACTTCATTCTTTCTTTCCATATTATATTTTCAATTATAATGTATTTTTTAAAACTGTCATGAGTTTTCAAAATTCGAACACTGCAATCCTAGGATGCGTTCCGATATTCACTGCCAGTACCGAAAATCTGTGGTTAACGTCACGTATACTATAGATTTTCAGTACTGACAGTGAATATCGGAACGCAGCCCTAGTATAGTGTAAATTTCATCCCTTATCAGAGTTGTCACATTTTTCCATATAAACGAACCAGCTACAAATGTATCGTTTTTCCACAAAAATATATTAATCTTTAGGATCAATTTCCTTTCATTATTTCAAAAATGGTAATTTTTGACATGTCATTTTTCTATATTAATGAAGGGATATATATATATAAAATATTATATCTTAAATATTAAAAATAATAAAATTAAGTCTTATTTTTAAAAATATTAAAAATAAGACTTTATTTGTATTACCAAGGTTATTATACATCATTTTATAATATCTACCGAATTTTTTTTTATATCTGGCGCAACCGACAGATGGATGACACGATATTGTTAGTTAGAATCGTGACTTGCATCAACTTCATATATGACCGAGTTTTTATATTTAATGTAGCCGAGAGGTTTCGATTATGACATTGTTAAGAATTGCTCCACAATTTCTTGGAAATTACAATTGCGACTTTCATGTATTTACATGAATCTAGATCTCAGTTAAATTGGTTTAGAGTGTTTAATTACTGATATTTATATGTTCTGAAGAAGACTAAGTACAGTTCGAAACGTAAACGGTTTATAATTTTTTTACTATGTTTGTCTTTTAATAAACTAATGTTTAAGTTATAATAACATCTTTATTTTGCTCGAATCACGGCCTCGATTGACCTTCATAGCCTTTGCTTTTTCGAGCGTATCAATTTTAATTTATTAAAAATAATATTATATTAAGAATATACAGGGTTTTTCGGAAAATGGCGACAAACTTAAAAAGCTGGAAGATCTCATAGAATTGAATAACTTTTAGTCCGTCAGTAATATGTGTTTGGCAACGTCACCTTAAGGGTCGTTCGCTAAACGTCGATTTCTGTTAAACGTTGTTGATGGTTGCTTGATTTTTCTGTGTTGTACATATCTGTTTGGTCTACACAACTCCTGTCGACATCCGAAATGACCTTTAAATAGAATAATGAATGCATGTGACGTCATTCGTAACACTTCTGAAATTTTCTAAAGGGTGCGTCAATCAATGCTAGAGGGCACCATTTTGTGAACACTTATTGCAATAAAAAAATGAAACAAAATTCAAAAACAAATTTTTTTCATTCTAATCTAACTTTATAGAAATTAAGCAACATTCAATAAGGCTAAAAACTGACGCCTAGCGTTTTAAGGAGATCCCGGATGCACTGAGAAAAAAAGCTGTTGCTTCAATTAAAGTGTTATCACGGGGTGCCAATAACATAAAGTAGTTCATTCAATTGTATTATTATTAGACCCAATGTCTGCATTTTTAAACTAATAATTCAATCATTGTTTTAATAATCCAAATATTGGGTTTAATAATAATACAATTGAATGAACTACTTATGTTTTTGGCACCCCGTGATAACACTTTAATTGAAGCAACAGCTTTTTTTTCTCAGTGTACGAATTACTTAACAAAAAGTTTTTTAGTTTGACCAGATCTATCATCCTTTCAAGTTTCCATTTTCCGGAAACACTCTGTATGATTAAATATAATATTATATTAAAGATATAACAAGATTCTGAACATTCGCATAAAGAACCCTTTTGAAGTTCGTAGCTCTATTTATTCAAAGATTTCCATACGGGATCGGAGCCGCATCACCGTATATTACGCTAGACACAGCGTGGTAAAAATGATATATTTGGGGTATACGAGATATATGGCGGCAAGGAGCAACCGCGCATTTATCTTGATAGAACCGGTATCGAACTTCTCTATACGTCACGGTTAAACGCGTTACATTTTTCTCGCGTCATTGTTACCCGAATTGGCAGAAAAATGTGCGCGCGGCGTTGGAAAAAATGCGGGTTGGGTCGTGCAAGCGCGATACATTATCGCGACCCATACGTTCCCACAATATTACACCTGCGTTTTAGATAAGACGCGATAGGGACGAGGAGCTCCCGCGTCGTTGTAATCCACAATGCGCCACGGTTACGTTAGTTTATACGAAAAATAAACGTGCACGATACTCGGAGAGTTATCGGGTCTCGGAGCTGAATTTCCGCTGCCTTCGTTTTAAGGAGGTTATAAGGAGAATCGTGCAATATGATAAGAATGGCATGAAATTTGTAATATAATATTATGTATAAATAATGGTTGCATGTGAATTTTTTCAGATTTTTTCATCGGCCCATTTTTGCGTAAATTAATATCAAAGTTCTACATTTTATAATAGATTCTCGAATGGACTCTTATGAGAAACCCGATTCTGCACATTTATTTTCAACAAAAATGAACACTCAAAATATTAAGAAGTTAATAAATGTATAACATGTGAAGTATATCATATTGAAAGTACGTTTCAAATTTTAAGCCTTTTCACCGCATAGTTTATTTGCAATACTAAAAAATATAGGTCAAGATTTAATACTTTTGTCATCTAACCTGTTTGATGGAGAAAACTTGGCAACGCTGTTCGAAAACGCGGGACGATTCATAACAACAGATATTAAAAAGTAATAATAAAAATAATAGTAATAATTAAATTTGTCATTTTTCACCTGTTTCAGCTTTCTTTGCAGTTGTTTTTGGCTTATAAAAGCACCTTTCCATTTCCCATTCATTCTTACGAAGAATCTATTCTATCAATCGATTGCAATTTTACCAACTTCGAGTTTTCATTTCTACACCGTTGCCAAGCCATTGCTTGTAGTAATAAAACTTGTTTAAAAAAATATATAAGTTTATATTAGAGACTTTTACATAAATTAACATTTTAACTGCATTGCATCCCATATTTCTTCAAAATTTGAGATCAATATTGTTCAAAATATCAATGTTTCAGATTGGCAGCGCTCCATATTTCCTTTCTATGAAAGCGCTACCCCCTCACTGCCCACTTCAGCCTTACAACCTCCTTAAAGAGATGGGGAGAGAGAAAAAAAAAAGAGAACCACGCCGCGCTACTCCCGCATTGTTCCCGCGCGAGCGTGCTATCGCGACTTCGTATCGCGAGGAAAAGCTCAAGCCGCCAGAGATAATCGCAATTTTCTCGATCGGCCGGCACGTGAATGCCGGTGTGTAATAGCGGCGGGTAACTAGGCCGCGTAAATAGGTGGCTGCGAAAAAGAAGAAAACGCGGAGGGATGCGGATATGCGCGAGCGAGGGCGCACACCCCCCGCTAACCCCCGCGGGGCTCCCGAACGCCCGCCAATAAATGCACGGCGAAAGCTCCGTTAAAACGATGATTAAAGCGCCGGCTGGCACCGTGCACGCGCGTCGAGATTTTCGCGGTTATCGCGGTTATTAAACGCGCGTGGAATCGGGGTCACGGTGCGTGGCGCGAGCGAGCGAGCGAGTTTTTGTCGGGCGTAGCCACCCTCTCGTCGTCGGGTGGCTCTCCGCATTCCGCTTAATATCGCGGGCGGAAATGGCATTACGCCGGTTGTGGATGTAGGAGGAAATTAGAACTGTTCTTCAAAACGGGGCCCCCGGGCGGCAGAATGGACCCCGGGCATGAGAGTGCGCGAAAATGCGACGCGATTGAGTCCGCCGTCCCCTCTCGACGTTTCGCGAGTCAGCTTTTACGCTCGCAATAATAATAGAGCCGCGAGCGTGGAATATAAAGGCGAACGCGAAGGATACGAGCGCGGCGGAGATACAATGAGGCAGCGTAAAACGTTTAATAACACATAAAACGTTCTTAGAGCCGGTTTAGAGCGTTATACTTTATGTCCGACCCTCGTAATCAAACTGTCGTTAGGGTACCAGGCGGATTTACGTGGAGGACATAAATACGTCCCAGTTAAAATATAATATATTATTTCTCATTCTCTAAAGATAAACGACTTGACGCGGCCCTTTCTGAAATAAATTGCTGATGTATTAATTAGCCAGACTACTAACCGAATTAGATTAGTAAAGCCAAAGGTACACTGAGAAAAAAAAAGCTGTTGCTTCCATTAAAGTGGTGTCACGGGGTGCCAAAAACATAAGTAGTTCATTCAATTGTATTATTAGTAGACCCAATATTTGGATTATTAAAACAATGATTGAATTATTGGTTTAAAAATGCAGACATTGGGTCTAATAATAATACAATTGAATGAACTACTTATCTTTTTGGCACCCCGTGATACCACTTTAATTGAAGCAACAGCTTTTTTCTCAGTGTACGTATAAAGACGTAAGCAGTAAGTAAAACGACCAATCACAATCAAGCAGTAAGGCAACAACGTAAGCAGGAGCGAATAAAAATGATCGATTTCCTTACTGCTTACATTTTTCCGTGTGTCACGGGGCCCTATAAAAACTTCGAAAAATCCTGGTCCTTCGGATCTGTCGTCGCAAAGACGTCGGTGCATCCCTCGCGACGCATAGCTCGGGAACTCGGCGCAGCAGAAGCCGGCGGCGGCGTCTCGCGGAAAAGTGTATCGATCGCGGAAAATTGTCCGATACTAGGTCAACCTGCGAGTATTTGCGAGGCGCCCCCGCTCTCCGTCTCGGTTTCCCCGGTCGCGTCGTTATAACATTTACGATGCGAGCGACGGGACGGGAACGTGTCGTAATATACGACGCGGTTTCCTCGCGTGATGATGCAGACCGGTCCGCGCGCGCGGCGCGTCCGCGATTGTTGCGGAAAGCGCGGATTAAACGCGGCGAATCGCCCGGAGATGCATTTCGGCCAGGAGCGAAATTTTTCGCTCGATTTTTTCACACGTCGCGATCTCATTTCCCGGAATATTGCAAACGTCCGTTGCGAACGGAAGGATGCCGAGACGAGCAGCTGCGTCCGACATTAAACACGCCGCAAATCTGGATCTTGTGTATATATTGTTGTACTTGGGTGGGCGGAATAACGTAACGTAAACTCGCGCGATTAATGTAATCCCGAAGCTCGCCGGTTGCGAACAAACTTGAACTTAAGCGGGACAGCGAGATAGCGAGAATCACGAGTATCCTCCGAATGTTCTCCCGCCGTTCGGCAAACATAACGCGCTGCAATGTCCGGCGGTTTACGATCTCGTAACTTATCCGACGTGGGGCACACGTGTGATCGAAGAACTGAGGGGACACGCGCGGATCACAAGGTCGATACTGCACACGCAACACCAGTTATCGCCACGATCGAGTCTCGTTATTGCAGCTTTTTTCTACAACGTTAGTATCATACATAGGATAAATAAATATAATGTATCTTTTATTAGTTCCAAAGAACTTTATAACACAAAATTTTCCACTTTTATTTATTTAAACGGGATAATCCTTTAGTATGCAGAACCAAAAAATAAATACGTAAATACAAATTGTAATATATATAAAATTGTAGAATAATTAACTATCTAGAATAATATTGTCACGCGATGATATATTTAGACCTAGCAAGATACGGAGCCACGAAAAAAAATGTAAGAAATGACAATATAAATTAGCTTCATTATGAATTCTGTTAATTAGGTCAGATATATCTCCGATATATCCTCAATACGTTCACTCAACATTCTATAAAACGATATTTTTTCGTCTAAATATTTATATACATCTAAATTTAGATATCAGGTTCTAATATTCATGTGTGATGATAGTTTATTTAATTATATTAATACGTAATGAGACATATTCTGTGTTAATTAGGTCAGATATATCCCCAATATTACATTTACAAATTACATTTACACAATATTCGATAAAACCATATTTTTCTTCTAAATATTTATATACATCCAAATTTAGATTCTAATATTCATGCGTGAGGATAGTTTATTTAACTAAATTAATAAGTAATTTTAACATTTTTAGATAGGAGATGGATCAATGAATTATCTTTATATTTAACATTTTACGTTTCTTTTGTCATAAATATGTTTATCTTCGAAACCTGCAGAAATTGACGTGCCTTGTAATTTTTAATCAGCTTTCGGTTCTTTCTCGAAAGCTTTTGTTACTTAGACCCTAATTACGGCACATACGCGTATGTCGGGCGCCGAAGCTTGCGATGTAGATGAGCCGCATAAATTTCGCCGCGGCGCAGAGCCCCGCTAATTCACCTTACGAGGCAACACCCCGCCGTAACTAACGTGGCGGGGGACTTAATCCGAGTTGCGAATTATTAAACAGGAAATAATTTCTTATTACGACGCGAAACAAAAGCGGGCCACGGTTAAAAAGCGCACGGCAGCGAGCGATGTAAAAGATTCAACGACGCGGGAAATGAATATTTCGAGATCGGAGAGAGAAAGAGCAGACGGCCTTTCTTGCTCGCGAATTTTTTAAGGAATGAGAAAAAGAACTCGCAGTTTTCATAGGTTGTAAAACTGCTCGTTTATATTTTTCGGTATATTTTTAAAAATTGTAATTATAAATATGAGGAGAGCTTAACTTTTCGAAGGATTACTTACATTCCTGCTTAAATGTGAAGTATTCCGTGAGATGACGGCACTCGTGGTTACCTCTGAGGAGGAAAAGTGTGGTGGGATGGCACAGTTTCAGCGCCCACAGGTACAATACGCACTGAAACAAAAACGAAAAGAGTAGGCGTTAGTCAGGTAATTCACCATGTCATCATAACGCCAGTACTGTTTCGTAACCTTTAGATATGAACTGACTTATATTTAGTCGACGTAATATATCTGGAAATAAATATTTTTAAAGCGTACCTGCAAGTTGATAATGTCTAATGTCAAAATTGTCTTCCATAAGGAAATTAAATCGTCCATAAATTATCAATAGCCTATTAATAGCTTGAAACATCAAGAAACTTTTTTTTTCGATAAACAATTAGTAACGTCCAACAAGTCTATCGTAATGTCGGCTTAAATGGCAAAGAATGCTCGACAAGGGAAAAGGTAACAATCGTCAAAGACGTAAACATTCAAACTAGCTTGCGATTGTGCTGCATCGACAATATCGCGATCCTCCAATTAAATCGAATTAATTCGTTAGTCTCCATCGAGCGGCTCCAATCGCTCGAAAATCTCCGGTCTAATCGGCATTCCTCCGCTTTAATTGCAGAACTTGCGCGTTGACGTGCATTCGAGCGACACGCAGCCAGCAGATTGCATCGCAGAATGCATTCGGACCTCGCGAGATTCTCTCCGTAATTTAAGGCGCTATTAATCGGTGCATCGGTCGAAGAAAGACGGACCAAAGTCGCAACTTCTCTCCTTCTCTCTCGCTCTCTCTTTCCCTCCCTCAATGACAACAATGCCATTAATAATCCCGAACGCGAAGAGCTTAAAGGTGAATATTTTGGCAAAGAAGATCTTACCGGCGGTTCTCTCTCATTTCAAAAATGAATCGGGTGGCGAAAGCCGTGACTTGCATTTGGCTTGCGTTTCGTGCACGCGAAAAAACATACTGCGTAGTTACACAAGACTGCATATGTATTGTAGTTGTTTCCACAGGGTGGAAATTATTTAGCGAACACGATGGTTGCCGAAACACGGGAGAATAACGGTATCAATAAATCGTACGAAATTTTAAAGCCATGGGAAAAATATAACATGTTATTAAAAATATATATTATAAAATAATACAGATATAAAATACAAGATATTATAGCTTGCCTATCGATCGTAATCGTGGGATAAAAGCTCGAACTTCAACGCTTTCGTTGGGGCGATCGCGATCGGAATTCGGCTGTTATCGGGGCGAGGTGCGTTACGCGCGAATGCATCACTAATTAATATTATTCGTTGTAACACACAGACCACTGACCCGCATTAAATTGGCAACGGCCGTTGCTAACGAACGGACCGGCGGATTTCGCACGAATTTTGTGTCCGCGCTAATTAGCTCGCTCGCTCGAATGTGGCGGTCGTAATGACGACTCCATTAGCTTCAACACGGTTTCGGGTAGGGGCACGATCCCGTCGGACCTTTTATGCGGCTAACATTTGTCCCGCATTCGTTGTCCGCGGCTGTTTAATAATCACGCGGGTGACGCGGCAGTTTTAAACAGGCTTAATTGCGCACGAACAATGCGAATTAAAGCCTTTACAGACGGCGCGTGTTCGTTGACAATTTTCTCGCGCCGTGAAAAATACGATGTGTGTCTTGATATCATCGATATGCAAAGTCCTTCAATCTGCGAATTTTTTTTACCAATTTCGAACTGATTGAAAATTTGATAAAATCCAATTTTCTTTTTCACAATTTTTAAAATTTTCGTTAGATATTTCGGAAATTAAATATTGAATTAACGTAATAAAATTGTTTTGAAATTGTCCGTAGAATAGATTTTTGTTATCTGTCAGCAGCTCGAAAATTTAGTTTTAAAAATACTCATTTTCAATTGCTTATAAGAAAAAACTTATTAGTATCGCGTCATTTTTTTAAATAATCAAGCCAAAAGTGATCCAAGAATCTGCAGGTCGAGGAAAGTATATATACATGCGTACTTAAAGGTAAAATGTAGACTAATACGACATTATATTCATTCTGGATTCGATTTTCCTCCTTTAAAGAGTTAATCTTCGCCCAAGTTACCAAGAGAAGAATAGCTGAGAAGCCCTTCCCAGTCTTTCGCGACTGCAGACTGTAAAAGGGGGAGAAATCTCCGAGAAAAAGTAGAAAAATATTCCAACCGTGGTCTTACGTAAGGTAAAACAGATGTGATTGCGATTGGAACCGCCGGACCGGAACGTTTAACCTTTGTGCATCAAATCGATACCGTGGAACTACCAACATCGCACCGCGGCTCCGCTCGGTGATAGAGGAAAAGAAATGTCACACGTTTGGTTACATAGGATATTTATCTCCCGCTCTCGCGTCTCGCAGGATCGCGCATCGTGGCGACGACGGTTAGCACGTCAGTGGTGGGTATCGATAATACATACGGTTTTTTCGATTTTGCATGACGCCGCGCTTCCGAGAGGGAGATAAATCCTCGGCCACCCGTCTACCCATAAAAGCCAGGGCGCCGGCAATTTTTTTTCTTAGACTTTCGAGGTCAATTATTTTCTCCCCGCTGACCCGATCGACTGTCTACCGTCGTCCTCCCCTCGCGTCGTCCCGCGGCTCTTCCTCCATCGTCCCTTTGCAAAGTCAACGGAGCGGCTGCTCGCTCTCGCCTTGCCCCGGCCGCTATAATTACACGCGAGGGCCCTCATTGGCATTGTAACGAAATAACGCGCTCGTCCTTCAGGTTCTGTCGCGGTTCGCTCGCGAGCGGAGCGCCGCGCCGTGGCTCTTCTCCGATCGGATATCGTTCCCTCCTTACACGGCGATTGCGCGAAACGCACACGTGGCTTGACAATCAAGTTCATACACGGGACTATAACTCCTTTTTTCAAACTTGAACTTGAACAGTCATCCGTCCAAATTAATAATATCTTCTTTAGAGCGGAGAATCCTTTTGCGTTTATATACCAACGATGTTCCCGCTGTTAGAGAAGTACTCTTGAAACTCTTCAATTGAAATACCAGTCAAGATGCCGATTGAAACTTCTTTTTCCAACTCAACAAAGATTTGTACTACTTAGAAACACGCTGCTTCATCTTCGTAAACATTTTTCAATGTTTTCATAATTTCTTGGCCATTCTTTCGAGGATCTTTTCAACAAGAATTTTGATATCGATTCCTTGCTCTTTCAATAGAAAGAGCCACTCCTTCACTTGAAATTCTCGATGCAATAAAGAGACGCCTTGTTAAATGAACAATTTCTGAGAACGTCTATATATCGTTTATATACTATCAAAACAAAAATGTACGGAATATAATAGAAAACTGTAATTTAATAAAAAAAGTTTACAAATTTAATTATCGAATTTAATAACACTTTACTAGTTTACCCACTTTTCGATCTTCTAAACTGTATAATCGTGCCTTCTTACAAACGCGAGAAATTACTCCAGAGAATTTGAAGGAAACTTCCTCTCTCTGCAGCGAGGATGTGATTTTCGAGAGCACACGGAATAAGATTTTCAAACGAACGATCATAGAGGACGGAACCTGCTCTCGTGAGTATGTTCATGTCTTCTCTTTAAGCTAGGATTCTATCTTTGTATCCATCCGCTGGCATCTTCTGGGATGATCAGGAGCGAAGGTTTCCGTCGAACGTGTCGTCGGAGAAAAGGCTTCGGATCTGCCATCGGAGGAGCCATCGCAGGGATCGCAGCCAGAATATCGATCTCACGGAGATTTAACGTATCGCTACTGCATGTGTACCACGCACAAACACCACAGAGAGACAGAGAGAGAGAGAGAGAGAGAGAGTCGCATCACGCGATTGCGTATACCTGTGCTTCGATAACATATCCTCTTAAAACGCAGGACGAATTCTTTCTTCGCGAGCCATCGAACGGAGTATCCTTGAAGGATTGAGCATCATCCGAGTGGGAGCAACTGCGCGACAGAAACCTCTTTCATACCGGAACGCACGCGGCTCCGACCGATTTATAATGCCATTTACTAGCCGGCGAAGGCGGTCCATTTTCTCCGCGAGATACTCCCTGCTCTCGAATATCGTGTCGTAAAATAAGGAGAGAGAGAGAGAGAGAGAGAGAGAGCGCGCTATGCTTTATCTCTCGTGTCTCTCATGGATAGATCGGCTCCCACGTAGTATTATGCAGTCGTAAATACGATCGAATCCGCATCTGTTTGTATGCTGCAGCAAAATTATATCCTCCGAGAAAGAGAGCATCGCCCACCGCCAAGAAATCTCGCGTTAATTCCGCGAGCGGAGAAAATAAAAACTGCACGATCTAACAAAAAATGGTTTCTTTAGCGTCGGGGATGAAGTTGATGAAGAAAGCGAGGAAAATACAATGTGGGGTAGTAATTAATTAACGTTATTAGTATTTATAAAAGGGTTTCCAACTCGTAGCGACTCAAACGAAAAGAAACGTTTCGCGCGAAATTCTATATTACTGCGATATTTCTTTACGTCTACTCGCGGATGTATATCGATCGATTTTAAAGGAATGTTAAAAGATTCCATTAAGTTCGGTCCATCAGTTTGATTGGAAACGGCAATTCGCGTACGCCTTTAGACCGTCGACATCCGTTCGCGTGCATCATAAATCTGGCGGCATCCGTGCGCGCTTCACAACGACGACATGCTGCGCCTTGCATTATTCAGAGAATCCGCGAAGACGCATCTCGATCTGAATAACGGTAGCCGTGGAATATATCAAGAGATTTTCTTAAAAGGAGCCATCTTGCCCGCGCGCTGTCTTGTGAAATGTACTTCGCGGAGAATATATTTAAATCTTAGGTACGCAGCGCACCACGTGTAATACCACGTACAATATTGGATTGTCCCCTATTTCTTCCGTAAATTTCTACACCCGCTTGAGAGATTGTTGCGTGAAATCCGGTGGCTTACAAGTAGAAATTATTTCGCAAATATTTACCGTTTTTTTTTTTAAATAAATCAATAAATGATATTACAAATAAAAAATATGTTAGAACGGTTTCTTATTTCGAATAAATTAAAAAAGACGAACAAATCTCCAGGGAAAGATGTAAAGTCTTCAACATATTCAAGAGCTTTATATACGATCAATGTTGAACTTGTAGTACCATCGACTTCTTCCAAAAATAGAGTCCTGAAATTGCATCCTGCTCGAGATATCTACGCGTCGTCGCAGCGAAATTGCATTTTGTGTATCGCGCGGTTTAGGACGATCGCACTAAAACTTTGCAGTTTCTCCCCGGCCTTCCGGAATTCGCGAAAGGAAATTGTTCGTTACTTTACAGCGTAAAAATTCCCCGGGAGAGCGTTGCGAAAGGAGCACCACTCGAGATGCCGCTCTCGCTACTTCGGATCTCCTCTCCCGCATTTTCTTGTTCCTAGTGGCGCGACGGAATATTGCATTATGCTCGACATGAAGCGTACTCGCCCGTGACGAAATTTTATCTCGTAAAATAGACTACTCGTGTCGGATCAAAGTTGATTATTCGTGCATGCTTCGAAATTACATTCAGGAGAACGAGCGCAATATTTCCGGGTAATAAATGCACTGTACGTGCATACGTGCAGAAGTCCTCTCTTGACTATTGCGTTCTCTATTCAAAATAGACTCTATTTATTTGAGAAAATCCAAGACGTATCTATTCCAACAGAGGTGTACCTAGTCGTTATATTTAAATAAAAAAGCCTTCAACAAATAATCGAGCTTCAAAAATGAAATTCAAAATGAAACAAGCAGAATATTGCTTTCCTGAGCAATATCGTTTGTTGACACACGTAAGAAATTATATTTTTCTAACTCTTAAGAATATAATAACTATTAAGTAGACGAATTGTTACGCGAGGTAAACTACCGCGATTAATGTATTCGACACGATACATTTGCAATTGACCGTTTGCCTCTAAAAGTTGAAGATTTTCCAAAAGGTTTGTAGATTGTTAATTTGTGATTTTAATAATCTACCAACGAATATCAAGACATTTCCAACAATCGGATAATATCAAAGCAAGCCTCTCAGTCTCAGAGAATAATTTTGTACTTTCGCTAAGCTGGATAAGCGGATGAGTGAGCCGACAATTTAATAACTATAAATTAATTAATTAGGATATGCGCTAATTACAGAATCCGATGATTGAGTTAGTGTAAAGCTATCGCATAATTCCCGAGTTGAAACTTCCTCCCCGGCAATCAGAATAAAGGCATAAATTTCCATTTTATGTTTGTGCTATTTATACATCCAGCTATGCCGACATAAATATTAACACTTAATTGCTCTCTACACTTTTAATTATAATAATGTAATATCTGTCTCGATGATTTAGTGATTCGAAACGGTGCGGATGATTTTCTACAATGTTTTTTTTTTCACGTACTCACCTCGATACTGAAATAACCCCTGTCAACATAATCACCAAGGAAGAGATACTTGGTCGAGGAGGGTGGTCCGCCCACCTCGAATAATTTCATCAGGTCGTAGAACTGTCCGTGAATGTCGCCGCATACTGAAACCAAAAGTAGATCCAAATTAGATGTGGAAAAGGACTCTCCCCGCCTTTAAAAGAGAAGCTAGGGAAGAACTAATTAGCAGAAAGTTTTCTGGGCCGCGAATTACGTAACGCCGCATGCAATACTCTTTCGGGGCGCATCGAATTATGTGAGATAAAAGCGCCATTCAAAAAACGGGACGTAATTACCGGCGAGCGATTAATATAGCGCGATTAAAGCGCATCTTGTGTCGAATATATAGACATTAGCGACCCTTGAGAGTCGGTAAACTTGTTTGCGAACGTTTCAAAGTGAAATTACGCTCCCGTGTCACGGAGGATACGGGACGAAGCGGGAAACGTTGAGAAACTTCAAGTTCTCGAAACCGAGAACTATTAGCGACCAGAACCCGGAGTGACGTCGGAGTTACTTTGACGCGGTATTGCCCGTCGTTTCGAATATTGTTTCACATCGTTTCAGAAAAAAAATTATTGTTAAAAAAAATATAAATTTATACAGGGTATACCGTAACAACGCTTAAGACAGATTCCTGAAAATATTTTGAAATAAAAATTCTAATACAAAAATATCGAGATAATAGTTTTTAAGTTATAAGCATTTAAAGAGTTAACGAATCAGGTCACCTAAAATTCGCGCGGTATGGTACAACGCACAGTGTAAAAGACGAAATCTGATTGTCGTCCTACTTGTCAATATCAATTTAAAAATTACACGGAAAGAACGGTTTTGCTGAAATATTAAAAAATTTGGCCAGATACAGATCTGAAAAATAATTTTGTTGGATCATCAAAATAATTATGTAGGACACTCCAACATAATGTTAATGCTGCAAAGTTTTGATATTCTAGCAACTATTTTAGGCGTCCTACATAATTATTTTGATGATCCAATTAAATTATTTTTCAGATCTGTATCTGGCCAAATTTTTTAATATTTCAGCAAAACCGTTCTTTCCGTATACATATGTAAAGATATTGAGATTGTTTTTATTAAATGCTTATAATTCAAAAACTATTATAGTCTTGACATTTTGGTATTAGGATTATCGTCTCAAAATAATCTCAGGAATCTGTTTTGAAGCGTTGTTACGGTCTTTACGGTCTTTACACCCGTACATATATAATTATCGCTGACAATTTCATATATACAATCGTGCTTGTAAGATCACAGAAATGGCAATAAAAATACTCAAAATGGAGACACTAAAGTACAATTATTTCTCTTTTTATCCCTTCATTCTATTCCCCAAAATGCTTTTTTGTCCTTTTATGTGTTTTGTTCAAAACACAACGCTATTTTGAAATGTTTCTACAATTTTCAAAACTTGAAACTCTCTAGCAGACAATAGACGCTGTATAAGGAGCCAAGACAAGTGATGAAAGAATTTATAAGATGTGTAAAAAATGGATGTACGACAAAATGTAACAGAAAGAAAGTATGACACGTTGGAGAGCGGTAAACTGTTATACACACGACGATAAATGAAGGTCCATAAACACACTGCGACTCGGGAACTTAGTTTTCCACCATCCAGCGAAAACTATCGGAGGACTGAATAGTGGTGTGCGCCGGCATAACATCATAGCTTATGACTATCAACTATTTTTATTATTCACCGCTCGTGCAGTACGTTACGGTGCTGCTTTCGCAACATTTTCCGATACCGTTGCAGGGATGCACACCAATAAAGTTCTCGAACTATGCATCGCGGCAGCGCAGTCATCCGTTGTGGTAATCAAGTAAAAAAAAAAGCGATCTATATTTCAGCTTTACACTTGGCTCGCGCTCGAAAAGCGCAGGGTCCACCAATGAAGGATTGATGGGAGCCCGACATATGATATTTGAGTATCGCTATGGCTGATCCACGAGAGATACATCATTGTTAAATAAAATTTTGCGTGGATTTCGTTCTCAAATACATACGGCCAGTGCGCCGTGATGAACTCTATTTTCATACTGTTTTAAAAAATTTTTAACGCGATAGAGAGATAAAACGTCCGCTTCTATAGAGAGAAAGAGAGAGAGAGAGAGAGAGAGAGAGA
>NJRL01000187.1:154668-166993 GCA_003063815.1 Aphaenogaster rudis
GATTCTCGGTTTTTTCATGTTACAATCTGCTTGGTAATTTTTATTATGTTGTTTATAAAATGTTTTCTTCCATATTTCAGAAATTCCTTTTGTTACCAATAATATTTGACAGGTTGCCAAGTTGTTCCAAGCTTATTACCAAACATAGTAAAATTTGTAGTAAATTTTGCGGCAAAATATAACGAAAAATTCTCTCCGTGTAAAAACAATTGTAAATTTTTTTTCGTAAATTAATTCATAATTCGATCCTATCGAAACAATGAGTGAGATTCGCTTATTATGATGCAGACCTTAGACATGCGCGCCGTTATATTTTTATATACCTATGCGACACATTCATAGCGAGATCGAAAAAAAGTCACAATCTCTAGCTGGCACAAGTAGGAACCCAAAAACAATCGTGACTATTTGCAAGTCTCAATGTACGAGAACAGAGAGCAGAGAGAGAGAGAGAGGGGGGGAGAGAGAGCGCATCTCCTGGGGAATTCGCCATCGAGCGGATGCCGGAATGTGAGCTCGCTAGGCAGCTCGAAGCTATTTCGGCTGTGATTATTTCGTGATCATATAAATCTTTCCCCTCCCCCTATCCCCCAGCGATGAAACACCGGGGACGCAGCTTGACAATTTAAGTTACACGACGAGCCGGCATCCGCGTGCTAGTTTCGCCGCTGAAGAGCCGCGATCTCGTACAAACATCTTCTTGGCACACACGCGTTTATTCGTACAAGGTGTTTGAAAATTTAATGTCCTCGATGCTCATCCCCTTCATTAAAGCGACAAGATCGGTTTGTGTAAGTAATCTCGAGTTGGAAATATAATTTCCTATTTTAGAATATTTTTCTAGAAAAAGACGAAAAACACACACGTACAATCGAGATTTACATCCATTATGTTTTCTAAAAATACAAATTTTGTGACTTGGCACCTTCTATCGAACCTGAAGCGATATCTCTAATTTCATCTGTTTTTAAAAACGCGTAATATACGACATTATCGTGTTGTATAACATTGTATTATTCATCATTTTATCTCGGTAAAGTAATTGGGGCAAAATTATCAAAGCAATTTCCGATCTTTTGTCTCCTAAATATATTTCGGACTACCTGTACTTTATTAATTTTCGTATTACGTCAGCTCGCGCAATTCGGACGTCGAAGTCACACTAAACGTTACTGCAGCGCGCCATTATGTCAGCCAAATTCCCCGGACGACTCTTACAATTAGCTTAAGCAGCTTGTAAGTACAACGGCCGTCAGTGCCTGGGGCAGTTTATGCTGTTCCAGCACTTCCATTCTCTGGCCATGAGAGCCCTCAGGGTACTCTCCCGTATTTCTATCACGTCCGATAGGTGACTGGGGATCGTACCCCCTTCAATGGCGATCGTCATCATTCGACCGTACGACACCATAACTTCAACACCTCGCGTCATCGTATTTTTCCTGTGATCCTCGATGCTTAGCGAAACGAGACCGGAGAGATCGAAGCGAAGTTTTACGATCATCGCCGTGGCGAAAGGCGAGCAGAGAGCAGCTCGACGAATAAATTGCATCAAATCGGACTGCTCAGCGTTTATAAAAGGGCGCAGCGAGTCTCTCTAAACTGTCCAATAAAATATCGGGATACACGATTACCGCCAAAGTACCGGGAAATGCTTTCCGTGTAAATTCAGCCTCGATTCATGGCATCAAGGGATCTTTGAATTATTTTTCGAGCGATTCCTCTATTATTTTCAAATTCGATATCAGCGATATCATATCCGGTGATTCGTTTAATCTCGCTAAACGTCGTCGAGGAGAATCGAATAATTTCAAGCGCTTTCCGCTCCCGCTCCCGCCGAGGGCGGTTTTGCGGCAAATACCGATACCTTTGCCAGGGAAAACAATGCCGCGAATGAAAGAGGAAGCGTGTACACCGGCAAGATAAATCCGGCCGAGCGAGTGCCAGGGGCAACCTCGTGTTACTGTTCTCTGCGTTGCAGTTTTAGATATTTTTTCTTGCCTTTTGGCCAGAACGCAAAAAAAAGGAATTTACACGAGGAACGAACTCGGAAATTCAAAGCGATCGCGAACGACCTCGGCTTCCGCCTGGCTAGTGGAACATTTTTGCCATCTTGCTCGAATACTTCCAGCTCGGATGAGAAAGATTTTAACATTTTAGCATCATTAAACTACAATAGATATTTTGTGAACAAAGCGAAAATGTGTCCGCGATTAACGATGAGACAATGGCCAAGGACTGGCAAGAATTAAATATCTCGAGACGACATTGTTCTTCGCATATGTTGATTGTAACTTAAATAACACGCTTTTTACTTTCAAATTTATATGGATACGCAAATTAATGCAAAGATCATTTTTCGCTCGTATTAGTTTATTGACTGAGCTTAAGTAAGCTTGATCTTTTAAACTCGACTCAGAAATCTACAACATGACGCGACCAACTGCCGCGTGAAAAATATGTAACGTAAATACGCACACGTTGACCATGCGGGGATTTATTTAATTAAAACGGAATAGAGCAAATTAGGCGATGTAACGAACCTTCGGAAACTACGAGGTTTCCATGGCTTCTCGCTGTCAGAGTTCTTTGCTCTCTTTGATTCTCGTGACGGCTAAAACGAGGATCGCCAAAGCAAATTCAGACATAACGAACTACCAGCATTCATTCAAAGCCAGTGGGGCTTTTTCGGACGCAAGCCGAAATCCCGCAGTTTTTCAATATATCCCGCGAACGTCGAACATTAGCTTAATTAAACGCGAAAGAAGAGCGAGCCATCGAAAGCGGAGCGGATCGGCGGAAATAATAGCAGCGGCGGGATAATGGAATAGAACGTAACGGGAGTAATGCAGTACGATAAGTTTCATCGATACCTTCGACTTAAATTGCGATACGTTTCGCTGCGAAGGAAACAGAAATTTCCGGGGTTCGTGATACGACCCACGGATCGAATGTGCGTTTAAATGCGCTATCGCGTATTCGATGGGTATAGGGAGAGTCTGCACCGCACGGGTCGAGTTACCGATACACTTCGTCCTGCGTCTTTCGCAAACAGCGTAAATTCCCCTTTAAACGGCGAACTGGCCGCGTCATAGCTCGCATAATGCGGGCGATAATGCGTGAGCGCCGGTGTCAACGTGGGTGGACGCGCTTCGTGCGCGCGTATATCTACAATCCGGCTCTCATCGCGTGAAAGGATCGCGTAGAATCGATTAATGTCCGAGCCAAAGAGAGAACGTGGCTCTGACCGATGGGAGAGTCTGGGTTAACGCCTGACAGAGATCGCAGATTGATTTTCCGACACGACGCGCGGCCCGGAATATTACAAACGAGCGCGGAATTACGCTCGGCACATTCCATTATAAATTCACCTCACTCCTGAACATAAACAAGTTTCCATAAGCAACGGTTATACAATGGTTATATAGCAGTTTCACGATTTTTTACTTTGAATAAGTAACATGCAATTGTCATACCTATATTAAGGAAAAAGGTGCGAAACCGTTGACAACTGTCCGACAAAAAACTTTTTTTTAGACCACAAACCAGACAAGATGATTCTTATATTTTCGTCGCTAAAAACAAATTCACAAATGAAATTGTTCTATCATGTCACGTTTCTAAAAAAATTGAACTTAAAAGTGCTAAAAATGGCAACTTTTAGATATTTTTTAACTAAATTATGTGATAAGGCAATTTCAATTTTAGCGGATTCGTTTTCAGCGACAAAACAATCTATAAAAGTCAACTATTATGTTGGCTGATTTATACAAAAGGTTACAGTTATAGATAAATTAAAAGAAAGGAGCTTAAACATTATAAACTATTTTATTTGCACCATCCGCTTCTGTCCAATCGCATTTTTTAAAATTTTCTTTTACAACAAATAGAATGGCGGAAAAATAATACAATGCATTACTTACATGTATTTTTTCCATAGAATCCAATAGTGCTATTAGTTTTGATTCAAATTAAATTTTTCATGCATTGTTTAACCAAATTATATTTGATAATTTTGACCTCGAATTCATAATCCCTAGAAACCGTTATGTGCAGGTAATTATTTAATAAAACATAACCGGCTCGTCCTCAAAAGGTTATTTATGCTCCTTTCTTCTAATTTATCTATAACTGTAACTTTTTGCATAAATCAGCTAACACAATGGTAAACTCTTATAGACTTTTTGTCGCTAAAAACGAATCCGCTAATGAAATTGCCCTATCACATTTTTTAGCTATTTTAGCTCAAAAGTATCAAAAAATGCCATTTTTGGCACTTTTAAGTCCAATTTTCTGAAAAACGACGTGACATGATAGAGCAATTTCATTTGCGGATTCGTTTTCAGCGACAAAAATTCAATAAAAATCACCTTGTCTGATTTGTGGTCTAAAATCCGTGTCGGGCAGTGTAATAAGAAACAACATGTAGGAGAACGTAAGGCAAGGCGGGGTACCGAGGCAAGACGGGGTACCGGGTTTTTTTCCACCACGTGGAGCTATCCATCTAATTTTTTTGGAATTTAAACATGCGAAAACCAGCCTTTGGTTTGACAGTGGCTAACTTCATTCCGATGCCGTTGTTTCGCCATTTGCATAAGTCGTGTCCAGTTTGTGCACTGTGTTATAATATTGCGACTTCATATTTGGTGTTTCAACTAGAAACGTGAGTATTATTTTGAACTCTTTGTTACACTATGCGGCATGGTTTCCTGAGTTCCCAAAATGGTCGATGTTTTTATTTTCAATGCACAAGTTTTGCGTTATTATGACATAACCTAAAAATGTTGCTCCGGGGCAAGACAGGGTGGGGCATGACGGGGTACTACCTCTCGTGTGACTCAGGAAGAATCCAGCGACAGTGAAGTTGTTGAAGATGATCAGTGCCTCTACTGTTATGATTATTCCGACGAAGGGTGGATTCGTTGCGCCGGTTGTGCGCGATGGGCACATAACTCTTGCGTAGGTATC
Source organism: Aphaenogaster rudis (assembly GCA_003063815.1). Classification (NCBI taxonomy): domain Eukaryota; kingdom Metazoa; phylum Arthropoda; class Insecta; order Hymenoptera; family Formicidae; genus Aphaenogaster; species Aphaenogaster rudis. The sequence continues at coordinate 159,634 of NJRL01000187.1, forward strand.
GACGATGAAGATGAAGACGCTGTTCATGTTTGCGTTTTACGTGCAAAATAAATAAATATGGAATATTTACGATTGTTTTAATTACCAATAAACATTTCATTTCTTTATTTTGATTTTTCAATGTTAAAATTATTATATTTAGGGCGGGTAAATGGAGGTACTCCATCTTACCCCGCCTATAGGGCAAGACGGGGCAAAAGACATGTTTTCAAATATTGCTTTCTAAATCAATTATTCATACATGTTTATTAGTTTCAACCATTTTTATATGTAAAGAAGGATTCAATAAAAGGATTTGTGTTGAAAACAATGGATGTTTTTTAGATTTAGTAGTCATTCCATGTGGTTAAACGTTAAGTATCCCGTCTTGCCCCACGTTCCCCTATCTTTTATGTTTTATGTTGCAATTTAACGATACTAACGAAATGATAGAAAACAATTTGTTAGCAAAAATATTGTATCGATTTATAATGCAATTTCATATGAAGTTGAATATTAAGAAGCAAATCTAGAGATATTTTCTAGACATTTTCACCCCAATTTTTTTGATAAAAAAATTCTTACCTTTATTTTCCCTACACTGTAAAAACCTGATCAAATTTCCTGTAGATTATACTCGTCGATATTGAAATAGAATATTAAAAACAGTATTAGATTACATGATACAACCCCTTTCTCATATTACACGTGAGTTATTAAAATACAGCAATTACATCATCTCATTTGAGGTAACAATCACAGATATAACGGGCCTTTAATTTTATCAAGAGTTGTCGAGAAGCTCCATTGGCGTGCAATCGACCGGCCGATCGATCGATTTGGATTCCGAGCGCGATCCCGGCAGACTAAATCATAACAGATCCGCGTGTTGGGAGGAGAGACTCACGCCTGTCTCGCGGCGGCGTGGCGATTTTATTTCAAGCGATTTACGACTCGGCGAGAACGCCGTCGGGGCCGCGCCGTTAATAAGTTACGCGGATTCGGCCTGAGTTGCAAGCCCGGCGCTAAAGATAGATACGCGTGGCGATCGGCGGTGCACACATCAAAGAGGAGGCGCGATTGTCTGCGATATAAATAGAACGATCGAAAGTACGTAACGCTTTCGCGCTTCGCCTCGTCCCTTTTCCTTTTTCTTTCTCTCTTTCCCTCTGTCTGTCTCTCTCTCTCTCTGTCTTTCTCTATCTCTCTATCTCTCCTTCGTAAAATCCTCTATCGCCGATTGTAACGTATTACAAATTCACGACTTAACCACCGAAATCACGCGCTCCACTTCGCTTAAATTAAACCTTTTGTCCGTCTCGCTTTCACACCAGGACTAACCACCGATTTTCCACGTGACACGCCATCCGTCCGGTTGAGAACCCCTGATTGACCCCAATGGCAGTTTCTGGACCAACATCCACCACCATTTCTGAATCCTCTTCTCGTCGCCGTAGCGGGTACCGCGGTTGTGTTAGCGCGGTCTCTTCGCTTTGGCGGAACGACCCTTTCGTCGTTTCGCAGCGAGTCAACTTGACCCCGGCGGCACTTCTAGACCCTTTTCATCTTCCTCTCTCCTCCTCTGCGGTGCCGGTGACGGAGTCGAGAGTTACCATTCGGCTACACACTATCCGGGTAGCGTGTGCTTAATCGTCGAACGCGTAAATGGCTGCTCATCAATTCTCGCGCCCGGGTTCCTCGGGAAGAAGATTACCGAAGAAGGGTGATCCGGTGAACCAAAGGGTGACATCACGCGAGCGAAATGGGGGTTAAATGCGCCCCATCGAATCTACGACACGTGGAGAAGCTTCTTGACGATAATCTCGACGATAATCGCCAACCGAAGAAAGAAACTGATCCTCCAAATGTGTCCCTTAAGCCGGATCCAGATCAAGTGAGCGAACAAACAACTTGCTTCAATGAGTGTCACCGAACGCTTGCTTGATCCGGACACCCGGTTTTATATCGCTACCATCGACTTTTTAAATCTCTCGCGCGAAGACAGATGAGATAAAAATAGAATCGTATACCGCTCTCTGAGGTTGCCCTTTGTTATCGACTTCTTGGATTTTCCGCGAAGGGAAAAAACGAACGTACAGTAAGATAGGAAGGAATATATACGCGTCGGTGATGAGAACCGCTGAGTGCGGACGAAAGTGCGGACCAGCTGATACCTGAGGGTAGCTTCTGATGAAACGAGCGGCGTCGTTTTCCCGTTACCGCATCACACAAGCGTGCGGTCCTTTTACTACCGTATTGCGCGAGGCGCACGCGGAGGGCCGAATCAACTGCCGGGCTGAAATGTAATCAAACGCCGCCGGGTTATCGAATGACCGTGGAGCCGAGCGAAACGCGCCGCGTGCAACGGCCGATGAATACCAGAGATAGCGGCCGGATGGTGTCGCAGGGAAATAATTTGCTCGGTCTGCCTCGCAGTTTTCCGCGCTGAAAAAAAAGGTTACCTCTAAGTAACGTTTTATTGCACATTATTCAAAGCAGATCCCTACCGTGTAAAAACATTTGCGTTACACTCCGTGTACACTTCAAGGGTTCCGTGGAGGCTATTCCCTTAGGAATAGCCTTCACAAGAGTAATCGCGCTCTGGTGAATATCTTTTATTATTCAAGTGTGTATTCTTTCTCAAATACATATAATAAATATCATTCCATTTTCAATTTTAATTACGAGAATTAGAAATAACATAGATTGCAAGGGAATAAGACAGATTACACTTCTGTCGAATAATATTTTTAAAAATGATATAACAAACACGGTGGAGCGTAATTTGTACGAATAACGTGCAATAAAATGGTTAATTCAAACGGGTCAGTGTGTTTAAACAGACTAGAAAATTTTCCGACAGACTCTCTGTGTGCCTCAAACTCTGTCACACGGTAAAAGGGATAAAAAATGGCACAGAAAAAAAGACATTTGTGTTTCGAAAACATATGGAATTGGATCTCTTTTTAAAGGTTTTTTCGCCGTGATACTTTTTCACAGAGAAGAAAAAATGTACCATCGCTATACCTTGCGATTACTGTTGCGTCGACTCATGGCGATCGATGAGAAACAGAAAATCTACCCGATCTCTCGAGCAACCTCCGGCTCTCCGTGATAAATTGATAATTCTCCCCCCTTCATCCTCCGTGAATTACGCCAAATGGAATAATTCATTTCGTTCGCCGATGACTCGCGCAAATTATACTTGCCCCGTATGCGATATGCCCGCTCATTATATTATCTGGCATAGGTAAGTAGATAACGATGCGTATGTTGCAACCGATGTCGCAGTGGAACGTGACCATCTACGTTCCTACTTCTCGTCACGAAATCGGTGGGAGATCTCCTTTAAAGTAGAACACGGGATTCCCGAGTTGCACAGTTGTAAAACTACCGTGGCGATTCCTCGGTGAATAATATAGAGCGCAGTAAATTTTCTCATGATACTTAGCTCGGTGTGACGACGAGGAGAAACAACGGAGTGAGAGAAAGAGAGAAACGAGAACCGAACGATATATTTTGATACATGGAATATCATAACTGCAGAAGAAAACGAAATTGAATCCTTTGGATTGTAAAAGCAAGCTAGAAACTGCTATTTTTTATTAATATGAAAAAATATTAATGCAATATATTAATTGCGATATTCCTCTAATATATATCTACACTAATAATAAAGCTTATTTGAAATAGCGTTAATAAACTGCTAAACAAGTCCGAAATTTTAACAGTAAATGCAATACATTCTGTAACAACTACACCATTAATAATAATTTTCTCAAAATAATAATTAATGATCTCTACCATTAAAAATTATTCTGTTATTTAGTTTTTGTGATATTTTTCACATTTTTTAATAAGTTCATCTTTAATTCTCTTAATGCATATTCCCAAAAATCCAGCATTCCGTCCAAAATATCTCGAGCTCCATTCTTATTCCTTTGGAAAAAGACAATTCTCATCTCCCGGCGCGGTTCGCAAAGGCAAGGCATAATGATCTTCCGCTGCTGCGTGGCCTCGCCCGATGATGAATACGCGTTTCTCATTTTTAATGGATCCGCGGAGACGACCTCGTCACGATTATACGCCAGCCAGAGCGAACTACTTCTTACTTCAAAGAGAGCGATCGTGCGTGCACGGTGAAGCTCACTCTTGCTCTCGAGGGAGAAAGGGTTCGCCCCCGACCGATATGTCCTCGCTTATAACACGAAACAAATCCTCCCCGAGTATTCTCGGTAACCACCCAACGGCTTAATTAGCGCGACGGGATTAATTAAATCATAGATGTATCTTTGATAGAGCAAGAGTTAATGCTTCGCGTGTCGCGCTCCTAAATAGGACAGCCGAGTGTTTAAAAAAAGATCAGGTACACCTTGAATTTTAAATATAATTTCAATTTTAAGTATTTTTTAAAGACAGTTGAAATTTCTCGAGGTAAAACGCGACCGACTATGTGTGCTTAACGGACACCGGCGAGATAAATCGGTGCCTCGACGATGTGTAACTTTACCTTCCTCAAACGCCTCGTTACATCGCGCTATCGTCGTCGTACCTGCTTCTCGAAGATTGTATTGCGTGTTGAAACAGGCGGTCGTAGTAACGAGACCCAGTCCCACCGCCTGTTAGTCGGTCTCCCGACCGAGCTAACGAATCGCTCGTGCGATTGATTCGCGACGTACACGAAAAGAAATTCGCCGGATTACGTTTCCCGGCCGCCCGAGATATCCGTGAGATCGCACGTCGGAATTTTATTTGCGTCGTACGTGGCTCGGCACGTAGATTAAGCGACGTTTCCCGGAATATCCGCACACAGCGATAAAGACCGTTAATTCGCTGCACGTAATGCGTCGCGGCAGGGCCGACCTTAGAGCTGACCGCCTCGATGTATAACAACAGGCAACGGGATTGTTTAGCGAATACGATTCAACAATCCTGCCTGGATTCTCCAACTGGTAAACTACTTCCCGCGAATTAAGATACCAATCAGAAATATAACGTTTCAAGAAAAGCGGTTGAAAACGGAGTTACACTCTTTCTTTTTGTCCTTATGATTATATCTTTTTCTCGTAAATACGAGGCTTAACTGTGACAGGCACCAGATTGAAACCCCGATAAAAATTAAAGACTAAATAATGCTTCATAGGCCCCCGGTATCCGGCGAGTGGGAGAAATCGACCCCCTTGAACGCGAGGGCGTTTCTTCGTGATTCGTGCTTTCTTTTTCCCGACACCCGTTGCGGGCCCTTATCTCTGGCAGCCGTATCTACGGGCGAGTACATGCACCCTCGCGTGTCACGCTCGCGGGATATAACGCGAGCCCGCCCTCGGCGGAGTTGCCCCGGGGGAAGGAAAAAAAAGGAGAAAAAAATAAGTTGCTCTACGAGCACTTTAAAGTCGTCCTACGTTCCCGGCGCGGGGCTCTGATAAAATAAAATAAATATGTAAAAGGAAAAAAATAAATTCCAATGTGGCGAATATTTTATCGGAATAAAAGCTTCGTTCATTGTTATTCGAAATAACACTTGTTACGATCCTTCCCTCCGCTCGACGATACCGACGAAATCGCGAAATAACGAATACCCCTCTGAATGGAGAGCGTTCCGCTCGTGACGTACGATTACCCGCATTAGTTTCTCCTCACGAACGATGGGAACGGCCGTTCGCATATAAATTCATCGCCGTCGCGACGTCGATTCCCTCCCCGCGGACCACCTCCGTCGGCCACGACGGGGATCGGATCGATTGAAAGTTTGAGGGGCGCGATAATAAAAAAAAAGAGTCGAGCTTCGCTTCGAAATAGATTTCAATTTACGATCCACGGGTCGGGCTCGACTTAAGGGCGCGGTAAATCCCGCGCTATTTCACCCAACTTCCCCGCCAACTTTATCGGCCCTGACTGGAATCGGCAGCCTTGAACCCGCGCGCCGTAGCACCGTCATCTTATAATAACCCCGGCATGCACGTCGAGTCGGGACACACTTGCTCTACATTCCGCATAACTATACCCCTATCGGGGGGGAAAAGGGGCCGACCGAGCGACTTTCGTGCGACTGTCGGTCGCAAAACAACGAAACGTCTGCTAACACTGTTTCAAGGCGCAATACCGTGTCACTCACATCGCGTAATCACTCGAGTATAACTTTCGAGGAGAACACGAACATACGGAGAGTCCAACGTCGTAAGGTATAAGACACCGGAGAACGCGGATGAAAAGTGAAACAGCGGCTTCCTGACTGCGAAACTGTGCCTTCGCGATATCAAATATCGATATCAGGCCGAATAATACTGATTGTGAGAGCGTAGCGAAAAATGTCAAGGTTTATTTTTAATCGATTATGATACAACGAATCCCTGAGTATATAAACAATCATCTTTTTATCTCACGGGGAAATGGGATTAATATGTTTGATCAAAGCTTGCGATATCCCGGGGGATGTTTATTCGATCGCACCTTTCTTTCCCTTTCTCATTATTTTACGGATCATATGGTCCAAGGGGCAAAAATCATAAGGGTTCTCCACCGCAAAATGAAATCAAGATGGGACTTATGCTAGAAATTGACGGTACATTGCCAAGATATGGGCAACTTGTTTGATCAACTTTTGTGATCCAATCTTTCCTGTTTGTAAGAATCGGTCAATATCCTCGAAAAATATATACGTAAAAGGGGAAGAAACGCCGTAATTTTTCTTCTGAAGTTTTTAGGCGATGCCTAAACGCTTCACAGAATAAAAGAATGAAGGTAGAAGGGCGGCGAAAAATAAGGAAAGGGTGGTACCGCGTACTGGCAACCAATAAAACGCGAACACGAAACAACGGTGCTCCCAATCGTGCACGCTGGTTGTGAAAGTTGCGCGATGCATCGCCGGATGTCGTTCGCCAAATCGCGGAATCGCGTCCGCGGGCTCTCCGAACGTCCTTGACCTCGCACAAGGCGCAAGGTCCAAGGATACATCCGGCGAGGTAAGCTCAACCTCGAAAAAGAGTCACGAACTGCGTTATTGAAACCCACCCAGATAGTATCTGCGAACGGACTATCGCGTAATCGGTTACTTTTAATTATTATAGTCTGCATGAGCGATATGCCAGCACCCAAGATGCCATCGCCTGCCCGTTTACGTATTTTTATTCGAGTATGGGCACCTGGCACACAACTTATACGGGGTGTCCCTCGCTGAGCGTTCATCCGCCGAATCGCGGATTCTTCGGCAGATTTCTTCAGGTTATCGCAACTTTCCAACCTTTAACATTATATATTTGTAGGATATTTTTGTTTTAACGTTATTATACGCTTTATCTCTCTTCACATCGGCTTAGATTCTCGAGCGAGGTCGAACGGGCTGTGTATGTTTTCGGCATATAATAAGTAATGTTATTATCCG
>NJRL01000187.1:215955-234120 GCA_003063815.1 Aphaenogaster rudis
AGAGAGAGAGAGAGAGAGAGAGAGAGAGAGAGAGAGAGAGAGAGAGAGAGAGAGAGAGAGAGACAGGACGTCTTTTCTACTACGCTGGCGCGAGCGTATCGATCGGTGACGGAGCGCGTACGGCGTCGCAGGATGAAGAACCATCCCGTTCGCCGTGGCTTAGTCGACCATCGTGGGTCGACCGGGGCCGAATGGCAGGAGTGGCCGACCGAATCGAGCCCGGTGATCGAACGCTACGGCCGATCGATCGTAGGTCCCTCCGACGCGGATTACCGGTGCCGGGGCCTTCTTATTCCGGGTCACCGGAGCCGAAAACGTCGATCCAGAAGCCCTCGCCTGCCGCCCTCGCACGAGGATGATTAATCACGTGGCTCGCAAGAACGGGAAATAATTTAACCCTCGATCGGGACGCGCGCCACTGTTTTCCGCGACCATGTTTATCGAATTAGATCGCCTCGAGGCGCGAGACTGCAAAAGCTAACGCAGATTTTATAAGACGCAATATGTAATATGATTAATATTCCTAAAAATCACGTCTTTAATTAGCACGATGATTATGTATTCGAAATTAGGGTCATTTTTAAGGACGCTAATATTTTCGCTGTCTTATTCTTTAAGATGGGATGAGATAAGCCTTTCTTATCTCTATTATTTTTACGCTGAAGATGGCTCAAAGCGGAGCCGAAACGATGAATTGCAGCATAATGTATTTCAATTAAATATAATTTTAAAAGAAAAAAAATTCACGCACCACTAACTGCGCTCGACTCTTACAGCCCTTTTATCTTTGTTTCAAACACTTGTTCTTTAAATCGTGCAAAACGGAATGTCTCACGTTTCAAAAAAAATGAACGGAGCAAATTGCTGGGAATAATTTCGGGAGGACGCATCAATATCGGCCAGAAGGTAACACCGAAAAAGCGAGAAATGCGAGTTCTGAAGATGACGCGGGTATATCCGGTTTTCTCAGGCGCGGATTCTCGATTTTCCGAGGCATTAATCCGTCTGGACATGAGGAAACGTCGGAAATGGCGAAATGTGGGCCGGAGTTACAGGGAGGGGGGAGGGGAGAAAGAGGAGAGCCAATTCAATTTTCGTGACGTTTCCTCTCCGAAACCGAACTTGGCAAGGGAACGACACTTTCGTGTAAATTGAGCGGTGACCTTTCACCGGCGGTCATCTGAAAGGGGTTAATATGGCGATAACGACAAAAAATGCGAGGTTTCAGAATAAACGTATTGCCCCACGTGGCGATGCCACGAGTGATACATTTATCTAATAAAGCCCAATAAATAGATAGCGTCCCATTTTAGCGCCGATTATCTATATCTTAACATATATAATTTTTACGTCAATGCATTGCAATATTCTCTGTTGCTTTTTGTCAGATATAAAATTTTCAACTTATGTGATACCTACACCTACCCACGGAGAAAATTTTATATTAAAAATTACTATGTATGGGAGTAGTCGTGGACCATGCTGGAATTATAAAAATACTATGTTTTCACAAAAGAGTTTAATAATTATTAATATAATAACATATAGTAAAAATTTTTATAATTCCAGCATTGGTCCACGGCTACTGCCATACATAGTAATTTTTAACATAAAATTTTCTCCGTGCACTTATTGTTAGAGCGTCTAATCGCAATCAAGATATATATTCCCCTCAATGTTATATATTTATATATATAATATTGTGTGGAAAAACAAATTTGTTTTCCTTAGAAATCTAAATGCTCTATATATTCAGCTTTATAAATTCCAATTATTCGAGCGAAGTTTACTTGCCTAATGATAATTTTAAATGAGAAAGAAAAAAGCCACGAGGAAAAAAAGGATAATGTATTTAAAGTTGAGTAAAGTTTAGACAGTCCCACGGTCATGATCGTAAATTTCGAGATGCAAATTAGACGCGTGGAAATTCAGCATCTTGCCGAAATGTAGGGCTCCTGCGCGGAAAATTCGACGTTCCCGAGGGGCGGGCTTATGCGCACGGGGCGAAAAATGTCCGGGCAATAAAAGTGCTAATTCGACCGCGGGCTCGACATCTGGTGCGCGTTTCCGCGGAGCCCGTCGCGCATTACGCGATTGCACACGTGCGCGTGTTCGCGCAATCACGACGACATAATGCCGCTCGAGTCGCAATAACTATCCGCGATTCCGCGCGCGTGTTTCTATTTCGCAAAATAATCGTCTTCATGTGTACACCGTCTAGATAGCGATTGGCATCGACGCCCAAATCTTGTTTGCGCTAGAGTCTAGTTATATTTCGGGAATCATAGATAAAGAGAGAGACTGAGAGAGACTGAAGGAGAGAGAGAGAGAGAGAGAGAGAGAGAGAGGGAGAGAGAGAACTGGCTGATAGAAAAGCGAGAGCAGCGCTATAAAATTCGTGATTGTGATGTATGCGCGTCGTTAATGACGAAAATAAATAAACAGATAAATCGTGAAAATAATCTCGCAATGTCAATCGCATTTCGGCGATAATAGGGTGTCCGAGCGAGATGTTATCCCAAGGAGGGCTGTCGGAGACGGCGTAGTCGTTGCGGGGGCAGTGACACGTAGCTAAGATGCGAAGACCCGGCTGCGATAAAGAAAAATAGCCTGCACTCGGGGGAGGGGGAGGTCGTGGGGAAAGCGCGAGAGTGGCCCTCGAGGCTGCTCTCGTATGAGGTACTCGTGCGGAAGGCAGAATGGAAGAAAGGATCGCGCAGGGAATGGGTTACCCTCCGGTGCCTGCCAGGACAGAGAGCGCGAGATGCATGCCCTTTCCACGTTAAAAGACAAATTGATCGCGCGCATATTTATACCCAGGCGCAGATATATCCAAGGACGACCCAAGGAGCGAGGTAAAACGCGCGATAAAAGGGTGGACGCTATTATACAGTTCGATTATGCTTCTTGCGGCCAATCGTCGCGGATACACGAATTGAATTTTAAGCGAGACATAAGCGCAGTTCGCGAACTTCGCTAACATCTTTTCCGCCTCTTAAGTTTCCAATAATCATCGACAGCCTTTCCGAACTTATTAATTCCATATTCTATTCGATCCGCATAAGAATTGGATAAATCTCTCGTCGTTTTTAGGATAATAATGTCTCGATTGCGCGATTAAGACATATCTAGGAAAACGCTCTCCGTGTAAAGTGACAGATGCAAGTAAATTAACGCAGTCCAGTATTAAAAATTCAAACGCTCTTAATGCATATGTTCCTACGTGTGAACGTGAACCGATACGTAATGTTCACCGGATAGCACAGAAGTGAATTGTGCAACAGAGAATATAAATGTCAACCGATAAGTAGGTGAGATTAATTCTCAAATCGAGGACGCGCTTTATTTGCCGCGCCACGTTGCTTACTATGTTTGATACTACGCCGATAACCCTGAGTTTATCAAGATTCTGCGTCAGCGTATTATCTATGGACCGCGCGCAGATAGCCCCATGATTAAGAAATAACATAATATTTCAGTAACATGATATTCCAGATATTTCAGAATCAATTTTATTGCTCCGAAAACACTCTCTTGTAAAACCGCGAAGTTACAAGTGTATCGTTATCTGGAATCATTATTATAAAATCGACCAGTGGGTGCTTCACTACTAAATCACTATTACAAATTTCAGATTTATCGTAATTGTCCCACCGATGAAATTGTTCAGTCATATTTCACAAGTGCAATTGTAAAACGAGGTCACGACCCAACTGACATTGCAGTTTATCGTTGTCTCGATAATAGAAACCTGGATAGAAATGATAGAAGCAGATAAAAATGACACGCTTGGAAAATGCTTGGAAAATTGCGTAATTCGAAAAAAAGCACATTTTATCATTCTTCCTATATGATTTATATCGATGATCACGATACGTCGTAATAAAGTGAGAGGTTTAAAGATCATCGAAAATATACCAGACATGTTTTCTCGAGGTCGACTTTTCTACGTTTCCAGCATCTCCTTTGTGTCTACGTTCCGTGAGTAAGCCTCCTTCAACGTACGAAGGTATCGCGAAGTGACATTTACATAACATCGACGACAGTCGTCGCAGGCGGTGACTTCCAACCTAACCGACGGATCGTTACGTCGAAGAGAGAGATGCGGGAGTTAGACGTAACGAGAGCGCCGTGATCCTTTTATATCGGATAAACGCGTAAACGCGAGCATCGACAACGCGTAACGGCAACGCAGGGGGCGGCGAATTGATCCGGGGGATATGAACGCGAACGATGGAAGTTGTGCGAGTCGAATGAAAAATTTATAGCGGAAAACCGGACGGACGCAATCTCTATCCTCCCCCCCCCCTCTCTCTCTCTCTCTCTCTCTCTCTCTCTCTCTCGAGTTTCCCCGAGCATGCAGGAAACTCGAGTTCGTCGAACTCCCGTTCGGGAGTGTCAACAGACGTTCCTGACCCCGAAGGACAAGCCACTACTGAAGAACCCTTAAAATGATACATCTTTTGGACCTCCCTCGTGTATTCCCGAAACTTGTCACGCGTGACAGGCTAACGTGACGGATTAAGTCTTAAACGAGTTTTAGTGCTTTGCGCAATCCTTAATCTGCCAATATTTTCTGTTGCCAGAGACAAAACTAGAGATAAAACATACGAAAATGTTTTATACGCAAATATATCCTATCTAACATTTTAAAATCAAATCATATTTTTAATTAATTTTTTTAACAACCAACAGAGTGAAGATTTAACTACGCCCGTCGCGTTCTTCATCGTGACAAAACCATTTCCCTGCTTCTGATAGTTCACTTGATAGTTCGTACTTGCTGCCGCTCGTTGTAATCTCTACCATCTAGTGGCGTACATAACGGCGCTTTATTTATCTTATGCAAAACGCACGCTGATGCATGAAGCTCGTGACGCCTTTCCCGTGGGGATGCGTAAACCCTTACTACGACGAGAAATAACACGTTTTCTCTTGCGGCTTACTGCGGACGACCGCCTCGACCTTTTCCCGCTTAGTTAAGTCTGTCAGGAGATACAGGACGCCACTATAAATCTTTCATTCGATCTAAGCCAGCGATATAAACCGAGATGCCTCACGTTTCGTTTCGTGTGATAACAGTAGTTATATAAAAAGATATAACGGGGTGATATGACGATAGATATAATATGACGGTCATAATGAAAAAAAGGGTGTGAAATCTTACGGAAGTTCTCGCGTGACATTTATATATAAATAAGCTTATATAATTAAAAGCTCGAGGGCTCAGTTTTATGGTAGAGCGAAAATGAACGAGCTAGTGTATCAATTACGGCGTTTGGAGAATGAATCGCCGGCGCGCTAATTTGACCGTTGTTTATAATGAAGATCAGATTGGATTTTGGTCGCTCGGATCGTTAAAACGACGATAAGCTCCAACACGTGAAATGCGTTAATGCAACTATCGCGAATATACGACGTTACATTGAAACAGCTTCGACGATAACGACCGCGGAGACGATTTTGTATGCGATTTCGCATTTTGATTTGTGTGTGCGTATTTATCATTATAAAAATAAACAAAAATAATGTATCAATTTTAGTTGTCCGTGTGTGCGATATCGAATCATCGCAGTGTGTCTATACCGTGAAAGAAAGCTGAATTGTGGACCGAACGAGACCTCGGGAGAATCCCGAAAGGGTCTCGCGCGGATTCCTTTGAAATCACGGGCTCTCTTTTCCAATTCGTTGTTAAATGCAGGTTGTAGGAAAGCAGAGGACACACAGCGATACGCTATGAATAAGGTAATCTATGCGTTACTACGGGGTTGGCCGTGAGTATTGATCGGGCCCCGCCTGTCTCTCTCGCTCTCCGTCTCTCTCACTCTCTCTTTCTCTTTCCTTGCACCCTCTGCTATCTCGCTCTCGCGTCGTCTCCTCCTCGTCTCCCTCAATCCACCCTGTCCGACTCACCCCTCGCCTCCTCTGATCCGTGCTTCTGTCGCCCTCCAAAGGCATGGGTGTCCCGTCATTCCGACCGATAACGAGAGGGGGTTACTTCTTGTTTCCCGGTCGTCGCTTATCAAAAGAAGTACGAGGACATTGCCCGGAAGAGAACACGCATCGCGGAAAACTAAGGACGATCATTCACCTGTTGATGCATGAATATGGGGGGGGGGTGAGGGGTGATTGTCCGCGGTTTCGTGTAATGAAAGAGGCCGCCCTTGACATATATCGCAGTAGTTCAAGAATTAACTCATGGTTACCATTGTACGCTATAGAAACCGCAGAAATGTTATTCCAGAATATATCTACCTTAAAATTTTAGATTTCTACCTTCTATCTTCCTAAAAAATAATCATCTAACGAAAAAATAATGCAAAAGATCACGTGTACACGTTGCGTAACGCTTCAGCGGATAACGAGCCGAATGGTGAGGTAAACAGTTGGCTTTTCAACTTAAGGTGCTTCACGTCACCGACGCAATCAGCATACCGAGTTCGCTCCTTCGGGCTCTTCTTACTGTCAGGAAATTATTTGCCTCCGAGACATATTGCAAAAAAAAAACATTCGTACGACAGTTGTTGATTTGTCGCGATGAGTCGACGCGCCAAGTTCCAAGTTCGTCTCCGAGAAATCTTAGAGATGCGGGAAAGAAACTGCAAATGTGTCGAGGATTAATTCAAATGTCACCATTGCAGAATAGGTGATCAGGCTGAAGGACAGAGGAACCCTGACGCTGCGAAGAAAATAACCGTGGGACAATTAGTTCATTAGTGTCTGCCTGTGCTCCGGGAATTCACAGTACGATCACGGATTGCGGCAAACGCGCCGACGAGAAATTACAGAAACGCGAACGGGCACTGGCCATTATTTACGCGACGTCGAGGCAACGCACGAAAATGAAGAAAATATACGAGAAATCAAATCACCGTCCTCTCAAATCGTTTAAGAGCACCGTCGTCACTTTTCCGATAATTGCCAAGGTGGAAAGGAGGCAATCCTCTCGCTCGCTCGCTCGCAATACCCATTGACCCGCGATCGTCAGATATCCGTGCTTCCTTCGAACACGAGGCACGAAGCTAATTTGTACGAGATTAATTTCGCAGAAGAGGTGGCGAAAAATGGCATCGAGCAAATAATCAATGGTTCCGTTTATTTTCCTAATTATTTTAAGATTGAATTCTTTTACGCCGCATCGTTATACCAACATCGTCAAATACACTCGACCCGTCGTACGTTATACTTGCGCATAATATAATTCATTAGTAGAGCAGCATGCTAATAAAATTACTCAGCATATAGATATATGCTCGTATATCTTCCTCTCATCGGGATATTTCCTAATGAAATATCCGATTCGCGAAGTTTGCCGAACCTCGCGCTTCTATTTGCGGGCAAAATATACGACGGTGAACAAATCGCTTCCGGCTCAGGACACGTAAATGAACCGCCGTTATATATTTCCCCTTCACCCCCCCCCCTCTCCACCCTTCGGACGCACCGAATGCGGATCGTAAAAGCGGGTTAAGAGCCAAACCGTGGAAGCGTCCGTGATGGAAAAAAGTGGAAAAACGATTCCGCCGACCGGATAGCTGCCTTCGATCAGATATTCCGTGGCTCGAAAAGCGGGCCACGTAATGAATTCGTGCGCCCTTCGCCCGTCGGCTGGCCTGGTTTCGTTACGGAGACGACGGTACGCTAAATGAAGGTACGACCTTCCTCCGCAGATTCGCGCGAGGTCACGCGGATTAGAGCCCGCTCCTCGGCCGGAAATCCGAACAGAAGTCAAGAATCCAAAACGGACGCTCGACGTCAACCGAGTTACACAACGCCGCGTCACGTTGAAAGTTCAACTCTCCCGCGTCGTTTTACGAGAGGGAAAATCTGTTCCGCGGAGCGGCAGGCTCCGAATGAAAAAAATCGAGTCTCGCGGCCGGGATTAAAGTTCATTCGTCGCGGCGAGAGTGGAGCTGAATCGACTGTAATCCAGTTTAATCACCGTAAATATAAAATTTTATTGCCGGCATACAGAACGTTCTAATTTCGCGACTCGCTCGTTTCACGAGCGCGATTTTCATCCCCTGCGGAGATCGGAGATCGGTTTTACCGGACTAGCGCAGCTTCAGCTCGAATTCGCGGGTTTGAAAGGTGATCGGGCGAGCCACGTGGGAGACAACCGAGGAAGAGGTATTACATAGGTATCGATATTATTGCCGCGTGGTTTTTTCCCGATAATCCTTACGTTAGCTTCTAATTATTTTCTCACGGCGGAAAGTAACCGAGTAACGCGATTAAATAAGGAGTCAATTTGCTCTTAGCAGTGCTAACGGGATTTGACAAGGTAAACGCGCTATCGTTATATACATATATGTATATATATATATAGGGGTCGTATCGATCTCCGTAGGAGGAACTCGCTGACAAGGTTACAAGGTTGCACTAATTGAGGGTTTTAATTTCCTGCTCGCTCTCATCCCCAAACCGCCAATTTATTTATGTATGCGTAACACAAGCCAGTCCTTCGTTCATGTTCTGAAAATGTCGATCGCGTCGAGGTTTGCAAACGACAATGTGTCCGAAACAGCGAGAACGCCCACTATATAATTACACTCCGGGAAATTACGAGGGTTAATTGGAGAGGGCGCTGATACCGGATGCTTAACCCCGTATAATATCTCAGATCGCTTCTCTGTGTATAAATAACGTTAAACACTTTAACATTAAATACCGTAGATATCGAGATTTATCCGATAAATCTCAAGAAAGACTACAGTTCTCCTAGAAGTATTCCTAGAGAGGATTGATTCGGAAGAATCGGTTTCGAATAGATCGGCGGAAGTATAGAGCATGTTTATCCTTTAACCACTGAGAAGCTGACGCGAAGAAGCGCAATGTAACACCTTCCGCGAGAATTTCTAGGACTTTCGGGTGAAGAAGTTACTCCAGTGAGACTTCGATAATTTTCGATATACCTCGTCGCGACGCTCGGATACGTGCCGACATTAGCAAATTATATTGTACAACAGTTTACACACTTTCGCCTCACCGCGATCTAGCGCATACGACTTGTTTACAACGTGCCGGCTGCAGTTTGTACAGGGGTTGCCGTTGTGCCGTAAATGTCTGTCGCGGAACACAGAGTACTCATTGTAACGAAATGTACTAACGAACTGTCCGCCGGCGCCTAGACGTGACAGCGTCCGATTCGACGTCTACCAAGGATTTCCAGCGCGAGTCACGATTGAAAAAAAGCAAACCCTCCAATGCATTCTGCAAGAAATAATGTCCAACGCTTAAACTTAATACTCAAATTCTTTTGTAATACTTAAGAAACCTAGCATTTTGTTTATATAATTGATTACACGGTTCGACTGCTTCATGCGCGCAAGAAACGAGAAGAAACGATTAGTCGCGTACCGCGAGATGTCTTTGTGGAGACGGACAGAAAACCATTAACCTTTGACTGAATGATCGTGCTATTATACGGAGACTCTTCCCTTTAAATATAAAATGCAACTGCAACGGGTTCTTATCAAGCTGGCTCCAGACGACATGGCCAATGTACGCCAACGTCATTGGCAAATGCATTGGCTATCAATGCTGGGCCGATATTGGCCATATATGGAATATACACACTGCAAATTCAAGCGTGTTATTTTTACACGCATAAACATCTAAAAATGACACATTTGATTGAAGCTCTTTTTACATGTTTCTTGCTGTTTTAAGTTACGTCATTTAACACGTTTAATCATATTAAATTTAAAAAAATTAATACGTTCAATCGTGTTAAATGATTTAAAACGGCACGAAATGTGTAAGAAGAACTTTAGCTAAAATAACACGCTTGGATTTGCAATGCAGTACGATTGATATCTATACATGATATGCATAATTAGCCATATTTTTTATTATTTATTTATTTTTATTTACGTTGGCCATGTCGTCTGGAGCCGACTTTAAGGTAACGCTGTAATTAAAGTAAAGTCGTATGTCTCGTAACATTTCTTTATTTTTATGATACGAGATGACGACGACACATAAGTTTGTATAGTTTTCCATCTTTTCACAAATACTACTGTCTAGCCGCAGAACGAGTTTCGGAAGGGCGACTGCGCGACTCAGCCGGTTCGTCGTCCACGAAAATAAAACTCTCGGCCCGGCCTAGAGCTTCGACAATGGCGAAAAGAGAGAACGAGAGGATCGCGCGCGCAGTCGTGAAAAAGGGGACCCGGGCGAGCGAGCGGACGGACGCGGGCTCGCTCGTTGTTTATTTATTCTTTCGTAAAGTCAACAAAAATTTCGCCACCGGCCAGCCGGACCCGCCGCGGAGCGAACAGTGGACCGCGGTCGAGCCAAATGTAGTTGGCCGACCGGCCAAATGAGAGTTTGCGTCTATTATTACACACCACCCAGCAGCCGTAAGCCGACGACGAGCCGCGTCGCGTCGCACAGGACCCGATCGAGCGAGCGAGGGAACGAGCGGACGGGAGAGTGGACGAGCAAGCGATACAGGGTGTTCGGAGCCATCGTCATTCTAATGACGAATTCCTCGGGATAGCTCGGAATCGAGTTTTCCGTTTATAAAAACGTTAAAAAACATTTACAGATAATAGATGCTTTAGCATTTATTAATATTAAATTTATTATACGTAGAGGACCACAATCCGTATGGTTGATACGTGGTAATTAATAGAATACCATCTCTTGCCAGTTGGACCGATTTAAAATTTACCACATATATTTACAGATAAACCTAATTCTTAACACTCCGACTTCCAAAACTGAATCGTTATTTTAAAGCTCTTCTTTTAACATAAATAAAGGGATTCATCTAGTATGCATGATATATTCCACCCGTACAAAGAAATAACATTCGCGTGATATTGCATTCAGACATATCTATTTAAAAGAGAATAAAGAAGATCGTGCGCGACTTGATGCTATTTTTACTGTCAAGATGTGGGAAAGCAAAGGTAACAATCCTTCCTGGGTCACACGCGGTGCACGTTCATATTCTAAATATTCATAAGCTCGGACTGTAAATGTCCGGCTATAGACTCCATTCCTATACGAAATAGAATTTTGCGAGGTAGCTCCGGACGAGACGGGGTAATATCGTTATCGTTATATTCGAACGACGTGTGCCCGGGATTGTGGGAAGACTGTTATCGACCCGCACCGTTGACATCGAAAATTCATGACGGAATATTTAATTGAAGAGCATGATCCCGAGACTCGCGCTCCGTCCATTTAGTGGAAATTGAAATGTCATAGAAGTCGTAGAAACGTAAGCGAAAGCGTCATGCCGATGCTCGAGAAGTCCCTAAATTCGCGCGGAAAAGGAAATTATCCAATACCCTTGGAGAGCTCTGAGCCAACCTTGTGCGTCTGGGAGTAATCGCTGGCGAATATCGAGCGCTAACGAGAAAGAACGATTTCGCGGTCGGTAGCGTTAATCTCACGTACAAATTCCAGTGTTTGAGGAATCTGCAGAGTCGACAACTACGATCGGCCGCGCAAGGAGCTACGCACGCGTGTCGCTCACTGTGACGCTAATCAGACGCGATGCTTGAACTCACGCGCGCGATAAGATCGGCGCCGTCGCGGAGGAATCCGCGGTTGTGATAATGATCTTGAAGCATAGCTCGCTAATCTTTGAGTCATTAGCTCTTAGATAAACGCGTTACAACGAGGTTCATTCATCGGCGTCAGTCGCGAAAGAAGACAGCGTAGTTAAATAGAAAGTTAAATCCGTTATCTAGCTTTTTCTTTATATTCTTCATCGTACTGACGAATATTTTGTCATTCACGTCGAACCATACTGATACTGCTTATCAGATAACAATGGAAAAATAATAATTGAAAAATTATACTAATCTTTGCGATATACAGTGGCGTGCAAATTTTTCACGTTTTCTTTCAAAAGCGAAGACCAAAGGAATTTTGACTAGTAAATACATATCCAGTAATAAATAATGTTCATTTCTTATATCATTTTTTAAAATGATATATTCTTATATACAATACTATACGGAGAAAATTTTATATTAAAAATTACTATGTATGGCAGTAGCCGTGGACCATTGCTGGAATTATAAAAATTTTTACTATGTTTTTCACTTAATGAGTTTAATAATTATTAATATAACATAGTAAAAAATTTTATAATTCCAGCAATGGTCCACGGCTGCTGCCATACATAGTAATTTTTAATATAAAATTTTCTCCGTGTAGTCAAAATTCCTTTGGTGTTCGCTTTTGAAAGAAAACGTGAAAAATCCATCTGGCCGGAGACTTTTGCACGCCACTGTATATTATTCTGTCGAATTTAGTGAGATGAAGCGACAAGCGAGAAGAGATGTAACTGGCGAGGGTTTTCGAAAAAAAATGGGTAAGCGAGAAAAATAATTTCGCGTGGGTCACATCTCGTCTGATTATACGCCGAGAACTTAATTGAGACTCTTGCTTTCAAACGTCGACAGCTTGAAAAACGCTCGCGCAGACACTCTTCGAATGTGCTTATGCAAATTACCATCTCGAATAACAGCTAATGGGCCAGATATTAAAGGAGCGCAAATAACACGCAGACCATCGAGACGTTACCGGCGGCCAACGAGCGGTCACAATACCGTCACAATATCCCAACGTACATATATCATCATACAACGGCGTGCAAATACGCGAAGTCATAATCCGCGCTCGAGCGGCAAATTTAACGCGTGGATAACGCGTGATAAATCAAGCGTAATCGTCGCGGATCGCGTTACGACGCGGATCTCTGGGCTTCCACTTGCTGGAAAGAAATGCGCGTCCTTAATGACTGAAAAATTCGAATCTTACGACAATCGTCGTGCTATAAAGGTGGAAGCACATAAAATTGCAGGAACCATGGGCAGAATGCAGAAACCATAGCGCATTATGTATTTTTATGTAGATTGGAAATTCAGAAGCCATGGGCAGAATGCAGATACCATAGCGCATGCGCTATGGCTTTTGCATTCTGCCCATGGCTTCTGAATTTCCAATCTACATAAAAATACATAATGCGCTATGGTTTTTGCATTCTGCCCATGGCTCCTGCAATTTTATGTGCTTCCACCCTAAGGCCCAGTTCCACAATCTCCAGTTAACTTAACCGGCCGGTTATTCCATTGGAATTGACCAATCGCATTTGTTAATTTTGCTTAACGACAAATGCGATTGGTCAATTCCAATGGAATAACCGGCCGGTTAAGTTAACTGGAGATTGTGGAACTGGGCCTAAGGCGGAAAACATCGCGCTACCCGCGAAACCAGACCAGAAGGCCACACACCAGCTGCTTTTTAAATTAAAGATGATTCCACGAGCGTCTATAATTCACTTTAACGAGCACTCCAACCAATCGTCCGTTGGGGATTCAAGTGCGACGTCGTTCCCTTCGCCCAGGCCGCGTCGCCTACGCGTCTCTTACCAGAAGGATGCAGGCAATTGATTTTCTTTTTTTTCTAATTGAACCGCTTGTGGAAGCTGTACTGATTAAATACGCTCAATAAAGTTCAAGGTCTCCCCCGTAAACGAGGCGATCCAAGAAATATGATGCGCTTTTATAACGCTAAAGTATTACACTCGTGGAGTCCGACGAGTGGGATAAATACCGTCTCAAGGATAAATATTAAATATAAATCCTGTACGAAGTCACAGGATGCGGCCTAGGTTCAAAAAATGCTCGTCTCCCGTTGCGACGCGCCGAGTTATTTATCAATGGTAAACAGAAACGGAGCGATAGACGGGCGCGGCAGAAATGCACGGGCACTCTGCATATTTAATGCGATCAGTATGCATCGGGTCAAGAATATCGTGACGCGTCGCGCTATTTTTCTTCGCGCACAAGAAACGTCACGCAGACGACACACGTCATACATTATTCGCGAGATCGTGCTTCACGCGTTGAAATGTGCACGCGCTTCGATCGCCGCGGCCCGATAGCAAAATCGGTACAATCCTGGTTTACGAATACCCCAATTTACAAATCTATCAAGATTATTTTATTTAAAAAATAATCAACAAGGGATCTTTTCTTCGCCAGTAAATAATTAACAAAGTAATTCTAAAATCTGACACAACTGGCCATGTTTATTTAATTTTTAATTTACAATGGTAATTTAAATATTAAATAAACGTGGTGTCAGTTTTTTAAAGAATTACTTTGTTAAAAAATATATACATTTAAAAACGATGGATTTGACGAAAGTTAAATCCATGTCCCACTCACGTACAAGAAGAAATTGTTTCTGCACCAAGAAAAAAAATTTTTTAAATAGAAAAAATTTATTTTCTTAAAACCATATTTTTTGATACAAGTAATTTGTTTGTTTTATTTAAATAAAAATGTTTAGTTTTAAGTAAATACAGATGTTACCTTAAGTATATTATTTTGTACTTTTACATTTCTTACATTATAACTTAATAATATTATTAAACTTAACTAAATTGTTTTCTAATACTGAAAAATCTGATTATCTTAAATATAGAATGAGACCTAACAGTAAATATTTTCTATAACGAAAAGAAAATAAATATTTAATTAAAAATTATAAATATTTCAATTAAGAAATTTTAAGACTTGGATACAATAAATAATTATTATTATGACACACCGAGTAATTTTTTTGTGTTGAGTAAAATTTTTTGTATCAAGATATTTTTTCTCTCACAATCGTTTAATCTTCGTCAAGATTATCGTTTCACGGCGTGTACTTTCATAAATATCTCGACGAATTTTTACCCGACGTGGACCAGGATCGCACCAAGAGATTTCTCTTTCCGTAGAGCCGCGGCGATCGAAGCGCGTCTCGCGTCACGTTGTCGCCGCGCGAAGCGGACGGTGGTCTCGCGAATAAATTTCCGCGGAGCAGGAAAAAATAGGGCGATCGTTGAGACCGTGGTGCGCGGATACAGCGCCGACGACGCTCCTCGCGACGACGACGGGCGCAATTAGACTGGAAAAATATTAGCACGGTAACGCGAGATCCCGCCGGCGTAACGTAACGCGATGCCTTTTAAATTCGGTAATTGTCCCCGCGCGAGAAAGAAAGCGCTCGCTCGCTCGCTCTCTCGCTCTCCCGGCCGGCGCGGCGCGACGACCGACGTAATTGACGACGTGGCGCGACGCGACGCCTCGCCTCGCGTTGTGTCGTGTCGTCAGATTCCTAAAATAATCTCAAGCCGAGCCGGCCCGTCACGGCGACTAGAATCGCGCGACTTTCGGCGGCGACGCGAACCCCTTCGATTGGCGATCGTCATTCGAACAGCCCTCGGCGATCCAAAGCCCTAGTTTCTGCTCGACGGTGCAAAATTCAGACGAAATCTCCGTACTTTCCAAGACAAGAATGTTTAAAAGGGTACACTATCGCGATTCGAAACGTGATTTAATCTTCAGTCGTTGGGAAACTTCCCATCGATTCTTTCTCAAAGAGGGAGAGAGAAAGAGAATACACGCGAAGATGCTGCGAGAATGCTTCGCATTATGTGTGCAAGAGCTTGCGCCCTCGAGAGTTAAGGCAAAAGCGGTTTATAATATCAAACGCAAACATCTTGAAACGCGTGACGACCTGAATTTTAACTCCGCGTATATCCCTGCATCTCGTCGCGGCGAAACATCGAAATTACGAGTATACGCCCGCGGAATAAATTACGGCGAGAGGCGGCTCGCTCGTGCGAGCGACGTTTTCGAAGTCACCGCAGAAGGATAACCGAGCGAGGCGCCAATCGGCGGGAGATACTCCGTTTATTCGCGTCTCAAGGAAGGTCGAGATAAGCCATGCCCGAAGATCGTTCCTTACGATTTAGCACGTTCGAGTGGGACGATTAGAGGCGTGCTTGCGCGAGACGACGTTCCTCGAGACAAGCGCGTGCATTTACCGCGAAAGATTACGTTAATGCGTTTGCGTCCGAGGTGTCGCGATACCGATGTCCCCCGAGATTAGGTGGAGAAAAGGAAGCAGAGGGAACGTAATAACGTCCCACGTCGTCGGGAGGGAGAGCGAGGTGGAAGGCGCGAAGAACGCGACGTGGAAAAGTTGGCGATTAAAGATCATCACCGATCGCCGGAGACCGCGGCGTTCTTGGAGGCGCGCCAGAAATTACGACATTTTCACGTCGCGACAATGAGTTATGGCCGTGAAACATTATTTACGCAGCCGCGTGGATTCCCGTACAGAGGGCCCGCTGTGCGCGCGACGACAGAATTACACCACCCCCTTGTAAGCCAATTATGATGGGCGCGCGTTAAAACGATTTCGAGATTCTCGCATACTCGCATTAAATGGCACGAATTAAAACGACCTTCTCTCTAATGTACACATCGTTCAGCGTTTCTCAACCTTTCCCGATATCTCGGAGGACAAGTAAACGCGACTCTCCGCGCGACTGTATTTGCATTCACTCTGCTCGTTCGGTCTTCTTCTTCTTCTTCCCTCCCGTTATAGCGCTTGGGTCCTTGAGGTCCCAATTTGACCAGTAGCAGTATAGGTACGGTGACCATATTTTCTGGGAGAAAATAAAGAACAAACCTGAAAATTTTAGGGCTTTGTTCCAACATGTTTCCAAATCAGTTTGTGACTGTCAGAAGTCTGCGTATTACGAAATTTTCTTGCGTAGTATAGCAAAATGAGATGCACAATTTTCTTATAGTTCGAAACTGGTTCGACTGTGTTGGAATAATAAAAAATAAAAACGGATCTAATATAAATAATTTTAATTTAAAAAATTAAAAATATAATTGACAAAAAACAAAACAAATTATATATTAGTGTAGATTTAACCCTTTAAGGCCCAGACATCGATTCCATTTGAGTAAAATTTACGATCAACGATCACAATAGTGACTTGATGCCAGAAACACCATTGTTTTAGGAATTGAGATGGAGAATCTAGCTCCATATAAAACGGATCAAGAGTATTATATCGACAGAAACGCTACTTTATTAATACAAAACATTTGGGAAGAACTCAAAGTGAATGTACATAATTATGTACACTGGGCCTTAAAGGGTTAAGTGTAGTAATGAATTTTTAAGTGTAATAATAAATTCCAATTAATTAAAATTCAAATTATGTACGTATATTAACAAGAAATAAAAAAGAATACTTTAGTTATATTTTTCAGATAAATGGATTTTTCAAAAAATATTAAAAGTATTTTAAAAGAAGTTCCCGTAATATTGTAAAAATAAAGGAAAAAATTGAGTTTTGAAAAAATGAATAAATATAAAGGACAGCTACTTGAAATAAAGGACTGTCCTCTACAATAAAAGATGTATAGTCACCGTAAGTATAGGTAGTATGTATACACGAAAAGAATGGTTTTGCTGAAGTATCTAAAAATTTAGCCAGATACAGATCTGGATCTGTGAAGTTAGCACGACATTCTACTAATAAAAAAAGCAATTAGAGTTCCAGTAGCACTTTTCATAGTTTTACAGTTCCTTATAAAAATAAAAAAAAGTTCCGTATTTTTATAGCAAAAAACCAAAAATGAAAAATGTCGTGCTAACTTCGCGAATCTAGCACGACACCGCCCCCTCTAAGATACAAGAAAACAATAAATATTAACACTTTTGGCAACAGTTCCCGTTAGTTCTACTCGAGTTCCACCATTGTGTGCAATTTGAAAACAAAATTCCAACAATTACCAATTTTTCATACACTTTAAATATTACACCCAGCACGACACTTGAAGACAAAGTGCCGTGCTAATTATTTCCCGCGGTTATAGCAACAGTTCTTGTTAATTCTAGCAGCGTTCTATGTTGTACAATTATTTTTAAGCAGAGTTCCGGCGGTCATATATTTTTAAATAATTTTTTTATCTTTAGAACCAATACGACACCTGGAGTAAAAGATTAAAAAATTATTTTAAAATATGTGGCCGCCGGAACTCTGCTTAAAAATGATTGTAGAACATAGAACTCTGCTAGAACTAACGAGAACTGTCGCTAGAACCACGGGAAATAATCAGCACAGCACTTTTTCTCCAAGTGTCGTGCTGGCTCCAAAGGTTGAAAAATTATTTAAAAATATGTGGCCGTCGGAACTCTGCTTAAAAATAATTGTAGACCATAGAACTCTGCTAGAACTAACGAGAACTGTCGCTAGAACCGCGGGAAATAATCAGCACGGCACTTTGTCTGCAAATATCGTGCTGACTCCAAAGATAAAAAAATTATTTAAAAATATGT
>NJRL01000187.1:287158-297980 GCA_003063815.1 Aphaenogaster rudis
TTGGGAGGTGCATTCTCAACAGCGCTTTCAAAGCGCTTTGCACGCGCTGCTGTGCTACATGGGTAGTAATGTTGATTAATAGTTTGACCTTCAGGAACCCAGTGAAGGTACATTTTTCCGGCGAAACAAAAAAACAACTCTAATGCGAACTTAGGCTACGGCTATACGGATTTGTTTACGGAAGCGAGAGGCATTGCATTCGAAAGAGAAGGCTTCACGCTAAACAGCTGTCGGTCGCTGGCGTTAGGCGCATGCGTACTTCTTCTGTAGCAGTGTCAGTCTCGTTATTTAATAGCCACACCTCGTACAGTAGTGGACAAAACTATAACAACTTTTACTTTATTATGAGATTTGAACATACATTTAGATAATTCTTTGCTAAATAATTAATAAGTGCCGCATTATTCCTTAGTCTGTTTTTCTTGCTTTTTACAAAATAATATGAAATTTCTCTAACAATATTAACAAATAAGGATATTATTATTGCAAAACCAAAATTAGAGATATGTATTTTGGGACAATAGTATAAAAATTTTTCTGAAAAGATGCTATAATTTTGTCCACTACTGTATATATATGTATTATAATTTTGAAACACTCAAATTTTTTCGTATATGATCATCTTGTAATCTTGATTATATATGAAAAAAGTTTAGTGTTTCAAAAATTGTATAATTTCTATTAATTCGTATTTTTTATAAAAAATTTTGTGAATAAACGCAATATCTTTTTCTTTTCTAATTATCTTAAACTCTCTTAGCTGTAAATTAATTTTGCTTTCTAATAAAAACTTAAAATGTTCTGAAAAAATTGATAAAATTGTTTATCTTTCGCTTGTTAACATTTTTAGTATTAAAAAATTTATGTATGTACCACTATAAATGGCTTCCCACATTTTTAGCATCAAAGATGGCAACGGAGTGAACAGTCTAGTTAGTATATAGAAGTCTGTGTTACGCACTATTAACCAATCTATATATGATTTGTCAAGACACACATGACAACATTGACAACCGCTCATGATAGTCACGAAAGTCAAGAAGTAGAACGTATGACATTCATCGAAATGATCAATGATCATCACGGAACTACAATTAGATATGAATATCGATCTTACATATGTTTTTAAGAGTAAAAATTGCACAAATACGGAATTATGATTTCTGATCTATAATATTTACGATTTTTAAGTAATTGGATATATTAAAAGAATGGCGTCGCTGTTAAGATTTGCGGTTAATCCTGTGGAACTGCGGAAAGCGATTAAAATTAAACACGATTTGGCCGAATCATCGAGACTTCTGCACTTTGTTGCTGCTCGTAAGATTCAGGTTAGTCATAATCCGGTTGTATTAATACGGGATACATATTAATAGATATATATTTGAAGCTTCTGACATCCAGGCTTGGTTTCGCGGCATCATTACCCGCAATCATCTTCGTAAACTTCACGCAAATGCGACGATTTTGCAACGTCATTGGCGCGGTTATCATGCTAGGATGTTTATTAATCGGTATTTAGCCGAACGTGTTCATCAGATGTGGCAGTGTCATTACAATAGTATGGCAACGAGGATCCAAGCCGTTTGGAGGGGCTACTGGTCCAGAAAAACACAGATAAACTTTCTGCAGTTGCAACGATGGTTGAAAAATGTTTATATGAAGAACAATGAAACTTTAGAGAACATGAAGAAGTATGTTCTCGCATTTGTCTCATTGTGCACAGTGTTAGTGACACACTATCTTTTCGTAGATTTAGGCAAGAAGAGCTCGAGCATGCAGAAAGCGTGACTGAACAAGAAGCGATGCTCTGGATTTTATTTATTTTGTTCAAAGTAAAATAATGGAGCTAAATGTTAACATTAGATCTTTGCAACTTGCACATATATACCTCGCAATTTATTATATAACTTAATATCAAAACGTTGCTTATATTATGTCCCTAAAGCTGCATCATCTGTTGAGAACAAAGTGCCGTTCAGGTGTCATTACGAGAATTGACAAAACTCGCTTCGTGTACATCGAAGAAATGTTGAAGAGTCTCGAATACGATCAATATATCTCGAAAGCAAGATCTGTTTGTAGAAACTGTCAAATCGATCGTAAACCTTCTTTAATCTTTCGCGGCACTTATTTTGAGAAATGCGAGAAAGAGATTCGCGAGTTTGAGAAAAGTTTGCTTCCTGGGAACGTATCCATTTTTGGAAGTAAAAGTTGATTAATATATTTAAAAAATTATCTAATTTTTATGATAAAATGATTTCACTGTTAATTTTACGAACAAGGCACATTCTATTGTTCCACAATTTTATTAAAATACGTATTGTCTTTTTTATATACTCTCTAGATCAGCATTTTAAAGAGAAAAATAGAAATATGATAAAAAATAAAGGCCATCAACAAAACAATAAATATTCCGGAAGGTGCTCCCATCAAACTCTCATATACATGCAACCGAAAAAATTATATGAAGCTATTAACAAAATGGACTGCCAACTGAACCAGCTTCGTTTAAACTGTCCAATCCACAATCTTATCTTTTAAAATTGTATGCTCAGACAAAAGCTCTAAGTTCAAATAAAAATGTTCATAATGCAAAATCTAATTTCAATATTATTTCAAATTTAAATATAGATACAACTTATTCTTTAACTTCTAATTCATTTGATTATATGTCATACCTGTGAAAACAAAAGAAATTACAAACATTATTGAAAACATGACTTTATCATCATTCACATGTGATTACAATTAGCAACAGATATATTTCTATAAAAAATAGATAAATATAAAAATAAAAAACTAATAATATAACAACATTAAAGTTTCGATAAAACTTCATATTAAGAGCGGCCTCACCGATTTCAATGACCTTGATATGTTGTCAAGGACATAATTCTGAGTAATTTTTCTTATAACTTAATCGTCGCTCTTTGTTTATTACAAAGTTATGAACAATTAAAGAAAGGGTAATTATATACTATAGGGGACCCCTATATGATGAAATAGATGAGTCTCATATACACACACACTGACATAGGTTAGGTTGGGTTAGATTTTTGTAGAGGGTCTGGGGGGGGAGCTGCGCCCCTCCCCAGTACACTCAATCATGTACTTAAATATGCAAATATACAAATAATCGGAACCGTAGTCAATCGAGACCGTGGTCAATCGAGACCGTGGTCAATATCACACACACACACACACACACACACACATACACACACACACACACGCGTGCGCGCGCGCGCGCACGTTTTCCGATTAACCACGTTGATATTGACCACGATCCCGATTGACCACGGTCTCGATTGACTACGGTTCCGATTATTTGTATATTTGCATATTTAAGTACATGATTGAGTGTATTGAGGGGGCTGTGTCCCCCCCCCAGACCTCCCCTGCAAAAATCTAATCTGCATAGCAAAATTTGCCGAGCCGCTCGCTACAAATTTTGTGACCAAATTGGCATCAAATTTGGTACAAAATTTGTTAGATCAAACGTTGTTGGCAGATTGATAGCAAAAAGAAGACAAAGCTTACTAACAAAATATGAGGCCAAATTAACGCCAAAAACCGAGCAAGATCTGCGCCCTGCGCGGCGGAGTTTGACGCCAAATTGACGCCAAAAACCGAGCAAGATCTACGCGGCACAGCTTGAGAGCAAATTGACGCCAAAAACCGTGCAAGATCTGCGCGGCACTGTTTGAGAGCAAATTAGCGGCAAAAACCGATCAGGGTCTGTGCAGCGCAGCACCGCTACTAGATGGCGGCGGACTCCTGCGTTTTCTCGTAAATAAAAACCACATAGAATCGAATAAAAGACGCAGCATTATGAGATTTTTCACTCATGTTCTAATGAAATAATTCCTTGAAGTGGCTATAAAACGGCAGATCTTGCTCGGTTTTTGGCGTCAATTTGCTCTCAAGCAGTGTTGCGCAGACCTTGCTCGCTTTTTGGCATCAATTTTCTCTCAAGCAGTGCAGCGCAGATCTTGCTCGGTTTTTGGCGTCAATTTGCTGTCAAATTGTGTACACAAACTTTGCTAGCAAAACACGAGCTTATTGCGGACCCAGATGGCTACGGATTTGTCACCAAATTCTGAGTGAGTTTGATGCCAATTTGGTGACAATTTGGTATCGATTTGCTTTCCGGGATGTCAGTGTGTGTGTGTGTGTGTGTGTATGAGTATCATCTATTTAGTAATATATTTACGCTATATTTTTTAAACTTTTTTTGTTAATAACTTTTTAATAAGCAACGAGCGACGATTAAGTTATAAGAAAAAGTTACTCAGAATTATGTCCTTGACAACATATATCAAGATCATTGAAATCGGTGAGGTCGCCCTTAATATGAAGTTTTACCAAAGTTGCTTGAAGACAGTCTTCTCAATCCAACTTTTGCTTGATTATATACTTGAATTGGAGGAAAACTGTCTTCGTTATGAAACGGTCATTTTCTAATTTTATTCCGTAGATGGTATTCTATTAATTACCACGTATCAACCATACGGATTGTGGTCCTCTACGTGTAATAAATTTAATATTAATAAATGCTAAAGCATCTATTAGATTCTCCTCTTGCCAGTCGGGTCGACTTAAAAATTTATCATATACGTTTATTCTAACTGGCAATTTAGAAAATTAAATTTAAAGTTTATTCCGTAGATTTACAATTATAGACTCTGATAATAAAACAATGCGATTATTTCGGTGTTCTTAAACGTATCGGTTATCCTAATGATAGCCCCATCTTCTGTTCTTGGTCGGAGGTCTTCCCGCTTCTCTGTCGCTGATGACATCGCTCGGACGATACGACCTCGGAATACACGTGGATTGTTCGGCTTTTTGTTTGTTCTCCAAAGCGGGTCCTTGGCAATTTTCCTGAGTCAAGGCATATGTGGCAGCAAATTCTTCGGGCTTCGTCAGGATGCAATTCTTAGGGATGATGAAATCATTGTCGGACCGCCTATCGTAGTTGCCGCAAAGACCGCGTACGGCATTGAGATAATTGTCGGACATCTAACAACAGATGTGTTTCATTATATTTACATTCATTGTACCATATTATTATACTATTGTAGTCTATGTTATGCACAGTTTGCTTTATTCCTTTACTTACGTCAAATCGGATACGTTCTCCATCATACACGGCCAAGATTTCATATTGCAACGAAAAAACTCTGATCGATCCTTGTTGTTCGTAGATTTCGAAGGCCTCCTTTTCTCGGTAGCTCTCATGACGCGAAAAGTTAGCTATTTGCTCGTTAACTGTAGCTTCGAGACGATCACCCGATTTCTGCAGATGAATTTCTTGGTCACCCAAGATCATCCGAATCTGTTTGCTACCATCGTCCATTTCTCGAACCATGACCATCACTTTCAAATCTTCCGGAATAGCCAAAGTTTTTTCAGGATTATTAGGATCCCGCGTTGGATAAGTGGTCACCATTACGTGCCAACATTTACCCAGTTTCAAGGGATAGACTTTATCATCAAAAGTAACAGCCTGGGTTTTGTCGAGAGTACACGAGACTGCAAAGAAAAAATTTTCTTTAATTGTATATATTAGAAATAATCTATGTAATATTTATTTAATAATCTACAAGGCATTTTGCGTAATATTATTATCAACAATGATAGAAAATTGAGAAAACATTAAAAGGTCGAATGTGATCGTGATTATAAGATAATACGAAATCAACAGTTATTGCATTAGGATTTGAGCATTATATTGTTTTCATAACGCCCAGAATGTCACCAGTGCATTAAATTCCATTTTTTATTTAAGTCTACCATCAAACGTTTCCTATTTTTACAAAACTCTATAACTTACGTTCTTCTTCTTCGTTTTTGAAAGTCTTTGAGATAACGGAGTCTTTCGGGATAAAGTCTTCTAGAGAGAATGTAACGTCCATCATCGAAGTATTCAAGAAGATCGCACTATTGCTATCGAGAGGTAGCTTCATCTCCAAATCGAAGGTGTTACTGCTAGCGCTTCCCGGCATCTCCACATTTCTTTTAGACGTCTTGAGCATGAGGATTATTTTGTTGACAAGCATATAAAATGGAACCGAGTCCACTTCCATTGACATTAAAAGATGATTTCTCTGTTGGATTAATGCGCTGGCTTCCTGACAAGCCAAGAGTCCTTTGTTGCCTTGTTTCATCTCTTCCCGACACTTCTCGAGTATCTCGGATTTCATTATCGTCTCCTTGAGATCATCAGAGCGAGTCAAACTTCCTTTAAGTCTGATCGTCTCTCCGTACGTGCAACTTCCAAATCGCATCTCAGCATTAATTTCAACCTTCGGTATTTGTTCGATCGCTTCCTCCAAGTTTAGATAAATATATCTTGATGATTGCATCTGTCCAATAGTGCAAAACTCCAACAAGACTTCTCCGTCATCTGCCGATTGCACATTCCAATAGAAAAGAGCTTGCATCTTCTTGTCTACCAGGCTGTCTGCCAAAGCGAGGGTGAAAACGTGATTCTTTTGTTTAGTAGAAACACTTATATCAAAAATATGGCCAGTGGCAGAATTGATATCTTTGCTGACTTCTTTTAGAAATTGTTCTCTTCTCGCTTCGCTCTCCGGCCGTTGGTCAACTATTGCAGGAATTGTTGCCACCGAACTATCGGTGTCGAGCATCAAGAAATTATTGAAAGTTATGTTAACTTGTGCTCTCATGGGATTTAAGATTACGTCAAATTTCCTGTAAATGGCGCCGACATTTTGAAACATATTAAAAATCTCGGTTAAAGCTTCCATTCCCGTTTTCTCCGACGAATTGCTGTCAATAAGATCACTTCTTGCCCCGAAGATCGCATCGCCAATCGAGAATCCCATTTCATGCGGTTCCTTCGTGTGCACCAATCGTGAGTTATTGCTAAGAAGTACAGGTTGGAGGTCGAGAATGTCGTGACGTGCAGTGTAAGGAACGACGCTGTGATGAATCGCCATATCCCCTGTGCCATATCGATAATATTTGGGCAAGTCTATCTTCAGCTCGAATTTCTTCTTCCCTTCCGTTTTGAAACTTAATCCAGCTGGTATGTAGATTTGCGTGTTGATATCGATTCCAGCAATGTAGTGCATGTGCTCGAAAGGTGTTACGAAACCAACTCTGCTTTGGATCTTTTCGTTCATCAGTATATGGCCCGCTGTTGTTAGTTCTAACGAACTACCAATGATTTTGTGAGCTAACCCAGCGTTATTTCTCATTACTTTCGGTATCGTTAAGGTGTAGATAAACGGCAGACCACTTTCAGTTGGAAATCCCAGCGTCATGTCGTACTGGTTTAAGTAATTCATATTTCTGGATTCAAAAGCTCGTATCTTCGTCGACGTAGCATACGCTTGCATCACTGTAATACAAGAACGATAATGATTTATACAACTGAACGCAACAATTCTTGAAATAAATCTTTGAATACTTACTATTAATGAGTTCTTTAGACGTATAATTGTCAAAAGCATAGAATGATGAACCAAATAAATTGTCCGTTAAGATATTTCCTTCCAATTGTTCCGCATCTTCGGGCTTAATACCAAGCTTTTCAGTAATCTCTTCAATAATCAATTTACTCTCGGATTTATGTACAAACACTCGGTACCACATATCTAGCCATTGTTTAATGCTCGATAATGCAAATATTATTCTCATTGGGGGTAGATTGAAGCCACCGTAAGATTGATGTACACCAAAAAATGCACCTTTAAATATATCAGTGTCGTCGCTACCAAGCGCGTAAATGATGGATGTTTGGGCAATGTTTAAGGAGGCAAGAATCTTGTCCTCAATAATGCTTTGAGAGTACTTTTCACCGTAATACTGAGGACTCAACAACTTCTTAGCGATACGCGCCTTGTTAGCGAGATCTTGCAACTCTGGTTGTTTCAAATTAGCAAGGGCATTTATTGTGGTCTTGACGACAGTGTTTACATGTCTATCATCATCCTGATTAGTAAATTCCGCCATTCGCTGCAACATACCCAGAGGTGGATTGGTCTTCATTATGATATAAACAGCTGCACAACGTATCTCGTAAGCCTCCATCACATTCACGTAGATCTTGTAAGCGACGGATCTGGCGATTCTCGGGAAGCTTTCGCTTAATCTACTTAACGAGATAACCATCATCATTCGTTGGAATTTCGATACCGGCAACGTTCCTTCTAGATAAGGTTCAAAGACGGAGAGTATTTTTGCATGTCCGAAATTACCCAATGCCATAATGTATGTTTGAATTCGAACACTGTCGCCATCCTTAATGGCTTCTCTAAGTTGAGTGGCCATATACGGAATATAAGTTTCAAGAAGCGCGTTGTCATTTTTGGAAATCATACGGCCGAAGCTGTAGACCGGATAGTAGACAGATGACTTGTTGCTTTGAGTGTAACGGACCAATTCGGCGAATGACAAAGGTGCGGTTGAGTTCAAAAATCTCTGTGTTGTCACTTGTTCATCGGTAATCAGTTCCTACACACAGATAAAAAATTAAAATTATTCTTTACATAAAGCATAATTTCTAATTGCTAGTATAAATATTTGGAAGATGAGAGTCTTGAAAGTTTAGAGATTTTATGATCACACTTACACGTTGTTTTAATATACGCTATATACTAATATAATGAATACTTACAAAAAACGCTCTGACATACTCCACAGTAGGTGTACGCGCGGATTTGGGAATTTTTGAGATAATCGCTGCCGCTTGTATGCCCTCAAGTTTCCTGTTTTTTATCCAGTTTTTGATGGTGATGAGTGCAGGCCCAGTTCCAGCATTCGCGACGGCGTGGAAAAAGACATCCCATGCGGTTTGATTGTAGAATTTCTGCTCTTCTTTATTAAAATGTATGTTACGATTATCTTGATACAACAATTTGCTCTCAACCTCAGCGATCTGTATAACATTCATAGTGCGGATCAATCTAGTCAGAATTATATATCGTTCTGAGGTCTCGGCGAATGGTTGCTCAAAACGGAGCAACCTTTTAACGGAGATGTATTC
The DNA here is from genome assembly GCA_003063815.1 of Aphaenogaster rudis. Taxonomy (NCBI): domain Eukaryota; kingdom Metazoa; phylum Arthropoda; class Insecta; order Hymenoptera; family Formicidae; genus Aphaenogaster; species Aphaenogaster rudis. The sequence goes on from NJRL01000187.1 coordinate 296,178, forward strand.
GATTTCTTCGGTTATCTGATAGATTAGGCGAATCGCTACCACAGCATAATCCTCCTCGGACTTCTGAATGCTCTTGCCTTTGTATCCGACGAAATAAGGCAATAGTGGACTTTCCGGAGCTTCGTCCAATTTCGGTTTAGGTTGCAAGTAATCACGCTCCTCATTGTTGGAGATCGAGCTACTTGAAGAGCTACTGCTGCTGCTGTCATCGTCGCTGCTGCTTTCCTCGCTAGAACTGTTAGAACTGCGGCTCTCGGACGATCGTGCCGCCAAAGAACTTTGACTGATACTCGGTTGACGCAGTTTACGTTGGCTAGAGAACGGATTGTTGTAAATGTACACTAAGTTTCCGGTTGAGACAAGATTGTTGGATGGAGGCATGGGGTTGGAGATTTTGCTCATTCTCTCCAAAGTAAGGTTCATTCTACTGTAGACAGCGCCGGAATATGTATCGTGAAATTTAGAGTTGATAAAGATCTTGTTTGTCGTCACGGACGATTGAATAGTGAAATGTTTCAAATTTCCCGAGATGAGAATACGACTCGTAGATGATCTCTGTAACAAATTTAAAATTGCAAAAATTAGTTTTATTATCTCAGTGTACATTTTTATTTAAATCAGCATATAAAATATAGCAACATTTGAAACAATAGAGTTTTTTCAAATTTCTTTCTTCATATAATCTTTAATCATGTAAGATTTTATCTGCTCGACTGCTATGACAATTCTTATCAGTCAAAATCTAACTCACCGAAAGAAGTTCGTTGTTAGTTCCTGGTTTCCAATTCATTTTATCGGTGATACCAAAATGATAAACCATTCGCTGTTCGCATCTGGTGTAATTTTTTGTCTTTGTGATATCAAAATGACGACCATCCTTGCGGAGATTAGGCAAGGGTACTAATTCTGGCTTCTTCAAGAGAACATCTTCGGCCATTGGTGTGATATCGTAGAGAACCTCGCATTTGCCACCGACGGAGTCTTCCATGGCTTTAAATGTACCGAAGGGCTGATCATCGTCGGGCACTTGAGTGCCTCTGGTCGCTATCGCATTCTCACCCTGCGTGTCAATCTGCAGTTGACTCACGATACTCTTCAGCAAATTCACCTCCCATGTAGGCACGTCCTGATTGATCAACATTTCCCGGATTACTCCATGCTTGAGCTTGATCTTAAAAGATTTTCCTGACAGGGAAAGCTCTTCATACTCCAGATCGGCGATCTCGGAGTCCCAACCTTTCGGCAATGATTTGTGGACAGGAGCATACTGCGTCTTGGAAACCACTGCCTGTAGCGTGTCTGGCGATATCACCTGAATGGTAAGAGCACCCCTCATCAGTATCCCAGAAACCTGTTCAGCTAGGTTGTCTAAGACCGTTAATGTCCGACTTCGTATAAGAAAGTGATATTCATTTCCGCTTTCCCAGGCATGATGGTGATCGGCCACGGCCGCTCCAACTATGGAAAGGAAAAATCATCATTTTTTACATGTAGGGGAAAGCGGGGCATAATGGGATCACGGGGTATAATGGGATATAGTCGATATCTCTTTACAGAGATGCTGCCATGTAATGAAAAATGTATGGAAATTATTACTCTAGATGTCCCTACCCGCGTGCTGTTAATATCAGTTTCTATATTATTTTTAGCTGAAAGATACTAGAAATTATTTAATGCGTTTGCTATGCTCTCCGCGACTGAGTTTCTTTGAGACATTTACATATGGTAAGCAAAGATAAAATTCTATTTTTTATTACCGTAAGTGTATTTACGTTATTAAATGATCTTTTCTTGTCAATTTAG
>NJRL01000187.1:300690-316621 GCA_003063815.1 Aphaenogaster rudis
TATAACGTATGGTTTCTATAGATTTTTTCCTGCAGAATTTGAATCCGTCGAGAAAATGGACCTAACAATAATTTCGTCCCTTCAAACAATTCTTTTGTAGTAAAACTTGTATTTTCCTTATGGTGGATATTTCAAAGAATATTTTAGTGCCAAACAAAGTTCATTTATTTATTTTTAATACGTTGTAAACTTTATAAACCTTAGCGTTCCCGTTATGCCCCGGGTTCCCCTATGTTTTAATAAGTAAAATATATATGGCTTATATGTAAGATATGGATGTACAGAATTGTATTATAGTGTTTAAAATTTTATCTGCATATGTGTATAAACTGTTTTAATCTCCTGCACCTGTGTATTTAATAATCTATATATTTTCCTTGTAATAATTATATACAGGGTGTCTTATTTTAAAAGTTCCACACGATTATCTCTTGAAATATTCGTTATTCAAAAAAATGTTTCAAGTAAAATTTACTCTGTTTCGAGGGGAACATCTTATGATGGACACACGTATTTCCTAGGTGGAGGTGTTCCTGAGATTTCAAGGTGATCTTTGTTTTTTTAAAATGGAATTACATGATTTTCTTTATATATTATAATTTCTCCAGTTATTTCGCATATAAAAGTATTAAGGTAAAGATATCAAAAAATCAATAGTTTGCGAGATATTTTATATTTTATTCTGGCATATTTTGACATATAAAGTATAAAATATCTTGTAAACTATTAATTTTTTGATAATCGTATCTTAATACTTGTATGCACAGAATAATGACATGAATCAATTAATGTAAAGAAAACACATAGCTGCCTTTCAAAAAAATTATGCAATTTGCAACATGCAATTACAAATCTTTTTTGAAAGGCAGCCATGTGTTTTCTTTACACTAATTGATTCATGTCATTATTCTGTACATAAAGGTATTAAGATTATCAAAAAATTAATAGTTTACAAGATATTTTACACTTTATATGTCAAAATATGCCAGAATAAAATAGAAAATATCTCGCAAACTATTGATTTTTTGATAACTTTACCTTAATACTTTTATATGCCAAATAACTGGAGGAATTATAATATATAAAGAAAATCATGTAATTCCATTTAAAAAAACAAAAGTCACCTTGAAATCTCAGGAACACTTCCACCTAGGAAAACGTATGTCCATCATAAGATGTCAAGCTCGAAACAGAGTAAATTTTACTTGAAACATTTTTTCGAATAACGAATATTTCAAGAGATAATTGCGTGGAACTTTTAAAATGGGACACCCTGTATAATTATAGCACATTTTAGTGTTAAATCTTTAATACAAGATGTCCCATAATCAATCCACGCGATTTTCTCTCAAACTATTCGTTATTCGAGAAAATGTTTGAAGTAAAACTTATTCTGTTTCGAGGGGGACATCTTATGATGAACACGGGTTTTTCCTAGGTAGAGGTGTTTCTGAGATTTCAAGGTGACCTTTGTTTTTTTAAATGAAATTATATGATTCTTTTTATATAATATGATGCCTGTAATTATTCCGCACATAAAAGTATTGAGGTAAAGTTATCGAAGAATCAATAGTTTTCGAGACATTTTATACTTTATTTTGGCATATTTTGACATGAAATATAAAATATCTTGTAAACTGTGCGTTTTTTGAAAACCGTACCTTAATATTTTTATGCACAGTATAATAAGATAAATCAATTAGCGTAAAGAAAACATATAGTTGCTCTTCAAAAATGTAACTGCACAATTGCATAATTTTGTTTAAAAGCAAGTATGTGTTTTCTTTACACTAAATGATTTATCTCATTATTTTGTGCATAAAAGTATTAAAGTACGGTTTTCAAAAAATGCACAATTTACAAGATATTTCATATTTCATGTCAAAATACGCCAAAATAAAGTATAAAATATCTCGAAAATTATTAATTTTTCGATAACTTTACCTTAATACTTTTATGTGCAGAATAACTGCAGGCATCATATTAGGGTAAGGTTGCCGATATCGCACCGGCTCCTAAATCGCACCACTTTGCGTATAAATTCAACCACTGCACTTGTACACTGCAGTGGTTGAATTTATACGCAAAGTGTAATAATTGCGTATAAATTCAAGTGTAATAATTGCGTATAAATTCAACCACTGCACTTGTACACTGCAGTGGTTGAATTTATACGCAAAGTAGTGCGATTTAGGAGCCGGTGCGATATCGGCAACCTTACCCTATATAAAAAGAATCATATAATTCCATTTAAAAAAACAAAGGTCACCTTGAAATCACAGGAACACCTCCACCTAGGAAAAACGTGTGTTCATCATAAGATGTCCCCCTCGAAACAGAGTAAGTTTTACTTGAAACATTTTTTTGAATAACGAATAGTTCGGAAGAAAATCGCGTGGACTGATTAAAATGGGACACCTTGTATATACAATTTGTATACATTAAATATCATTTCTCTCTGAATTGTTATTGTGGTTTTATATTCTCAACACATTATTTCCATGAAATACTTTTCGCGTAATTCCTTTAAGTAAAATAATATTTTTATAAATATTTTTATTTCTCTTCTCTCTTTACATACTTATATTTATCTCAATATATTCATCTATAGACTATTAAATTTTATATACAAATCAATATATTATTAATTTTATCGATAAAAAATTTGTAGAATTATTAAACAGGATAGACTTCCATTATTTTGGAAAAATCATATCAGAAAAAAAATAATATGTAGAAATTTGATATTTCATAATAATCATTTTACGACGCAATAAGGCAAACTCTTTTAGACGCCCATTAAAAATGAGAAATGTCGTTATCGTATATTTTCGTAGAAATTGCTGATATTGAAAATATTGACGTTTACTTACTGATTAGAAGAAAAGTCAAATGTAACCGCATGATATTACGCGGATAGTGTCGAATGTAAAATGAGATCTCCCTCTTCTTAATCGGATTTATATATTCGCTCCGCATGTCATGTCAGCTTGACCTGCGCGATGCGATGTTCAGTGATGTAGATTCCACTTTGAACTTAAAACTATATAGTTCCGTGAGATGTGATAAATTATTTTAACCTTGTACATATTAGAATTGCACTTGGTACATCCGTAGTATAATCAAGAATGATTGAGTGTAATTCGCTATAATCGGCTACGTTCCATAAAGCATATATGCGCGTATTTTTTACAGTATACGTAACATGAACTATAGATAAATGTACGCATATGCGCATTATATGGAACGCAGCCATTGTAGCTTACTTGGAAATTGAAGACAAGATCGTGACATACATTATACTTCCAAACAGAACAATGACATCGCCCGAAAATATGATTTATTTTACCAACTATTCAATAAACGTTCATATTTATTAATAAATTGCTTTGTAGTCCTCAAATTAAAATTTATCATGATAATAATGGATTGTATACCGAAATTGAGAATTAATCGAAAGACATCGTTGACAGTACTAGAAAATCTTAAAATTTATAAGACTCTTTACATTCTTAATAAAAATTAAAAAGAAATTAATCTATATTACAAATTATGCTTAGTTTCAAAATCTAAGCGACTGTGTACGTGTGTGTGTTTATATGCTTATCAATTTCTTATGTAAGTTTTTTACGTAATTTTATGTGGAATTTTGGTTATAATCTTTTACACGGAAATTGTAATCTTTCGTAGATATATTTTTCCAATATATATATATATATATATACATATATATATATATATATCATATATCTGATATTTAATGAATAAACAGCAAGATAGTGGTTAGCTTCATAACAGGTCATCGATAATCTTTTGTAAGTGTTGAACATCTCTGTCATATTTGAATACATTTGCAAAATGATCGTTGATATTTTACGTTGTGTTAATTAGTAAACAATTTTTCATCGTCTGTTAGCAATATTTTTCACTTTTTCAACAAAGTACGGTGTATTATTTAAAAATTTTCTTTCTATAAATTTCTCTGCAAGTCAACTTTTTTCATTGGGAAAGGATAAGATAAAATTAAATTATTCATTATCTCTATTAAGAGAATCAGATCTTGTTAATAGAAATAAAAATATAAATGTATTAGTAAATGTTTACATTGTCACTTATTTTTTAAAATTTATTATTATAATATAGAAAAGAAATGCTAGTACATTTATTCATTAAGGCGCAAGGATCATTTTTTTATTATTAACTCATATGTTCATAATCTTATATAGAATTTCCTTGTAATCTATTCAAATGAGCGCTGTATAGTGTTTGTGTTCACGGCGCGCGGCGCGTCGAAAATGCAGCGAGGATAGCGAGTAGACGCGAAGACGTCATCGACCTCGTTAAGCCAAATTGTACGACAAATTGTAGTTCTCATTATACGAATCAAAATCTATGAACACTTACACTATGTGTACAGTTTCTTTTAGGATACGTCAAATGCAAATGGACCGCAAATTCGCGTATAGGTCATACACTGCGTGAAGCAAGTAACTCCGAAATAGAAAGTGGACAAATCAAGCAACTTGTAACGGGATCGTGATATTGCCATTAGCGATTTTCCCTGAAATCGTAGAGTGACGAGGTTTTACACTTAACAGATTTGCTACTTCAGGAATATTTACGACGATGAGGTCAGAGTGCAAAACATCTTGACAGTCGAAATAATAAACAGCTGAGACAAAGGAAAAGACACGATAAACAAAACTCATTTGTCCATAAGCTTTATCTTATTGTTAGTTGTCTACGAACGGTGCCCTGCTGTTGAAAATCGAAATGTAGGTTTAACGACTACCGTTTTGACAAACACGGCTACTGATATAAAATACGTGTAATAATCTTAATTAACGTTGATATTAAATGAATTATCTCGATTTTGAATAGCTTGGATATGCAAAAAAGAACACCACTAATAATTATGTCGAAAAGCTCCAATCTTGTTATTGCTTACATTATTGCAATTACTATCAAAATATATTTGCAATCTTCTAAAAAAAGAAGAAAATAAAAGAAAGGAAAGAGATTGTTTCGATTAAGTATGTTTGATTCAGTATGTCACTTCGGTATTGCCGGATTACGCTGCACTGCAAGCGAAAGGAACTTGGAAGATGTGCAAGACGGACTTTTGGGTAAAATCTGAATTAGCGCCTTGCTCGACCCTGCGTTCCGTTGCTAGAGATTCTTCGTCCCTCAGTTGTCAATAAATAAACCAATATTTCTTCAGATCTCATTTCGTGGGTCTGGTACCTTCACGGCATGTTAGCACAGGTCTAATAATGAAACAGATCTGATTTTCTTCAAAGACCTACGCGCGAGGGACAATCTTACGATTCTTCTGATTATATCGCCTGATATAATCTGACCTATCCTCCATCTCTTGATGACGATCGCGTTCATTTTCTTTCTTGTGATTATCTTGGTAGCCCTCATTTCTATCCTCTATCAAGATTCTTCCCGCTTCTCTATCGCTGATAACGTTGCTCTGATAATGATGATCACATGACTTTGCACTGGGCTTTTTCGGCTTTTAGTTTATTCTCTACAGCGGGCCCTTGGCAATTTTCCTGAGTCAAGGCATATGTGGCGGCAAATTCTTCGGGCTTCGTCAGAATGCAATTCTTAGGGATGACGAAATCGTTGTTGGACCGCATATCGTAGTTGCCGCAAAGACCGCGTACGGCATTGAAATATTTATCGGATAACTAACAACAGATGCGTTTTATTATATTTAAATTAAACGTACTACATGATTACACTATTGCAGTCTATGTTATGCACAACTTGGTTTATTTCTTTACTTACGTCAAGTCGGATACGTTCTCCATCATACACAGCCAAGATTTCATACTGCAACGAAAAAACTGTGATAAATCCTTCCGGTCGTTCGTAGATTTCGAAGGCCTCCTTTTCTCGGTAGCTCTCATGAAGCGAGAAGTTAGCTACTTGTTCGTTAATCGTGGCTTCAATACGATCACCCGATTTCTGTAGATAAATTTCTTGGTCACCCAAGATCATCCGAATTTGTTTGCTACCATCGTCCATTTCTCGAACCATGACCATCACTCTCAAATCTTCGGGAATAGCTAAAGTTTTTTCGGGATCATTAGGATCCCGCTTTGGATAAGTGGTCACCATTACGTGCCAACATTTACCCAGTTTCAAGGGATAGACTTTATCATCAAAAGTAACAGTCTGGGTTTTGTCGAGAGTGCACGAGACTGTAAAAGAAATTCGCATTAATTATATATATTAGAAATAACATATGTAACATCTATTTAATATTAAAAGTATTTTATCTAATATTATTATCAACAATGATAGAAAATATTAAAAGGTCGAATTCACGTGATCGTGATTGTAAAATAATACGAAATCAACAATTATTGCATTATAATTTGAGCATTATCTCATTTTCATAATGACATCAGTTCATGAAAAATTTTTTTTATTTACGATATTTACTATCAAATACTACTTTTTATAAAGCTCTGTAACCTACAACCTTCTTTTTTCGTGAAAATCTTTGAGATACCGGAATCTTCCCCGATAAAGTCTTCCAGAGAGAATGTAACGTTCATCATCGAAGTATTTAAAAAGATCACATTATTGCTATGGAGCGGTAATTTCATTTCTATATCGATATTGTTCTTGCTAGCGCATCTAGCAAGTGGGTTTAATATTTCCACATCTTCTTTAGAAAGAAACGTCTTGAACTTAAAGATCACTCTGTTTGCAAGCATATAAAGATGCTCCGATTCCATATCCATTGACATTGTCAGATGATTTTTCTGTTGGATTAATGCGCTGGTTTCCTGACAAGCCAAGAGTCCTTTGTTGCCTTGTGTCATCTCTTGCCGACACCTCTCGAGTGTCTCGGATTTCATTATCATCTCCTTGAGATCATCAGAGCGAGTCAAATTTCCTTTAAATCTAATCGTCTCTCCGTTCGCGCAACTACCAAATCGCATCTCAGCATTAATTTCATCCTTCGGTATTTGTTCGAACGCTTCCTCCAAGTTTAGATAAATGTTTCTTGATGATCGCATCCGTCCAATAGCGCAAAACTCCAGGAAAACTTCTCCACTGTTTGGCGATTGGATATTCCAATAGAAAAGAGCCTGCATCTTCTTGTCTATGTGGCTGTCTGCCAAAGCGAGGGTAAAAACGTGATTATTATGCTCAGTAGAAACACTTACATCAAGAATATGGCCGGAGGCAGAATTGATATCTTTGCTGACTTCTTTTAGGAATTGTTCTCTTCTCGCCTCGCTCTCCGGCCGTTTGTCAACTATTGCAGGAATTGTTGCCACCGAACTATCGGCGTCGAGCATCAAGAAATTATTAAAAGTTATGTTTATTTGTGTTGCCATGGGATAAAAGATTGTGTCGAATCTCCTGTAATGGGCGCCGAGACGATTGCAAAATACATTCCAAATTTCATTAATTAGTTCAACTCCCTTTTTCTCTGTCGCATTCATATGAGTAAAATCAGTTCTTGCCATGAAGACAGCACCGCCCATCGAAAATTGTATTTCATACGGTTCCGTCGTGTACACCATTCGTGTGTCATTGCTAAGAACTGTAGGTTGGAGGTCGAGAATATTTTGTCGTGCGGTATAAGGAACAACACTGTGGTGAATCGCTATATGCCCGGTGCCAGAATATTCGGGCGGATTTATCTTCAGCTCGAATGTGTTCTTCCCATCCGTTTTGAAACTCAAATCAGTTGGTACAAAGATCTGCGTGTTGATATCGATACCAGCAATGTAGTGCCTGTATTCGAAAGGTGTTACGAAACCAATTCTGCTTTGGATCTTTTCGTTCGATAGTATATGGCCCGCTGTAGTCAATTCCAAAGAACTTTCAATGATATTGTGAGACAATCCACTGCTAATTCTCATTAATTTCGGTATCGTTAAGGTATAGATAAACGGCAGACCACTTTCAGTCGGAAATCCCAGCGTCATGTCATAGTGGTGTAGGTGATTCATAATTCTGGATTCAAAAGCTTGTATCTTCGTCGACATAGCATACGCTTTCATCACTGTAATTCAAGAATGATAATAATTTATATCACCGACGCAACAATCCTTAAAATAAATTTCAGAATACTTACTATTGACAACTTCTTGAAACGTATGATTGTCGAAGGGATAGAATTCGAAAGCAAATAGACTTTCCGCGAAGATATTTCCCTCCAACTGTTCCGCATCTTCGGGTTTAATACCAAGCTTTTCAATAATCTCTTCAATTATAGTCAAGTTTTTCTCGGATTTATTTTCCCACGTCCGGTAGCACATATCTAGCAACTGTTTAATACTTGATATTGCATATGTTATTCTCGATGGAGGTAGATTAAAGCCACCGTAAGATTGATGTACACCAAGAAATGCACCTTTAAGTATATCGATGTCGTCGCTATCAATCGTCTGAATAATGGATGTTTGAGCAGTGTTTAAGGAGGCAATGACCATCTCCTTAATGATACTTTGAGAGTACTTTTCACCGTAATACTGAGGACTTAACAGCTTCTTAGCGATACGCGCCTTGTTAGCAAGATCTTGCAACTCTGGTTGTTTCAAATTAGCGAGGGCATCTATAGTGGTCTTGACCGCAGTGTTTACATGTCTATCCTCATCCTGATTAGTGAATTCCGCCATCCGCTGCAACATACCCAGAGGTGGATTGGTCTTCATTATGATATAAACAGCTGCACAACGTATTTCGTAAGTCTCCATCACATTCACGTAGATCTTAAAGGCGACGGATCTGGCAACTCTCGGGAAGTTTTCACTGAGTCTACTTAACGAGATAACCATCATCATTCGTTGGAACTTTGATACCGGCAACGTTCCTTCTAGATATGGTTCAAAGACGGAGATTATTTTTGCATGACCAAAATTACCCAATGCCATAATGTATGTTTGAATTCGAACACTATCGCCATCCTTAATGGCTTCTCTCAGTTGAGTGGCCATGTACGGAATATAAGTTTGAACAAGCGCATTGTCATTTTTGGAGACCATACGGCCGAAGCTGTAGACCGGATAGTAGACAGATGACTTCTTACTTTGAGTGTAGCGGACCAATTCGGCGAATGACAAAGGTGCGGTTGCGTTCAAAAATCTCTGTTTTGTCACTTCTTCATCGATAATCAATTCCTACAGATCAAACATTAAATTATCGAAATTAATCTTTACATATAAAAGCATGATTCCAAATTGCTGGTATAAATACTTGAATGTTGAGAGATTGGAAAGATTAGAGATCTTGTAATCTTTCACATGTTGTTCTAATATACACAATATACCAATATAATGAATACTTACGAAAAATGCTTTGATATATTCCGCAGTAGGTGTGCGCGCGGTTTTAGGAATTTTTGATATAATCTGTGCCGCTTGTATGCCCTCGAGTTTCCTATTCTTTATCCAATTTTTGATGGTGATGAGTGCGGGCCCAGTTCCAGCATTCGCGACGGCGTAGCAAAGGATATCCCATGCGGTTTGGTTGTAGAATTTCTGATCTGCTTTGTTAGAAAATTTGTTGCGATTTTCTTGGTAGAACAATTCGGGCAGTTTGTTTTCCACCTCAGCAATCTGTTTAACATTTATAGTGCGGATTAATCTAATCAAAATTATAAATCGTTCTAAAGTTTCGACGAACGGCTGCTGAATATCAACGTGGAAATATTCGATTTCTCCGGTTATCTGACCGATTAGGTGAACCGCTACTAGATCATAATTCTCCTCGGACTTCTGGATGCTCTTGCCTTTGTATCCGATGAAATAAGGCAATAGCGGACTCTCCGGAGCTTCGTCCAGTTTTGGTTTAGGTTGCAAGTAATCGCGCTCCTCATGGTTGGAAATCAAACTACTCGAAGAGCTACTGCTGCTGCTATCATCGTTGCTGCGCTTTTCCTCGCTAAAATTGTTAGAACTGCGGTTCTCAGACGATTGTACCGCCAAGGAACTTTGACTGACACTCGGTTGACGCGGTTTGCGTTGACTAGAGAACGGATTGTTGTAGATGTACACTAAGTTTCCGGTTGAGACAAAATTGTTGGATGCAGACATTGGATTGGAGATCTTGCTTATTCTGTCCAAAGTAAGGTTTATTCTACTGTAGACAGCGCCAGAGTATGCATCGTGTATTTTAGAGCTTATGAAGATTTTGTCCGTCGACACAGACGATTGAATAGTAAAACGTTTCAGATTGCCCGAGATAAGAATTTGACTCATAGATAATCTCTGTAACAAATATACGATCGCAAAAATAAGTTTTATTTCCTCAGAATTGTGTGCATTTTTATTTAAATAAACGTATAAAGATTTAGCAATATTGAAACAAGAGAGTTTTTCCAAATCTCTTTTTTCACATAATCTTCAAACATGTATAGTTCTATGTGCTTGACTGTTATAACAGCTCTCATCAGTCAAAATCTAACTCACCGAAAGAAGTCCGTCGTTAGGTCTCGGTTTCCCACTCATTTTACCGGTGATACCAAAATGGTAAGTCATCCGCTGTTCGCATCTGGTGTAATTTTTTGTCTTCGTGATATTGAAAAGATGTCCATCCCTGAGAAAATTTGGCAAGGATATTAATTCTGGCTTCTTCAAGAGAACATCTTCTGGCAGTGGTTTGATATCGTAGAGAACCTCGCATTTGCCACCGACTGAGTCCTCCATGACTTTAAATGCACCGAAGGGTTGATTATCGTTGGGCACCTGAGTGCCTCTGCTCGCTATTGCATTTTTGCCCTGCGTGTCAATCTGCAGTTGACTCACAATACTCTTCAGCAAATTCACCTCCCATATAGGCACGTCCTGATCAATCAACATATCCCGGATCACTCCATGCTTGAGCTTGATCTCGAAGGATTTCCCTGACAGGCAAAGCTCTTGATACTCCAGATCGGCGATTTTGTATTCCCAACCTTTCGGCAATGATTTGTGGACAGGAGCATACTGCGTCTTGGAAACCACTGCCTGCAGTGTGTCCGGTGATTTCACCTGAACGATGAGAGCACCCCTCATCAGTATTCCAGAAAACTGTTTAGCTAGCTTGTCTAAAACTGTTAATGTCCGACTTTCCATAAGAAAGTGATATTCGTTTCCGGTTTCCCAGGCATAATGATGATTGGCCACGGTCGCTCCAACTATCGAACGAAACAGCCATTATTTTTTATAAACATGTTTTAATAAGTAAAATATATATGGCTTGTGTAAAATATGGATGTACATAATTTTATTTTATTGTATAAAATTTTATCTGCATATGTGTGTGTATAAACTGTTTAAGGGCCGGTTGTTCCAACTTCTTGGTAAGCTAACTAATAATTAAATCATATGTCTCTCTTTGTTTCTCCTTCGAATTAGACAAAGATGAACATATGATTTAACTATTAGTTAGCTTACCAAGAAGTTGGAACAATCAGCCTTAAGTCTCCTGCATCCTGTGTATTTACTAGTCTACATATTTTCCTAATGATTTATATATTTGTAGCACATTTTAATATTAAAACTTTAATATACATATATCAATGTTAAGATGCAAAGCTAATGAGCGGCGCGGTAATTGGAGCGCAAATTACATTTTTAAAAAAACGTACTTAAATATCAAACATTTTTTCCGAACGTTTCGATTCTAATTGTACCTTAACACTGATTTACAATTTTGAGAGTTAGTTGAAAATATTATTCCATTTTTTAATTTAATATATATGTATATTATTTATATACATTAAATATCATTTCTCTCAGAATTGTTATTGTGATTTTATATTCTTAATAAATTATTTCTGTAAAGTATTTTTCGCACAATTCCTTTATCTAAAATATTGTTTTTATAAAAGTTTTTATTTCTCTACATATATACATTTATCTCAATTTATTTATGTGCAGACTATTTAACTGTATACAAATTTATATATATTATTAATTTTACCGATAAGAAATTTGTTTATTAAAAACGAAGGATTATTAAAAACAGACTAAGCTTTCATAATTTTGGATAAAATCATAGTTGTAAAATAGAAAAATAATAGTAATAAAAAAATTTTTAATTTTATAATGATTATTTTACCACACAATAAGGCAAATTTTATTAGACATTTAAGTTCCATTAGCGCATTAAAAAATGAGAAAGTCGTTATTGTTTGATTTTCGTAATTGACGCTATTTAAAATATTGACGTTTACTTACTAATTAGAAGAAAAGTGAAATACAACCGCATGATATTACGCGGATAGTGCCGATTGCAAAATGAGAACTCCCTCTTGTTAATCGAATTTATATACGCACTCTATGTCATGTCAGCTTGTTCCGCGACGCGATGTTCTTTGATTTATATTCCATCTTGAACTTAAAACTATATTGTTCCGTGACACGTGATAAATTATTTTAACCTTGTACACACTAGAATTGCACTTGGTACATCCGTAGTATAATCGAGAATGATTGAGTGTAATGCCATAATTGTAGGATATTTGGAAATTGAAGACAAGATCGTGACACACGTTATACTTTCTAACAGAACAATAACTTTGCCCGAAAATATGATTCATTTCTCCGACTATTTAGCAAATGTATTTGTTAATAAATTGCTTTGTAGACCCCAAATTTAAATTTATCATGATAATAATGTATCATATACCGAAAAATGTAATCTAGAATTAATCGAAAAACGCTGTTGACAATACTAAAAAAACTAAAAATTTATAAGATTCTTTACATTCTTAATAAAAATTAGAAAAAATTAATCTATATTACAAATTATGCTTACAATTAGTTTTAAAATCTATGCGACTGTGTATGTGTGTATATGTTTATATGTCTCGTCAATTTCTTATGTAAGTCTTTTGCATGGAATTTTGGAATCATAACATTTTACATTGAGATTGTAATCTTTCGCATATGTATTTCCATAATACTAAACAGCAAGACAGTGCATAAATTTGTAATAGGTCACCGATAATCTTTTGTACATGTTGAACATCCCTAACGTATTTGAAGAAGACATTTGCATAATGATCGTTGATGTTTTATGTTATTAAATGTGTTAATTACTAAACTATTTAACATCATCTATACTTTTCATTTTTTCTAAAGCACCATTTACTATTTAAAAAATTTCTGTTTATAAGTTTCTCTGTAAATCAGCTTTTCAAAGAGAAAGGATGAGAAAAAAGTATCCATTATTTCTATTAAGACTTTCGCAGTCCGCGATTCTAGCGCGCGACCTAATGCTAGGTAATAAAATACTTTTACATAAAAATAAAATTTAATATTTCTTTTTATATATATATCTTTCTTTTGCTTCCTCATAGAGAAAGCTTTGTTTTCGTGAAAAAATTTTTTTTCTAGTTTTCTTTGTTAAAGCTTTTAGATTGTTTTAAAACGTCGAAAAAACACATTTTAACAAAATGTCCGTGTGTGTGTATGTATGTATGTATGTATGTAGGATAACTCCGGTATTTACGCCGCAGAAGTCAGAAAAAATAGAAGGAGTACAGGTAATTAGCTCGCAACCACTCTGTTATGTGCCTTTATGTCATATTAGTATTGTGTGGTGATTTCAGTTCTTTACTGTTAATATTAACGAAACCATCGTAAGTAATCGATTTTTCAAAGTATTAAGTAGCGCGATCATGTATTACCTACGTAAAATGATTACTGTAAAGAATGTAAAAGGCTTAATGGTTATTTCATGATACATAAGTGTAGAGGGATAGTAAAGGATGGAATACAGCAAAATACAAGTGCATAGCTCTTGTATTCTTTATTTAGCTTGATATCTTGTATATCCCATCTATTTAGGATATACGGGATTTTTAGCGTGCGAGATTTATGCCGTAGTACAATCGCTCTGTAGTCTAGAGTCCTGAAAAGTAGAGAGACGTGAACTTGTTCCCACTTCCTGATTGGTGGTTATAGCCATCAATCAGGCCCGCAAAGATACAAGATTATTATTATGTTTCGCGTATTTGTTTATTATTCTTACACTCTCACGAAAAAAAAAGTAGCTACCATAGCTAAAAACTGCGTGTGGTAGCTAATTTTAGTTGTTATATATATACAGCTAACATCTTAGCTGTGATATCTATTTTATTGCTGTCGGTGCAAAACGGTTTGCTGTGATACCTATTTTATTGCTGTCGGTGCAAAACGGTTTGCTGTAGTTTAGAAATTTATAATCACGACAACAAACAAAGTTTAGCAAATCATGATTAGCTATGGTAGCGAAAAATTTATTTTCCGTGCTAATAAACCTTTTACACACATTTATAAGTTATCGTATATCATTTTATTGCCTTATTTATAAACATTATTTGTAATTTTTTTATAAGGCGTATATCCCGTGAATAGTCATATATCCCACCCCTATGGGATATATGGCAAAAATGCAAGGGTTTCTAAAAGTTTTTTTGTTAAATACAAAGAATAAATATTTTATATTTCTAATTTTTTTTATAGTAGTAGACAATAAAAAGTTTTTATTGGTATAATTCATTTTCCTTAAACATAGCAAATTGTACTTGATAAATTAAGTTTTCCTTAGGTGCGGCGTATATACCGGAGTTACCCTATGTATGTATGTATGTGTGTGTCTGTGTGTATGGATGATGTTTGTGGTTGCTGTAACTTCCGCAAATTTTGAGATATCGGGCTGAGTTTTTTTAAATGTACAGTATCATTAAAGGAAGGTTCGTATTGTATTTGGTGATGATTGGTATAAAAAGGGGTTCTTTTGCCTCCTCATATTTATAAAATTTTTAATTTTTTCTAAATTCTTATTTAGAATCACGTTGTGAAGATAACAGCATTGATAACGGAATAGCTTCTTCGAAAATATGATATAACTATCGATAACTTATCACAGTTCTAAACGATATTGATAACTTTACCAATTTGTCCAGCATACTGAGGTAGTTATTTGTTGAACGTGAATCAGCAAAGATGCAAGATTTTATTTCTTGGATTATCACAGGTTTAATAATCGTACTTTGTATACTCTATATTCTTCACTCAGGTATGTAATGTAAATTTTCGGCAACTTATTCAGTTGTCAACACCATTTTATAAATGACAATAGCAAAACTTTTTAAAAAGTTAATTTGTAATGATTTTTGCTACTGCATTTTTGATACTAATGCATTAATACAATTTAAAATTTTAGATTTAATAGTTTTTTAAATAATGGAATTAGTCTGGAGGATATAAACAATAATTAACAATTGCTATAGATTACTAAAATGTTAATACTAAAAAAAATAAACGAAAGAATTATTAAATAACAATTATATAATCGAAAAATTTGTTTCCCTGTGCAATTACTTAATGTATATAATTTGGATGTAGGCAATCTTTTTTCTAATTCCATTTTAATATAGTCATTAATAAAAATATTCTTATTAGTTTGTGTTTTATCTATATCTATATCTTTCTTAAGGTGTGGCATTGAAATGGAATGCAAGGCTGACCATAATGCATGCAAATTTAGAGAAAGTAAGTAGCTAAAACATAGAAGAGCTTAAGATTTTTAACACATCGAATTCTATTCGAAATAATTTATACGAATAATGTTTCTTAAAATGTTGCAAGTTGTAAAGACTTTAGTTGCTCTATTTTTAATGATCTGCTGTCATAAAGATAAGAAAACGTATTTGAGTTTTTTCCAATATTCGAGTTTTTTTTCAATTTTCTTCTAACAGCTTGTAGAAACCCGCGAGTATAATTCTAAACTATTTTACGATTTACGAAGCATTTAAAGATGCACAGGAATGCGGATCTTTGTCTCTTGCAAATTAAACATCTTTTAGATTGCAAGTTAAAAATAAAACTTCTATTTTCAGACCTTGGAGACAAAAGGAACGATTTTCTTGCATGAGGTTATTTCGGCCTGCTGGGAATTTTTAAAAAATTATGGTTACAAA
>NJRL01000187.1:327164-347861 GCA_003063815.1 Aphaenogaster rudis
GTGAAACAGATCTCCTAATCCTCTTCAAAAACCTTTGTGCGATGGATAATATTGCGATTCTCCTAATCATATTGGTCTGTCTATCCTCTATCTCTTGATGACGATCTCGTCTATTCTCTTTCTTGGGATTATTCTGGTAGTCTCAATTTCTGCCCTCTGTCAACATTCTTCCCGCTTCTCTATCGCTGATAACGTTGGTCGGATGATGATGCCACACTTTGCACTGGGCTTTTTTGGCTTTTCGTTTGTTCTGCAAAGCGGGTCCTTGACAGTTTTTTTCAGTCAAGGCATATATGGCGGCAAATTCTTCGGGCTTCGTCAGAATGCAATTCTTAGGGATGACGAAATCGTTGTCGGACCGCATATCGTAGTTGCCGCAAAGACCACGTACGGCATTAAGATAAGTGTAGGTCATCTAACAACAGATGTGTTTCATTATATTTAAATTCATTATACCGTATTATTACACTATTGCAGTCTATGTTATGCACAATTTGCTTTATTCCTTTACTTACGTCAAATCGGATACGTTCTCGGTCATACACGGCAAAGATTTCATACTGCAACGAAAAAACTGTGATTGATCCGTCCGGTCGATCGTAGATCTTGAAGGCCTTTTCTCGGTAGCTCTCATGACGTGAGAAGTTAGCTACTTGCTCGTTAACCATAGCTTCGAGACGATCACCCGATTTCTGCAGATAAATTTCTTGGTCACCCAAGATCATCCGGATCTGTTTGCTACCATCGTCCATTTCTCGAACCATGACTATCACTCTCAAATCTTCCGGAATAGTTAAAGTTTTTTCGGGATTATTAGGATCCCGCTTTGGATAAGTGGTCACCATTACGTGCCAACATTTACCCAATTTCAAGGGATAGACTTTATCGTCAAAAGTGACAGCCTGGATTTTGTCGAGAATGCACGAAACTGCAAAGAAGAAATTTACAGTAATGTTATATATATATTATTTAAATAATGTGTGCAATATTTTACAAGATATATTACTCAATATTATTATCAAAAATGATACCAAAGAAAACATTAAAAGATTGAATGTACCTAATCGTTACTATAGAATAATACGGAGAGAGAGAGGGAGAAAGAGAGGGGGAGAGAGAGAAAGAGAGAGAGAGAGAGAGAGAGAATTATCAATTATCGCATTATGATTTTATAATGCATCTAGTTTTCATAATGCTCCGTATGCCACCAGTACATACATTAAATTCTTTTTTCTTTACGATGTTTATTATCAAATATTATTTTTTTACAAAGCTCTGTAACCTACATCCTTTTTCTTCGTTTTCCGTGAGATACTCATTCAGCGTGATACCGGGGTCTTCCTCGAAAAGATCTTCCAGAGAAAATGTAACGTCTATGTTTGAAGTGTTCAAGGAGATCTTCGTATCACTATTATCTTATCGTATCATTATTATCACTATATCTAGTTTTATTTCTAGATTCATAATGTTCTTGCTAGCATGTTCTAAGCTCGGCATCTCCACATTTTTTTTTTGAAAACAAGTCTCTTGATCAAGAAGATAATTTGGTTCGCAAACATATAAAAACGATCTGAGTCTGTGTCGATTGACATCATCAGATGATATCTATGCTGTATTATTTCTCTGGCTTCTGGACAAGCCAGCAGCCCTTTGTTGCCTTGTTTCATCTCTTGATGACATTTCTTGGCTATGTCAGATTTCATTATCATCTCCTTGGCATCATCAGTGCGAGTCTAATTTCCATTGAATCTGATCGTCTTTCCGTCCGCGCAATTTCCAAATCGTATCTCAGCATTAATTACATCCTTTGGTATTTGTTCGATCGCTTTCTTAAAGTCTAGATAAACGATCGAAGATGATTGTGTATATCCAACAGAGCAAAATTCTTGGAAAACTTCTCCGTTCTTTGGCGACTGGATATTCCAGTAGACAAGAACCTGAAGCTTCTTGTCTACGTAGCTATTTGCTATAGCATAGGTGAAAACGTAATTATTACGCTCAGTAGAAATACTTATGTCATTAATATAACCAATGGCAGAATTTATATCTTTGTTGACTTCTTTTAGGAATTGTTGTCTTCTCGTCTCGCTGTTCGGCCGTTTGTCTAATATTGCAGGAATTGTTGCCTTCGAACTATCAGGATTGTGCAATTCAAGAAAACTATTGAAAGTTAGGTTTACTTGTGTTGTCATGAGATACATGATTGCGTCAAATCTCCTGTAATGGGCGCCGGAACCATTATAAAATACATTAAAAATTTCTGTTAAAACTCCCGTTTTCTTCGATGCTTTGCTGTCAATATAATCACTTCTTGCCACAATGGTTGCATCGCCTATCGAGAATTCTATTCCATGCGGTTCTTTCGTGTGAACCAGACGTGTGTCATTGCTAAGAATTATAGGTTGAAGATTGAGAATGTCGTATCTCGAGATGCAAGGAACGACGCTATGGTGAACTGCCATATGCCCGGTGCCATATCGATGATATCGCGGGTCCATCTTCAGCTCCAGTCTCTTGTTCCCGTTTCGCTCTCCGCTCGATTTGTAATTTAAACCAGCTGGCATGAAAATCTGCGAGTTGATATCGATACCAGCAATGTAGTGCCTGTGCTCAAAAGGCGTTACGAAATCAAATTCTGCTTTGGAACTTTTCGCTTGCTATTATGTGGCCCGCTACCGTCTAGAGATGTGCGAATTATTTGAATTCGAATTGAATCGAATCGAATCTGACGATATTCGATTCGATTCGAATCCGAATCGACGTAGTTCGAATTCAAAAGATTCGACAATATCGAATCACTGCGATTCGAATTCGAATCGGAGAAGTGCGTAAAAAGATTTGAAACCCATTGAATCCTATCGTGCGTTCAGCGCCTTTGCGAGGCGGCCAGAAGGTTGGTCGTTACGAGACTTTGTTAATTTTTATTCACCTCTTCAGATGCCTTCAGATGCTTTGAATGCCTACGTCACATTCCTGTCTTGCATACAGGATTCCTACGTTTTGATTCGATTCGAATTCGAAATGTGGGTGATTCGATTCGAATCGGCGATATTTTTGTCAATTCGATTCGATTCGATTCGGGTTCGAGATTTTTTGCAAATTCGATTCGATTCGATTTGAGTTAAAAAATCTTGATTCGCACATCTCTACTACCGTCAGTTCCGCAGTACTTTCATTTCGTAAGACTTTAAAAAATCCTCCACTGTTAAATCTCATTAATTGCGGTATCGTTAAGGTATAGATGAACGGCAGACCACTTTCGTCGGAAATGCCAAAGTCATGTCGTAAGGGTATAGGTAATTTATGTTTCTGGATTCAAAAGTTCTGGGTAATTTCTTCAATATAATATTCATTTTTAAAACTGCAATACACAAGAATGATAATTATTTACATTACCACAAACAACGATCCTTAAAATAAATTTTAAAATACTTACTATTAGAGACTTCTTCAATCGTTTGATTGTCGAAGGGATAGAATTCTGAAGTAAATATAGTATCCACGAAGATATTTCCTTCCAACTGTTCCGGATCTTCAGGTTTAATGCCAAGCTTTTCAATAATTTCTTCAATGGTTAATTTTTTCTTGGATTTATTTTTCCCCAAAAATTTCCGGTTTCATATATCTAGCAATTGTTTGATGCTCGATATTGCATACATTATTCTCGATGGGGAAAAATTAAAGCCACCGTAAGATGGGTATATCAAGTTGTGCACCTTTAATTGTATCGGTGTTGTCGCTACCAATTGTCTGAATGATGAGTGTTTGAGCAAAATTTAAGGAAGCCATAATCGTATCTTTAATGATGCTTCGAGAGTACTTTTCACCGTAATACTGAGAACTCAACAACTTCCTAGCGATACGCACCTCATTAGCGAGATCTTGCAACTCCGGTTGTTTTAAATTAGCGAGGGCATCTATTGTGGTCTGGACGGCAGAGTTTACATGTTTATTCTCATCCTGATTAGTGAATTCCGCCATTCGCTGCAACATACCCAGAGGTGGATTGGTCTTCATTATGATATATGATAGACAGCTGCACAACGTATTTCGTAAGCCTCCTTCACATTCATGTAGATCTTGTAGGCGACGGATCTGGCGACTCTCGGGAAGTTTTCACTGAGTCTGCTTAACGAGATAACCATCATCAAACGTTGGAACTTCGATACGGGCAACGTTCCTTCTAGGTACGGCTCAAAGACAGAGAGTATTTGCGCATGACCGAAATTCCCCAATGCCCTAATGTATGTTTGAATTTGAGGACTATCGCCTTCCTTAATAGCTTCTCTCAGTTGAGTGGCCATGTACGAAGTATAAGTTTGAAGTAGCGCGTTGTCATTTTTGGAAATCATACGGTCGAAACTAAGCCAAAAAGTCCAATTTTTTTGCTTACATAGCTACAAAATAAACAAAAAAGGTCTAAAAAATAGGTTGCACCATGAAAAGTATTCTTTGTTGTTTTCAGTTGATGTATGATTTTTTGGGGATTTTTAATTCCATTTTAAATGACGGGAAAAAATCACCTGCGCAACATGAAAAAAACGACGGAATCGAGGGTTTTCGGGATCCGAGTTTTGGAGTTTGACGGCGCGTGCAAGCTAAACGTCTGACATGACGATAAATGTTGTTCGGATCATTATTGTAGATAATTTTACGGTCTACAAAAAAGGTACGTATAGTTTGTTACTCTATCTTGCTTAGTTTTCCAGATATTTGAGAAAAAACAAAAAAGTCGCGTTTTTTGTTTATAACATTGTTAATAACTTTTTATTCCCCGTTAATTTTGCGAAGCAAAATAAATCCCATTTATAGCACCTCAAACCAAAGCAATTCATGGTGGTTGCAATCTGTGAAGACTAATTGGAAGGTTCGATGTCTAATATGACTGACCAATCTTCAATCATGAGTATGATTTTATCTGTTCGTGTGTTATGACAGCTCTCATCAGTCAAAATCCAATTCACCGAAAGAAGTCCGTCGTTAGTTCTTGGTTTCCAATTCATTTTATCGGTGATACCAAAATGGTAATCCATTCGCTGTTCGCATCTGGTGTAATTCTTTGTCTTCGTAATATTGAAAAGATGTCCATCCCTGAGCAAATTTGGCAAAGGTACACCGAAAAAACGATAAGGTTGCCATAACCAATAATAGTAATATTTGGTACAGTCACGTCCTGTGGTTGTCACATTCACATTGTTTTGTGTAGTGCATCTATATATGTTTGTCTCAACATTGCTGTACCAAATGCATATAGTTGCCTTCACATCAATGTGAACGTGACAACCACAGGACGTGGCTGTACCAAATATTACTATTATTGTGGTTGTGGCAACCTTATCGTTTTTTCCGTGTTTTTTTTACTAATTTTGGCTTCTTCAAAAGAACATCTTCTGGCAGTGGTTTGATATCGTAGAGAACCTCGCATTTGCCACCGACGGAGTCCTCCATGACTTTAAATGCACCGAAAGGTTGATTGTTGTTGGGCACCTGAGTGCCTCTGCTCGCTATCGCATTTTCGCCCTGCGTGTCAATCTGCAGTTGACTTACGATACTCTTCAGCAAATTTATCTCCCAAGTAGACACGTCCTGATCGACCAACATATCTCGGATCACTCCTTGCTTGAGCTTGATTTCAAAAGACTTTTGCGACATGGAAAGCTCATGATACTTCAGGTCAGCGATTTCGGATTCCCAACCTTTTGGCAATGCTTTACGCACGGGAGCATACTGCGCCTTGGAAACCTTCGCCAGTAACATGTCCGGCGATTTCACTTGAATGGTGACAACGCCATTCATGAAAATCCCAGAAAATTGTTGAGCTAGCTTATCTAACACTGTCAACGTCCGACTTTGCATAAGAAAGTGATATTCGTTTCCGGTTTCCCAGGCATGATGATGATCAGCTATGGCTGCTCCAACTATCGAAAGAAAGAACCATCATTTTTTACAAGCATGTTTTCACTAAAATATATGTATCTCGTGTAGAAGGATAAATGTACAGAATTTTATTATATTGTTTAAAATGTTAGTTGCATATGTATATAAACTGTTATTTACATGTGTTTATAAACTGTTTCAAATTATTTCTATAAGTATTTGTATTTTTATAAGTAATTGTTTCTATTATCTCTGTTTCAAATTATTTCTGTAAAGTTCCTGTCACACAGCTTCTTCGTCTAAAATAGAATTGTTGTAAAAACTTTTTATCCTTCTACACACATATTTTTATCTTAATATATTCATCTGCTATTAAATATTGCATAAACTAATATATTATTAATTTTACTGATATATAAAATTTATAAAATTATTAAAAGTAGATTAGGCTCCATAACTTTGGATAAATCATAGTAGTAAAAAAGAAAAGTAATGTGTAGAAATTTCAAATTTTCCATTCATTTTATACAATAAGAAAAATTCTTTTAGACACTCATTACAAGATAAAGATGACATTATTATATATAATGTTTGTAGAAATTAACACTATTTATATATGATATTAATGTCTACTTACTGATTAGAATAAAAGTCAAATACAATCACATACGTTACGTGGATAGTGCCGAATGGAAAATGACAGTTTCCACTTCTTAATCGGATTTATAAACGCTCCACATGTCATGTCAGCCTGATCCGTGCGACACGATGTTCTTTGATTTAGATTCTAACTGGAACTTAAAACTATAAGTTTCGTGACACGTGATAAATTATTTTAACCTTGTACACACTAGAATTACACTTGGTACACGCGTAGTATAATTGAGTGAGTGTAATTCGCCATAATTTCCAACATACTTGGAAAATAAGATTGTGCCGTATATTATACTTTTAAATGCAATTACTTCGCTGGAAAATATGATTCATTTTACCGATTATTTAATAAGCCTCCGTATTTATTAATAAATTGCTCTGTAGTTTCCGAATTAAAATTTATCATGACAATAATCTATCGAATACCTTGAGATATAATCAAGAATTAATCCCCCCAGAGACGCCGTTTACAATACTAGAAAATCTTAAAATTTATAAGATTCTTTACATAGTTAGTAAAAATTAGAAAGATATTAATCTATATTACAAATTATGCTTACTTTCAAAATCTAAGTAATTATGTGTGTGTGTGTTTATACCTATCGTTAATTTCTTATGTAAGTTTTTTATGTATAATTTGACATGGAATTTGGTCATAACATTTCATGGAAATTGTAATTATTAGCAAATGTGTTTCCATAATATATATTATATACCTGGTATTTAGCAGATAAACAGTAAGATAGTGCGTAGATTTATAACAAGTCACCGATAATCTTTTGTATGGGTTAAACGTCTCTGTTGTATTTAAAGAATACATTCGCATAATTTGATTGTTGATGTTTTATGTTGTATTAATTACTAAACAATTTTACATCGTTTATTAGCCATATTTTTTACCTTTTAAGTGTGAAGCATGGTCTACTATTTAAAAATTTTCTCTCTATAAGTCTCTTTGCAAGTCAGCTTCTCAAAGCGAAAAGATAATAAAAAATTATCCATTACTTCCATTAAGAACGAGATTTTGTTAATAGAAATGTAAATATTTTAATAAGTGCTTACATATTCAATGGAGTTATATAAAATCTATCATTAAAATAGACATGTACCTAACTGTCATTCTTAAATTGTTACTTGTTTTTTATAATTTGCTATTATAACATAGAAAGAAAATCTCTAAATGCAAACTAATACATTTGTTAACGAGGTCCATTTTTCTTTTTATTATTAACTCATATATTCATAGCTTGATCCTGTCTATTTTATGTAGAATTTTGATTTGTAATCTATTTAATTGAGCATTATATGGTGTATGTGTTCACGCGAAACTGCAGCAAGAAAAGCAAACAGACTCGGAAATGGCAACGAATACTTCGTGGATTCGTGAATTTTTGTTACACGAAGTCAATATAAAATAGATGAATATTTATACTACGTGCATAGTTTTTTTTAACATGCGTTTTAAATGCGGATGCGCGGCTAATCTGCGCATAGTTTCTTTTAGCACGCGTTGAACGCAAATGCGCCGTGAATCTGTAGACCGCATGCCGCGCGAAGCAGGCAACTCCGAAGTGAAAAACGAACAAAGCAAGCAACTTATTATAATTGCGAAAGCTGCGATACAAAAACGTGATACTGCCAATAGCGATTGGCTCTGAAGCACGGAGTTTTATACTCTATATTTTCTACATTCGGAATCTTCACGATATAAGAGTGTGAAACATCTTGATAGTCGATAATAAACAGCTGAGACAAAGAAAAAGACGTGATAATCAAAACTCGTTTGTCCATAGGCTTTATCTTAGCTATCTACGAACGGTCCCCTGCTGCTTAAAATCGAAATAAAGGTTTAACAGCTATCGTTCTGACAAATAGGACGATTACTGGTAAAAGACATGTAATGATTTTAATTAATGCTGGATTATATAGATTTCGAACTGCTTGGACATGCAAAAGAACACCACTAATGATTATGTTGAAGACCTTCAACTTTATTGTTGCTTACATTACTGCAATTACTAAAAGAACATATTTGCAGTCTTCTAAAAAAAGAAGAGAATAAAAAAAAGTAAAGAGGTCGTTTCGATTAAGTATGCACAATCAGTATATCATTTGGGTATTGCCGGATTACGCTGCGTAGCAATTGACAGGAACTTGGAAGACGTGCGACTTGGAGACAGGCTTTTGAGTAAAATCTGGATTGGCGCCTTTCTCGATTCTATGTTTTATCGCTAGAGATTCCTCGTTCTTCTGCTTGCAATAAAGATCATATTTCTTTGACTTTCTTTGCGCGGGTACGGTAGTCTCTTCACAGGTTGGCACAGGTCTGGTAGTGAAACAGATCTCTTCACCCTCTTCAAAGACCTTTGTGCGATAGACAAGGTTCTGTCCCTGATGATTGGATGGGTTATTATGTCCTCCCTTTTGACGATGTTTATTTTCTTTCATTTGATTATCCTGATGGTAGCCCCAATTTTCGCCCTCTGTCAACAATCTTCCCGCTTCTCTATCGCTGATAACGTTGCTCTGAGAATGCTGCAAGCGATTGCACGGGGATTGTTCGGCTCTTCGTTGGTTCTCCAGAGCGGGTCCGTGACAATTTTCCTGAGTCAAGGCATATGTGGCAGCAAATTCTTCGGGCTTCGTCAGGATGCAGTTCTTAGGAGTGATGAAATCGTTGTCGGGCAGCGAGTCGAAGTTGCCGGCGAGACCGCGTATGGCATTGCGATATCTATCGGATGCCTGATAACAAATTTATTTCGGATTTTAGTATGCTTTCTGTATTACTGTAATTGATTTAATATTACCAGTTTGTTTTATATATATTTGTACTCACCCATAATTGAACGCGTTGTCCGTCATACACGACGCTGATTCCATACTTGCTCGAATGGAGTTTGATTGATCCGTTCGGTAGCCTGACGATTTCGAAAACGTTTTCACCGTTTTGGAGGTGTTGATAGCCTCCAGGCTGTGTCAAATCGACTGTCTGTCCGTTAACTACAGCTTCAGCAGTATTACCCGATTTGATCAACTGAACTTCTTGATTACCCAAAATTATAGTAACAATCCTGCTGCCATCGTTCGCATCTTGAGCTAAGACTGCCACTCTCGAATTTTCCGGAATCTTATAACTTTTGTGACTATCGTAATTTTGAGGATAAGTAGTCATGATCACGTGTTTGCAAGATCCCAGTGTCACAGGATAGATCCACTTATCAAAAGTAACAACCTTATCTTGGTCGAGAGTAAACGTATCTGTAAAAAAGAATTCAGTGATGTTATATTACGGAATTTTTATAAGTAACCTACGTTATATACATTTTGTAAGACTTCACTCAATTAGATATAATGCATCAAGGTAACAAAATCAAAATGGAACAATGAGTTATTTACATTACTTAAATTAGTATAACAATAATTATAAATATATGCCCGCACGGGATAGTTGAGAAATGCTACAAAATTAATAAAGTATTGAATTACCAATTTCTGCGTTATTATTCGAGCACTAATTTATTTTTTAATTAACGCATATTACGCTATTAATACGTTAAATTACTTTTAACTTCCAATTTTGAAAAACATTAATTATTTTTTTTACAAAATTTCGTAACTCACCCATTTTTACTTTATTCTCGAGTACGGAGTTAGTTTGACGCAGCATCCATTGTCTATCCCACATTCTCTCCAAGGGGTAACGGAAAGTAACATCCTTTTGCGGAGTGCTCAAGTAGATCTTCGCTGGTATTACATCGACGGGTGACATCATCACTTGTAGATCGACAGAGTTTGCTTCAGAGTTTCTCGGGCTTGTTACTTCCAGATGTGATCCGGGGATGATATACTTCAAGAGATAGTCGACAATATGATTAACAACTTTCCGGAGATTTTCAGGTGCTTTAATTGAAAGGTCGTACTGATCCCTCAATTGAGCAATCTCAGTGGCCTGTTGGCAAGATCGCAGCGCTTTGTTTCCCTCTAACATCTCATGACGACATTGCTTGGCTACTTTGGAGTTCTCTATGTAGTCCTGTAGTTGGTTACTTCGCGTCGCGGATCCGACGGCAACAACATGGGTTCCTGACCTGTATTTCCTTCCGTATTGGATTTCAGCCTTGAACTCATCGTTCGGCGCGTGCTCGAGCGCAAATTCGAAATCTAGAGGAGTATTCGGTGAATATTGTATTTTGTGAGAGTAGTAAACTTCATAATTCGGCTCTTCCTTGTTCGGCGATTGAGAATTCCAATAAACGAAAGCCTTGGATTTGCTGTTCATGTTGTTGCCCACCGTACCGAGGGTGAGAACTTGTTGCTGCTGTAAGAATGGGACGTCGTAACTTATATCCAATACATGAACGTTGCCCGACTTGACATGTTTGCTGAGGCCTCTCATAATCTGTTCTCTTCTTTCCTTACTGTTTAGTTTCCAGTCCAGCTCAGGCATTCTTTGCTCTTTTGATTCAGATGAATGTTCTTCATTAGTAGCATCGACTACCATGTTATCGTAATCAATGTTGACCTGTACGCCTTCGCTTCTTAAATTCTTAGTATTCAGTGATACTTCTACCTTTTTATAATGGCCGTTATTAAATTCTTGCGATTTCAAGAGTCTCATGTAATCTCTTAATTGTAAATCTTTTTCCAACATTTCTTTGTTATCAGTTTCTAACTGGATAGAAAGTGCGTTTTGTTGTAACATAAGTTTCTGTTTTCTTGAATTTAATACTTGATGCGTGTTTTTGTCAAGAGATAGAGGTTGAAGATCGAGAAGGTTTTGTCGCGTAGTAAAGGGAACGGTGCTGTAGTGCAACAATCTGAGTTGAGGTGCAGAGTCCGTTTGAGTTTGCGATAAGCTGGGGCGAATCTTCAATGCAAGGTTTCGCTGGTTCATATCAAGTTTGACTTCGAATTCTGTTGGTATTTGCAGCAATAGATTGTTGTCGATACCGGTGAGGTAATTCTGATGCTCGAAAGGTGCTAGAAAACCAAACCGCCTCTGTACCTTGCTGGCAAGTACCGCATTAAGAATGCCACTTTGTTTCATATTGGAAGATTCCGCTCCTTTTGTTAATTCAGCTTCAAGTTTTACAAGCGTTGGTACCTCCACAGTAAAGACGTACGGCAAGCCGTTTTCAGTCGCGAGACTAACTGTCGTTTCGTAATTGTTGAATAGAGTTGAATCCAATTTATGGTTCTTCTTCCAGTATCCCCTCATTACTGTAATGCAATAATAGTTAAAATTTATATCCTTAAAAGTAAAATAATTTTGAAATAAAATTTAGGATACTTACAACGGGCAGCCTTTTGGACTGCGAGACTGTCAAAGGGATAATACAGGGAACCGTATATCGTGTTAACGTATATATTTCCTTCCAATATGTCTACATCTTCAGACTGGATCTTAAGTGCTTGCGCGAGTTTCTCAACGCGTGATCTTTGCGATAATTCTCCGGACGCTTCTTCGCCCTTCCAGTACGTAAGGAATGTGTGGACAAGCTGTTTGATGCTCGATACCGCATATCCTGTTCTTAGAGTGGGCTGATCGAGGACATCAAGAATGGTATTTACTCCAAGGTGTGCAAATACGGGTACTCGACTATCGTCACTAATGACAGTTTGTAGAAAAAATCCGGAAACAATCCAGTTTTCGAAGTCATGGTAGTAGCTCCTTGAATACCTGTAGTTATAACTCTTGGTAGTCAACAGGTTCCTGACACTGCGCACTTTGTTAGCGAGATTTCGCCATTTCGGTTGCTTCATATTAGCGAGGCTCTCGAACGTAGTCTTTACGACAGAGTTCACATGTTCGTTCGTATCGTAATTAGTGTATTTCGCTACGCGTTGCAACATAATCACAGGTGGGTCGCTTATGATAAATTGATGTATTGCCAAGCAACGTATCTCGTGAGCTTCGCCTTTGTTCAAGTAGAGCTTATAGAAAACGGGTCCAACTAATTTCGGTTGGTATTTGGCTAATGTAGACAAGGAAGCTACTATGAGCATACGTTCGAATTTCGTCGCTGTTTCCACACCTTCGAGGTACGGCTCAAAGACCGAGAGAACCTTCGGATGACCAGTAATACCAAGCGCTGCGATATATGTCTGAATTTTAAGACTGTTGTGTTCGCTGAAGCCTTCTTTCAGTTTAGTAGTCAGATGGGGAATATATTTTTCGACTATTTCATTGTTATTCTTAAGAGTATTAAAGTCAAGACTGTGTGTCGGATAGTATTTCAAACCGACATAAGTATTGCGAATCAATTCGCCAAATGCTATAGGCGCGGACGTATTCAGATATCTCTGTTCCGTTACTTGTGGATCGCTAAGCAATTCCTGCGTAGAAATCAGATTGCACAAAGGTTAGAATTAATTTTTTACATGAGTATAATTTATAATTGCAGATATAATAAATATTTTGATTGAAAATGGGAAGGATTAAAAAGTATTTGATCTTTAATATACTATTGTTTGTAAACCGATACTTACGAAGAATGCTTTGACATATTCCGCTGTTGGTTCGTGAACGTTTTTGGGAATTTGGGAAATGATTCGTGCCGCTTCCATGCCTCCAACTTTCCCGCTCTTTATCCAATGTGCAAGAGTTAAGAAAGCAGGTCCAGTTCCGGCGTGTGAGACGACATCGCGGTAGATGCTCCAGACATCGTAATGATTATTATCCTGTGATGGAGAGTAATGATTGCTAAATAATTGCTTCTCTAACTCAACGTATTGCTGGCGGCTCATGGTGCGAAGGAGTTTTTCCACGATTGTGTATTTCTCCAGCGTATTTTGACTCGATAACTGACTGGGATTCTGAAGTTCATCAGCTATTTGAGAGATTATGCTCTGGGCACGTTCCACAGCGTTGACCTGATCAGACAGCTGGATAGCCTTGCCATTGTAACCGATGAAATAGGGTAGCAGCGGAAGGTTTGGAGCCAGGTGCAATGCCGCTTCAGATTGCAAGGTAGAAACACGGTGTTCCTCGCTGCTTTGACTTGAAGAGCTGCTTTGACTGCTCTCGCTGCTTTGAGAACTTTGAGAAGAAGAGCTGCTCTCTGACGACTGAACTTGCCTGGAATTTCGACTGATACTCGGACTATATGCTCTTCGTTCCTCGGATGTAGAGAACGGATTGTTGTACGTATACACTAGATTTCCGGTTGACTCGAGTTGGGTTGCTTCTTGCGATTCAAGCATAGAGTTGGAGATTTGGTTTTTTTGGGCTAAGATTAATTTCATTACGCTGTGGACAGTGCCAAGGAAAGAATCAGAGTTTTGACGTTTGACGGATATCTGGTTCTTCATCACACTCGATTGAATAGTGAAGCGTTTCAAATTGCCCGAGATAGTCATCTGAGATACGGATAATTGCTGTAACAATCACATAATCACAAATAAGTTTCGCCAATAAATTTTATCATTCTACTTTCTAGTAATTGTAGTTTGGAACATAACTGAGTATAGAAAAATATCGTTATTCAGAATAAAATACTTTTTCGAAAAAGTTCTCTTTCAATAATCTTTAACAATTACAACCATTATGTTTCTTTAGATAGAATATGAAAATAGTTTATCAATTATCAAATTTAACTCACCAAGGGGATTTCATTTTGTTTATTGTATTGTGCGCTCTTCAAGGGATCGTATAAACCATAATGATAAAGTTGTCGCTGCTGGCATTTCTCGTAATTCTTCGTCTTCTTGATGTCGTAATGACGACCCTCACCGAGTAACTGCGGAAAAGGTATCCTATCTGGGTTCTTAAGAAGCGAAGTATCGAGCAACGGCGAGATTTCGTACAGAACTTCGCAATTGCCACCGACGGAGTCCTCCATGGCTCTAAACATGACAGAAGAACTATCACCTTGAGGAAACTGAGTGCTCTTGCTTCTTATCGCGTTCTCGCCCTGCGTGTCAATCTGCAGCTGGCTCACGATACCCTTGATGATATTCAGCTCCCAAGTAGGTACATTATGATCGACCAACAAATCCCGGATCACTCCATGCTTCAACTTGATCTCGAATGGCTTTTCTGACATGGGCATCTGGCGATACTCCAGCGACTGGTCAGAGATTTCGGTCTCTGGACCTTCCAGCAATTCTTTGTGTATATGAGCATATTGTAAATTGCTCAACTTCGCCAGCAACCTTTCCGGTGAGTTTACTTGAATAGTGAGAAGACCCTTTAATTGAAGTCCAGAATATTGTTCTTTCAAGGTGTTAAGGCCTGCCAATGTCCGACTGCGTACAAGGTATTGATACTCGTTCCCCGTTTCCCAGGCATGCTCGTGCTCAAGTGTGGCCACGGCCACGCCGACTGTCAATCAAAAAGATTTGCTAAGTTGTAATACTGGGATTTGTATTTTTTTTGTCAAATTGAAATAAAATTCTTATTGTATTGTCTCAAAAAGTTGAATTTACTTTTGTACATAAATTAGTTAGAAAAGTTTCATAATAAGTGTATGCGAAACATGGAAGCCAAATTTCGCAGCAATAATTTCATACTAATTGAAAAATCAATCGGTTTTATGACAATTCGAAAAAATTATTTTCGAAAATTTCATTGAAGTATGAGAAATTCTTTTTGAAATTTTCGTGAAAACTATTACTGTTCGCAAAGTTGATGTCTACTTACCAAGTAGCAGAAGGGTGAGAGGGAACCACATGGTGTTATGTGGCCAGTACCAAAAGCGAAATGAAAGCTTCCTCTCCTTGATTGAATTTATATACAGGAGTGTGCTAACTCAGCTTGACCTGCTGATGGCCACAGATTCAGTATCCGCACGAACTTGGAACTATCGGTCACGAACGCGTGACAAACTTTTTTAACCTTCTACGCGATAGATTACTTATGACATCCGCAGCATATTTAAAAAAGTGAAGACGAGGTCGTGCCATCGGACTTCCGGACAGAACTTTGACTTCGTCCGAAGATATTATTAACTTTGTCGGTCGATCAAAACACGTAAATGTCTGTTAATCAGCTGTTTTCTAGTTACCATATTGAAATCTATCAAGATATATTTTTGATATAATTAGAAATTAATCGAAAAAATATTACTACTTATATCACTATTACATAAAATACAAAATGTTATTAAAAAATATTATAAAACTTATTATTAATATTACTATTGTTTGCGCAAAATTTTCTGTACATTATGCAAAGTACAATTGTCTACTATCTGCAGATCAGAAAAAATAATTATATTTATTTTATTTATTTATTTTATAATTATATTTATTGCATTTATAATTATATTTATTTACTATTCATTTTTTTTTAAATAATTATATTTGTATATACATTATATATATATATATAATAATATATGTATTTTTAATTATATTTAATATAAACATTTTGCAGGGGATAAAAACAGCTTTATCATTATGATTTATATGACCCCTTGAAGAGAGCAAAATACAATAAACAAGATAAAATTCTCTTGATGAGTTAAATTAGATAATTGATAAACTATTCTCATATTTTGTGATCTTATGTCATTAACTGCTATTTTATTAATTTTTTTTATTTACATCTTATCATGACTGAAATCGTCTGCGAAAGGCGAAAAACGGGAGATATTAGCGGATGTAATGTGAACTTACATTTATATTTGATGTATATATTTATATTATACATATTTATTACATGTACATTTATATAATATTTATTTATATTTATTATATATATTATATTTCGCTATTATATAATTCTAATCGTAAGATTTAATAAAAACGATAATTTTGCGTCATCACGTTTTACCTAATACATTTGCCGTTTTGTCGAATAAACAGAAAAACAGGGTGTTGATTCGCGATGGATCACTGATAATTTTCTGCACGTGTCGAATTTCCGCTTGGCACTTGGAAATTCGTTCATATAACGATTGCAGGCGATCCTATGTCATTAACTACTTCTTATTTATTTTTTTCTTTCTTATTTACATCTTATCATGAATGAAAACGTCTGCGAAAGGCGAGAAACGGGAGATATTAGCGGATGAAATGTGAACTTGCATACATTTCTCAATGGAAAACGAAAGTTAAAAGTATCCAACTTTGATCCAGGTCGCGAGATATCGGAGTTGCAGGAGATATTTTCTAATGACGATTACGCGATCAGAAAATTTATAAATAAATAACATTTCCTTTCAAGTATTTTTAAGATTATTCTTTTTCCAGATTATGATAAACTTGTGTACTTGCTATTAATAGAAATATATATGCAAGATATCCCTTTCAATTTTTATGTGTTTTCAACCTTTAAATATGCACGTAAAATATTTTTAAAAAATACATACTTTTCATTTTAAAATATTCTACAAAGTTTATAAAAATTAGAAAAGGATTAAATGCAATTTTCTTGTTAGAAAAAAAATATTCGTAAATTAATTGGTGATATAAATTGTTTTTAAAGAATTATACGGAGTATAATAAAGGAATAAATCGGCAATTGATTTCTAGCTTCGATTCTTGTGAGAAATAAGCGCTTCTTTTCTTCTTGATCTTTTTTACTCTTTTAACCCATTAAGTCCTAGGAAGCCTATACGCGTTTTTCTGTTTTAAATCTTTGTAATTCGGATCTTAATCAAAATTTTTTAAACGCAATTGATATTTAGGGGTAAAAGAGTTACTCTTTCCGAAAATCTAGTTGGCCATAGAGTAGAATATCTGAAAAAAAAGATATAAAGATTGAAAGTAGAAGTGAAAAGAGTAAGTAATCCCGTTTTACTGACAAATATATTCAATTAATAAAAGATCTTGTTTATCTTTTTAAGTAGAATAAATCAATATAATTATTACTAGAGTAATCTATAACAAAAATTATTTATTCAAAGAGGAAATGTGAAAAGGGGTAAAAGGGATAAAATTGTAAAAAAAAATTTTCTATTTTTTTATGTATTTTTTAAATAAAGATTTTAAGACTAAAGTTTGTACTGCCTTTTCATAGGGATGAAATAATAAGAGTGATACAAAAAAAGTTTTTAAATATTTGTCAGTAAAAAGACTTGTGTTAAAAGTAAGTGTCACTTACTTTTTTACCTCCACTTTCAACCTTTATACAGGGTGTCCCATTTTAAAAAACGCATCTCGATAATTCTTCAATGAAGCATTTTCAGCAAAAATGTTTCAGACAAAAGTTGTACGGTTTCGAGGGGCACATAAGATGGTGTCATTAGTTTGAGCTTGAATAGTTGCTTGAAGGTCATGTGAAGGTCATCTTCAATTTTTTAAATGGAACCGCCTACTTTTTATTGCATATTCTTGTAGCTTATCTCGAGGGCTTTCCAAAACACTATAATTAAATGTTTTTCCGTTAAGTATTTTCCGAGTTATGAGTCTTGAAAAGTTACAGTATTTTGACATAAAATACAAAATATCTTGTAAAATATTCAGTTTTCGGTAATGTTACCTTAATACTTTTATGCACAGAATAATGAGACGAATCAATTGGTATGAAAAAAAGACATGGTTGCTTTTAAGAAAAAATATGTAATTTTCAACATGCATTTGTATACTTTTTCTTAAAAGCAACCAAATCTTTTTTTCATATCAATTGATTCGTCTCATTATTCTGTGCATAAAAGTATTAAGGTAACATTACCGAAAACTGAATATTTTACAAGATATTTTGTATTTTATGTCAAAATACTGTAACTTTCAAGCCTCATAATTCGGAAAATACTTAACGAAAAAACATTTAATTATAGTGTTTTGGAAAGCTCTCGAGATAAGCTACAAGAAAAATTATTAAATTATTAAATTATTAAATTATATTATTTTAATAATTTTAGTGATATTTAAAAATGTAATTTTTCATTTGTTTTTCATGATTTCGCTCAAATATTGATAACTTTCGAGAGCTTGATGTTTGTTTCTCTTCGCCGATTTTTCGTGGATTAAATTCTAAAAATTTTGAAAAGCTTTATTTTTTGTAGCTCAAGTCCTGAAGTTTAAAATTCTAGAAATATTCTTAAAATTGTGATTCTTATGATTTTAGTATAATGCAGGATATGTGACGTAACAACAAAATATGTGACTCTAATTGTATGTTCATTTACAAATTAATTTTAAGATCTAATAAATTGTTTTATAGTCTAGTTTATTAAGTTTTTAAAAATTACAAAATATCAAATTATTATCAATCTTCTTACATCATGCTCTATTTGCATTTATGATAATTTATTAACTTATAATCTTATCATAGATATTTTTTATCTTAATGAAATATACGTTTTTACATTTTGCAAACTCATATCCTTATCTTACTTTCTACATGTTTTCACGCATGTTCACTTATTCATTTTCTCATTAGTTCGCACATCGGACTCTTACTGTATGACATAATAAATTAATAATTTAGTTCTCTCACAGACATTTTCTCTTTTGTCACTGTTATTTATATTAGAAATATTACATAATATGTAATTTTAATATATACAGAGTAACCCATTATCATCTTTCTACGCGATTATCTTCCGAACTGTTAGTTATTCAAAAAAATGTTTCAAGTATAAAACTTACTCTAATTATATAATAAATACATTAATTCCCATACAGCATGCATATCCAAAAGATGTCCAGGAGATATCCCGAAGACATCTTTAGGCGATAGAATATCTTCGGGATATCTTCTGGGCTTCTTTTGGATATGCATACTGTGTGGGTAAAGCCTCATACTCAAGTATTGCGGCGGAATGTTGGATGGTAACAACTCACCTTTTTTGCTTTCTATATATCCATACAAACAAAGATCTATTTATGCTGAGGATGGCGAATTGGAGCTGAAACGTACATGCATACAATATATTAATTTTTAGTATATTTTAGTAATTTTTTAGTATAATATATCTGCGCACCAATTATCGCGCGTGACTCCCATTGCCTATTTTCCGTTTGTTAATTTGTTAATTTTTAAATTTCAAGAATCATTTTTTCAGATACACATTTTTTCTAGGTAAAGGTTCTGAGATTTCAAGATGACCTTTGTTTTTTTTAATAGAATTATATGATTTTCTTTACATAATATGATTTCTCTAGTTAGTTATTTAAAAGTATTAAGATAAAATTAATGAAATAATCGTTTGCTTCGCCAGTAATAATCAAACCAAGTGTTTGTGTTGAACGACCCAACTGGCCAAATTTATTATTAATTAATACGACGTTTCGACCATAGGTTTTGGTCCTTTCTTCAAAGGTAAACCAAATGATTAAATGTTGATATGATAATGGCATTATTAATATTCACACACACCGACATTTACATTGCACAAATGGGATTCTTCCACGCTGTTATGGGTTGCCAAAGATTCATAAAGTGGGTTTTCCCCTTAGAATTATAGTTTCTTCTTTGAGGAGTCCACTTTATAATGTCGCCAGATTCTTACATAACATTTTACATCATTCTATTAGTAAACCTAAGTCTTATATTAAAGATAGTTGGTCTTTCGTTAAAACAATTAAACACAAAATAATACGTGACGATGAATTACTCATTTCTTTGGATGTCACTTCCCTTTTTACTAACATTCCTAAGGAATTAGTCATTGCGGGAATAGAGAAAAGATGGCATGACATCTCATTACACACTAAAATGAACTTACAACAATTTATATATGCTATTGAATTTATTTTAAACTCGACCAACTTTAGTTTTAATGGCAATTTTTATGAACAGATCTTTGGCAGCCCCATGGGGTCTCCTCTTTCTCCGATTCTAGCCGATATTGTTATGGAGGATTTGGAGATGCACTGCTTGGAAACTCTTGGTTTTGAAGTTTCTACCTTTTATCGGTACGTGGATGACATATTTGCTATTATACCAAAGAATAGTTTGGATGACATACTCACAGCTTTTAATGCTTACCATTCCCGTTTAAAATTTACATATGAAACGGAGATTAATGGCTCGATTAACTTCTTAGACACAACCATCTTTAGGAATAACAATAGACTAATGACAAATTGGTACCGTAAACCCACATTTTCGGGTAGATACGTGAATTATTTTTCAAATCATCCACTTAAGTATAAAACCAATGCAATTATTAGTCTAGTTGACCGCGCAATTCTATTATCTGATAAACAATTTCATCATTCTAATATCAAAATAGTTAAAGAGATTCTTTTAAATAACAGCTTCCCGTTACACAT
>NJRL01000187.1:368790-385727 GCA_003063815.1 Aphaenogaster rudis
GACACTCCAACATAATGATAATGCTGCAAAAAGTTTTGATATTCTAGCAACTATTTTAGGCGTCCTACATAATTATTTTAATGATCCAACAAAATTATTTTTCAGATCTGTATCTGGCCAAACTTTTTAATATTTCAGCAAAACTATTCTTTCCGTATGGGATAGATGTCGATATTCGAAACTTCTAAGTTGCATTTATTAGCTGCTTCGTCTGTTTGTTTTAGCTAAACTTCTTGCACAGTTCATCTTTTCTCTTTTTCTCTCCAACGTGAAAAGAAAAAGAGAAAAGATGAACCGCGCAGGAAGTTCAGCTAAAACGAACAGATCTAAGAGATCTGGAAGATCTTCTCGAAAGATCCCTGAGTTCTGTTACGTGCCGTAAAGTATTTCTAGTTTTTACAAACAAAACCCTTCTCTACAAACAGTAGAGAAAATTCCTAAACCTAAATTCCTAAACCATGATCCTGTTATTTGTTTAGACCCTTACCTTATGACTCATTTATCTTATGACCCATTTTTTGCTTATGTTAGATTCTTTCCGAAAATGCCGATCCACTATCTATTATTACTCTTTTTCGAACAAACCCTCGCACCATGTACCGATCCTCATCCCTTCCTTTCTTTCTAAAAGACCGTACCAATCGGTATTTTCGATGCCAAAACACGTCGCGTTATTGGTTAATATTTAATAAAATTCCGCCTCTTGATCATGTTCAGTTCAGTTCAGTTCTCGCCAGCTGCTCGTAGCGAACGAACCTCTAATCTGTTCTGTACTCGTCTTGGAATAAAGCCTGTCCAAAGCAACAGTCCTTACCCATTTAAATATTTCTTTATTAAATATTACGGCGCATCGCATTTGTAACAACGGCGTCGCGATCGTAACAGTTTTCAAAAATATTTTCTCGCGACTTTTGACTTTTACAAAGCTGCGAAAGATATTCGTGGAACATATTTCGGGCGGCGTGTAAAAATAGGAGCCGCGGTTAGTACTGCCAAAGCCACTAACAGATATCGTGGTCATGATGGAGACCTGCACATCCACGTGCAGCACGCACGTTTCGATGATGATAGCGATACGCGTCACACGTGATACGCGTTATCGGACAATTTAAATGACAACAGCAATCCCAGTGATATGCCGCGATATCACCCGTGGCAAACATAAGTCACGTTCGCTCGATTGCAAATCTTCCACTGTGCGGGCGCCAAGCCAGCAATCGTCGCTACGGATTTTAAGGGAAATATACCTACAGAAGCCACTGACATTCACGCGGTGTTTTATTTCGCTGATGACTCGTCGCCGAATAATTTTCAAACGAGACAGCTTGTTGAGTCATGCCAATTAATGTACCTCTGTAGAATAGCGCGATGTAGGGGAGATGTGGGGGGGGGGGGAATGGGACATTTTAAATATCCCGCCTTAAATTAAATTTCAGCAGTTACATAATATCATAATAATAAAATATAATAATAAAACAAACAGACTAACAAACATAATAATTAAACATCAGTATAGGTAAAAGGATATTTAAAATGTTCAATACCTCCCCACTGTCCCCTTCCTCACACGTCACCCCTACTCCATCATCTGTGCAAACTATAATGGCAATAGGTCTGTTCGTTTTAGCTGAACTCTCCGCACGGTTCATCTTTCCTCTTTTTCTTTTCACGTTGGAGAGAAAAAGAGATAAGATGAATTGTGCACACACAAGAAATTCAGCTAAAACGAACAGACCTACAAATTATGATAATGGTCTCGATGAATGCTTCCTTTATTTTAGATTATTTTGTGTAGGAACTTTATGATCGCTTCATATTTTAAAAATATTGCTTTTCCAACGGCGGTTTATCGCATTGTTATCCGTCTTAGATATTATTATCTTTTTAACTTTACTTCGTCGATTATTTCAATGCTACAAGAATATCCATTGATTATATGACGGTGAAAATATACTTCGTCACGAGGTCGCAACAACATTTTTCAATTCCAAAAAAAACCCAAATGCTTATCATGAGATATCGTTGACTGACGTCGTGCCAGTTGCGTATTTCTGTCGCGTTATTGGTGTCAAATCTTAAGCAAAATGCAAATTGTAAATTGTTTTGCAAGGTTTTATTGGCCGAATGAAGCGCAATGCCGATGCTCACGACATACTCTTATTTGTTACACTTGCATCATACAGCTCGTACTATATATACGTCCTTCATGAGATAATATTCTACAATCAGGACTTGTCTCTTTTAGTCAACGAATAAAGCGTTTCTAATCTAAGACCTTCTGATGGATTTATTTTTGAACGTGTTATTGTGATTGAACTAAAAAACTTCATATATTAAAGCACACACACACACATTTATATAATACATATAGATAATATTTTTTATCTTCATGGAATTTTTTCTCTTAATATCCTACAGATTTCTTACACAGTTTTAAATTAACTTTTCTCGTACAGAAGATGGAGAACAATTTTATAACATTAATTTAATTATTTAATTACTGAAATATCGTGGAATGATTTTACTAAGATAATACAATTTAATCTTGCGATATTATAATTACACAACAAAGTCGAAAACAAAAAGATAGCCAACGAAATTTTAAACCGACGAAACTTGTATAATTTATAAAATAATTTTTATATCATATTGTTTTATTTCTTAGAAAGAACGCAACAATTTTTATTATATCGACATATTCACATTATCGTGAAAATGTTATGCCTCTCTGTTCTCTAATGTAGATAATTTTTATAAGTGGTCATTGTGTTCAGAATAGAATTTAATTCAAACTATTTAATTTTATAATTTAATATAATATTTGTTAAGTGTCTATTTTCTTTAGTTAGCGGAATAAAAAGAGATTACCACTTATGATGTGACATCCTAGATATGTCTTCCTGATAATTTTTCTTCGAGATACGTGTTTTACCGTACAGTTCTAAAACACTTTCGCAAGTCTATTTCAAAGTGTAAAATCATTTATGTGCCACTGTATTCTTAGCATTGGTTTTCGATTGTTTCGACATTTTCATCGATTTGCGATAACTGAAAGAGAGAGAGAGGTGTTTGCATTTCAAAACTCGACCTGTTATTATCTCTCCCAGAAATACAATGAACGATATAATATGACCCACGATAATAACGAAAAAAGCAACGTAGACAGAATGATCGCTAAGAGTTATTCCGCTTTCGCTTTTGCGTCCCGTTTTTTCGTTTTCCCAGAAATCATCGACATACTTCTCCACGAAGCCAGACTCCACCAACGACAGCAGCACGCTGTTAATTTCATTTTTGAAAGGTGACTTCATGTGGAGCCTGTGCACGCGATAATGCGATAAAATGCACAGATCGGAAAGCTTGAAGAGTCGTTTGCCTTTATGTTTCAACTTAGTCTCCGCCAATTTACCGCTAATCTCGGACGTAAAATACGCCTTTGAGGTATCCACCTTCCCATCCTTATTTTGAAGCTTATCCTCAGCGTTCACGAATCTTTTCATGAACTCGGGGGACAGCTCCTCGATAGCCGCAAGTTCATCGTACACAATCGGCGAGACCACCACCTTCAGTCCCGTATTGTACAGATCCTGAAAGGTGGACACGCGTGTGCTGACCGCGAACTCCACCACGAACTCGAGCAATTCCGCCTGAAAAATAATCGTGTATTCCGCCACGGTCATCACCACAGCGACGAACAGGATCTTCTCTACGAGGCTGCGGGGTCCGTAAAGTGGCGACATGCCGTAGATCAGGCTGATTGTGTTCAGAGGATCGCGAACTCGCTCGCTAATGTTCATGATCAGCGAGACGCACCACACTACCGCCACCAGCAGAAAACCGAACAGGATCGTGATGATGATACGCCAAAAATCAACCATGACCCTTGCTGCCGGCATCGCCGGGACCAGCGCGCAGATCCTGTCGTCGTCGATAGAGACAGTGTGCTCGTGCTGCGTGCTGTACCAGTCCTCGTACACGAGTCCTTCGGCATTGTACCTCATGTCGTTTTCTTGCAAGTCGCTTGTGTGCACGACCGAGCTGTTTACGGCGTCCGATAGCGCATTCATGAACAGCTTGGCCATACCACCTACCGTGCCATTTTCCAAAGTGCCGTAAGGACGCACTTCCTCAAACGTCACCTTGAACGTACCGCCGTACATGTTCCGTAGCTTGTTCGGGTACCAGTCGATATCGCCTTCGTATACGGTCACTCTCGAGTAATCCTCATTGAATCCATTGAACCTGTGTACAGCCACGAAAACTAGTTCCGAGTATCGCGAATGAAAGGATACTTCCAGGATAATCACATCGAAGAGCTTTTGGTTCCACAGGTACTCGAGTTGGCGTCGTCCATCCAACGTATCTTTATTCAAGCCGATTATTAGCAGGAGCTTCGGCATGTGCTTGGGATGGGATATCAAGTTTATGTCGTTCAGAATGGCGTTCAGTTCCGCGTCGTTGATATCCTCATTCGACGCATAAATGTAGATCAGCAGAGTGCGCGAAGAAGCCAAGTCTCCCGGTTGGAAGCCGAATCCTAGTATTTCTTCGGAGACAAGGATCTGCGACGGCCACGTTGTTGCCACATTCCGGACGACGACGTCAAGCAGACGTTGCGCTCCCTCATAGATATCGTATCTCTGAATCCTGATAATTACATCCTGGAGCTCGATCGATCGTAAGATCCCTTGGATCGCTCGGTCGACGTAGGTTTCCTGATAAAAATTTGGGCGAGCGACGTTGATCGCGGCGAAGAAATACAAAATGGCACTTGCAAACTTCATCTTTTCGTCGCTATTTTTTCGTTTGCGTGATTAGATACGTCGCCTATATCGAATAGAAAATAGAACGCTGTTTTCTTAGGTACGCATGCACTCAAGTGATATGTTAGGTACGCCTGAGGTCGAGAAGCTATTGATCTGTTATCATCCAATTCGCACAGAGAAATAGCTACGTAATAGCTTTACATAAGGACATCACGTGGTATTATGGAGGCCAGAGAACTATTATATAAATTATCTGTATATTGATTTTATC
This sequence comes from Aphaenogaster rudis, assembly GCA_003063815.1. NCBI lineage: Eukaryota > Metazoa > Arthropoda > Insecta > Hymenoptera > Formicidae > Aphaenogaster > Aphaenogaster rudis. The sequence goes on from NJRL01000187.1 coordinate 373,828, forward strand.
TATAATTGCAGGTAATACGAAATCGTCCTTGATTCACTGAGAATCATGCGTATTACTTCTTCATAATTCATTATCATTCTTCGCCTACTTATGATTGATTACCGTTCACTTGTATCATTGTAATTTCCTACACCCGTTATTCCACCATTACCGATATGGATATGAATTATCTCGATTTGGGAAAAAAATATCTTCAGTCTGATAACTGATACAGCAAACACAGCATATTGACGCAATCGTGATTAAAATCACGCACTTGTAACATAAATCTTTCCAGCGTTGCGATATCGATTACGAAATAGACTCGTATCACCGCATTACGAATCATGTCTCTACGATATATGTATAAATTATTGTAAAAAATAAGTATATTAAATAATCATCGGTATTCACTCGATAGTTGTTAGCATATATAACAATTAGAAGCAAAAAAAAATGAACCACCTTTCGCAGTCGGTAGGACTCGAACCTACGCTCCCAGAGGGAATCTGATTTCTAGTCAGACGCCTTAACCACTCGGCCACGACTGCTACAGCCATTGTACCTCATTTTCATTATTTCATGGCGAGCCGTACACATATTTTTCAACGAGATAATTTATATCTTCTTTTTTTATATAAAACACGCGTATTTTTTGACTTAATATTTTATACAAATGACAAAACAGAATCTTTTACTAACTGCCTTATTAATTCATGATGTCAAAAAGGTTAAGTCTACGACAAATTTACTTCGCAATAAAAAAGAAGTAATATCCAATAAAGCTGCATAAAATCGGTGCATAAAGAAAGTAAGTTTCTTTCGTTATTATTTTTATTATCTATCTTTTATTACTTTCTTTATTATTTCCTTATGGCATATACCCAGGTAGAACACAAAATTATAATAAGATCATAATGACATCAAGTAGAAGTCATTTTAGGAAAAATCATTATGACGTCATTCAATATACTTTTTATGATGATTTTGTGATGAATTCTTGATATAGCAACGATTTTCAGAAGATTTTTTAGTTAAAAAATCACTTAAAATCACAAAATCATCATAAAAAGTGTATCGAATGACGTCATAATGATTTTTCCTAAAATGACTTCTACTTGATGTCATTATGATCTTATTATGATTTTGTGTTCTACCTGGGATATGGCTATTAGACAAGAATGCGTTGCAGATATTTGCGTTAGAGATATTTTCCGGATGACGTAGAAGTAAGTTAAAATAGCATAGCAAGCCGCATATATACATATCTTTCAATGAGAGACGATATCTTCTTGTTTTTATAAATAATGTATTTATTTTCTGATTTGATATTTTAAAAAAATGACAAAAATCTTTTACTAACAAAATTGCCTTATTGATTCACTGCGCTAAAAAGATCAAGTTTACAACTTTACTTCGCAATAAAAAAAAGAAGAAATGAAGAAAGTAAATTTTTTTCATTATTCCTTTTATTATCTTTATTACTCTTTGTTATTTCTTTCATTATTTCCTTGCATATTCAAATGAGAATGTGTTGCATCGAGAAATTTTTCGGATGACATCAAGGTGAGTAAAGATGGGCGAAGAAGAAAAAGATGCGGGACATGATCAATTTTAAAGTGTTCTATTAAAAGTCACGCAGAACACATTTGATTACATTAACGATCGACGGATTCATAAATAGATCCACTCCACAACATTCACGATTACCATGCTGTAATAGCCATAATAATAAGTACCTTAGCGGGAATATAATGACAAATTATATATATATATATATATTTATGTATATTTATATATGTATATACTCTTACGCAAGTTCTTACCGTAAAAGAGCAAGCGAGAGTGGCCTCGTTCTTTCAGTTAGAGCGCGACGAGGCCACCTTTACGCAGTTAATCTATAACAATACATCCACGACGATGTAAAATTGTACATTTGAATATCTATATATGTATATATATTTATAGTATATATTACACACGCGTAATGCCCTTACGTGATATAATATATACGTGTCTGTATATAGATATATAATATACGTATATTCTTATATAGCTTATAAAATATTCCTTTAACATCTAGAAGTTGAAAAATTCTACGCCCTACTCGATGATCTGGAGAATAAACTTGATATATTATACGATGGCCATGACGAATATATATATATATATATCTCAAATGACAATGTTGATCGAGAGCAAGATAGGCCTAACAGTTTATCCGCCAGCCGCACGTGCGAGACGATAATTATAGCATCAGATACGTATATCATCGCCTGACAATCTCAAATCAATGCCAATAACGAGTTATAAGTGAAGCCGAGGCTTTCGTATCAAAATTACTCTTCTTCCTTCTCGCGATTGGATTTGTTGAATGTTAGGCCTATCCTACGTGGCACACGAAAGTTAAGGGTTCTACAGTGCCTAAAATTCGCAACGCCGTTAGAAGCCCGATGTATATGCGCGATGTTAATTAATAACATTTCCTTCAAAACACTCTTTCTCTCATCTCGAAATGTTCATTAAGTAAATTAGAAATCTTAGGTCCAAACGGGGAGATTTTCGAGAGAACGCAGTATTCGATTCTGATACCGAAGTTATCGATCAACGACGTGATCAATTTTTACACAATCAACGCGTATTTTTATATATTTAGAATTTATTTATGTAGAACAGCGCAGCGCGGTGTGGAGATATTAAAAATCGCCTTTCTTAAAATTACAAAATTTAATCCGCAATTAAATTAGATTTGCGTGTTAAGTAAACACGCTGATCAATATTTCGGCCGATATCAGCCTTCATAATGCGTACAATTCTCTGCATAGCCCTCGACGTGTCTCCACAAAGCTGCTGGACTGGTCTTGATATTTAAACTTATGTGTTATACTTCGATAAGAGTAATCGGTCAACTACTACGATGTCGCAGGATCGTACCACGACAAGGACTCGACTTTTCGAACCGGGGCGGGGGGAGGATCTTAAATTTCGTTAAATCTCTGAAAACTCGTCATCCCTCGAAAAATATACTCGGCGCGATCGAATTTCGCGATTTCGCCGAATCTCCGCGAATTATCGTCTACTGATGCGCTGCGAGAGAAACGTCGTGTCCCTTGTAATCGCGATCGAGCGGCAGCACGGGCCCGTGTATCATATATTTACAATATAGATAAATATTTTCTAATATATCTCAAACTACAAATCTGTCCCACTTACGAGATAAAGACATAAAATAGAGCTAATTCGAGACAAACTGTGTAATAATTATCGTTTTATCAAGCGGCAGACGAAATAAGCGCCCTACTCACGATTTCTTCTCATACAAGAAATATCCTAGAAGTTACTTCCAAATTTCCGCAAAGACTCCATATGATTATTTAAATAAGATTTCAACAATGATGAAATAGATGAAATTATTATGATGCTTTCAAAAGTAGAAAATGGTATCATGATATTTCGCTATCGAGATAGATATATCAAACATTTTTATCATGTTCGATGATAGGGTAAAAGTATATTAATTCACTGAGAAAGAACGAACAGCATCTTACGCTTAATTGCTCTCAACTATCATTTACATCGTTAAAAATGTCCATTTCTCTTTCCGTTGCTGGTGTCGTTAAAAGAGATACGCTTTTTTTTAAATTCCGGTAGAAACACGGAAGGGACTTCAATCCAGAATGCGTTCTTCATTTTTATTCCGTACGTATCGTCGACGGGACATCGTCGACATTGCTACCATTCTTATATCAAATATCTTTTTCTTGACATCACGTAGTCTCGTATCTTTTTTTTATTAACTGTCTAAACTATTCGATAAAAATATGTCAATGCTGACTATATGTATATAACTTATCTATCGGCACGTCTATCAAACTGACGAGGTCGGATATTGAGCAAGTAATTGGAAAAACGGTTACAGATCGCTGATAAAGAAAGCAATAGAGAAAAATAGTCGCTGAACTGAATGCTTTAACGATTACTTATGAATACTTACTATGTAGGATCTCAACTTACTGTGGTTACTGTACATATATTTTCTGTCGATAAAACGCAATAAAAAAGATGATCTAAAATTTATACACTCGCCAGTGACAATGACGCAATCAGAAGAATCGAGTTAACAAAATGCATTAGGGACTACAGAAGTATCTTTATATCGATAACGACATTGCATGTTTCAATAATATGTGGCAAAATCAAAAATATGTGCACACATAAAGAAAACATTGCGCGTAATGTCAATATTAAACTATTATCGATTTTTTCACTCTTCATGAAAACTCTCTTAAGATCTTCTTATTTTGTAAAACGTGCGATTCTATGCTAATTACTCTCTTTCGGATGTAATTAATCGATATCCTCGATTTAATGATAATATATTAGCGCAACTTTTTTGCCTCTTTTAAGAGATCGCTTAAGGTCGGCTAATTCGCAATAATCACGTGGAAATATCATCCATTAGCTTCTTGGAGATCTCTCTCCCTCTTTCTTTCAGCAGAGAAACACGAGTGTTTTACATCATAGCATCGAGGATACACGCATACTCCGTGTTCTCGCGAATTTTCATGTACAAGCATGTACAAAAATTTATATATTACAAATACGTGCCGTAAATTGAAGTGAAATTGCTCGAGCAGGTGCGTAGTATTAAAAAACAATTTTTAACTCGCTTAGAAGTTTTCAAATTGATTGTTAAATTATTTCTTAAATTTTTTATCTATTGCGTTGCGTCGCGTAATCGGTGCTCCAATTGCGCAAAGAGATCACTATTGGTTTCAGTGCGAATTGGGTACCGAAATAAAAAATATGCTGGTGCAATATCATCTTAATTTATGGTACATAAAATAGACAATATATTCTAGCAGCCTACATATATTCTATTATCTAAATACACCTAGTATATATGTATATATATATATATATATATATATATATATGTCTATCGCGGAATGACGATATTTCCATCAGCCTAAGTGCGTCCTCTCTTCGCGAGATATGGACCGCAACTTCTAAAAATCCTCTAATTATAAGTAGGCTAATGAGACGGCTCTACGACCCTACGAGCATATCGTTATCGATTATACGCACAATACGCAAATATATTTAGATGAAATGCTACGACGACGTTTCCTCTCGTGAATTATTTAATAGATGTTGCTTTTAATACGTAAGAAATGTATGAACGAAACATTCTATGTACGTCTTCTTTATCCAAGTAAGATTTCTCTGTTAATCGTGACGCAAAGTATTTATATAATATTGTTAACTGTCTGTGTGTAACGACTGAGAATCACGATGTTAAGGCTTGAGGCAGCGTTTCAGTTTTCTATTTTGCAAGAAAAATATAATATGGGAGTAGAAAACGTGATCAATCATTGCAACTACCATCATCGACAGCTAAAATTGACTAACAATAATGCCAATGAGTTTATCATTCATTAATGCGAAATTGTGTTTGAAGCTTTATTGCCGGTTTGTATCACAAAATTGGCCATCAATCTTCTTTTATATATCTTCTTCCGTTTTGATTCAATCGATAGAAAGGACTCGTTAGAGTGAAAGAGAACCAATTCACAGATGAGCGAAAACACATTTGTGTGCGTGAAATCATTAGCAAGTCGATATCATCACAAAATAATTTTACTAATTTGAAATATTGATATATCTATAACTTTTATAATGTTTTCATATGATTAACGTCAATTCTTTAAAGCGTCAGAAATTGATTTCGGAAAGTTATTATAGTCTTCCGACTTTTTATCAAGACGTTGGCGCCAAGAAAGGTAAAGAGAAAGAGTTATAGTTACATTGTGTTTTAAAAAATACTGAAGCGCAGCCTTAACTTCGTGAGCGCGAAGAACATATGTCTCCGATGCTTGCGCAACGCGACGTCGTTAAACGCTTGGTATTGCTCTCAAATCGCAATCATCGTCACGATATCGTAAATTAGTGGCAGTGCCATTTAAAAATGCTTCTCGCGTACGTATTAAGTCTACATGATGCTTTTCGCTTGTCTACGAATATATAGTCGCTCTGAATCTCATTCGACACTATTTCAAAAGCCACTACAAAAAACACGAATGCGAGTTGTGTTATCGTAATGCATTATAACATACTGAAGCAGAATGTCATTCTTACATCTTTCAACATTTTCCGAACGCGCCAATCGCCAGACTGGCGTATCTGAAAGATGCGAAAAGAACGGTTTCCATCAATAAGATTAATTCGATTAATTGGACTACCACCTGCTTGTTAAGTGTTGCAATTTTCTAAGGCAAATGTTGACTGCACTTGCGAGTGATGTACACGTTGCTTCGTTAAACCTATCTTAACACGACGAAGCGCAACGAACGATTCTAAACTCATGGATTTATAAAACTCGAAATCGCGTTCTGTTACTTGCCCATATCGATGTCATTTCAATGTTTTACAAGCTGGTTACGAGTCAAATTAACGAGGAATGCGTAATTACAGACAGTAAACAATATCATAGACGAATTACAGACAGTAGACCTTATGTAGAACATCTCTCGGCTTGTGGAAAGTGTTTCACATAAATTTTGACGAGGCACTGTTCAGAGTTCATACTAAAAACAATAACAATCATTTATCTTGTAATATACTTCGCGCGGCGTGTTACTCGTGCGTGTATGTATGTTATTTAATTACATAGTGAAAATAAATCTTCTTTTCTCTCTTACCGTTTATATGTCACGGTATTTAGATTATATATTCTTTTTAATTTACTTAGGCTACCAGATTTAATGTAAACAATGACTCTTTTCTTCTTTATCTTTTCTATGATAGCGCTACAAGTGATTTAAGGATAAATTGTAATAAACGCAAGATATACTGAAATAGTTTCATAATTATCATTTACGAGTCTACTCTGTTAATCATTTTTAATAAGACAATAAAAAAATGTAACAATAAATATTAATCTACTTTCCTTCGAAAAAGAAATATAAAAAGAACAGAAAAAAACAAAAAAATGTAACGATTGCATGTCAAAAAAAGGTACAAAAGAATAAAGACAAGATATTTCCAGTTGTATTTCGTCGGAGGCTGGTGTTGCATGGATAGATGGCTCAACACTGAAGCTGATATGTCGGCTGTAATATTTTTCTTCTTTATTTATGTATATATATCTCAAATTATTTAATTTAAAAATTACAGAGATCATTTCGTTTACGAACTGTCAATTATAATGACAAAGAAGAATACATTGCGATCAGATATAGCATAATATAAATCTACGATTATAATGAAAAGCGAAATGAAATATAAGTAATGGGATAAAAAATAAGAAAACAGGAAGAAGGCGTGACAGTTCACTAGAGAACAGTAAAGTGCTAGAAGACAGTAAAAACGTACTTTCATCAAAATTTGAATGTAACGTTAAGTAATTATTACCTATATATATATATACGGATTTCATTCTACTTCGTTACATAAATAGACGTTATCGTTATTTAAATGACATTTGTTTACAAAAATAAAATGAGACAAGAATTAATTCTATCTATCAATAAAAGTAAAATTTTCCTATCTAATTGCGGCCAAAGATGCGAAATTAACCAAGGAAATGGTTTCGAGAAAAATGATTCTCCGATGATTCTTCCGACGTGAGTCAAAGTCCAAACATGAATTTTGATTCTTGACCATTAATATAATATACATACGTTTTTATGCAAAAGATGCTTTTATAAATTAGCATCACCAGAAATTCTGACGTTCAATCTTGATACATCTGATTAGCGCATATGCGCATGTTAGCATTGTTCTTCTTACGTTGATCGTGCGAGTCACAAAGTAAATATATATGAGCAAATATACATGTCGCAAAGTAAATGTACATGAAAAACTTAATGTAAGAGCAGATTCGGTTGGACGCAGATCAAAATTTGTTATGCAGTAATTTGTCTTGTAAGTGCAAAAGCACAAAAATGAGTTTACATCGAGCGAACGACCGACGAACAGCGACAGCAACATTCGTTCTTGCATTCGATACGCATTCTGAGAATCCCGTCCATTCGCTTACAAGGCAATACGCTAAAGAAAGCTTTTAAATAGATTTTATTTTCGCATTCGCTACTCGTTCTTATGCTGACATATCTTTGACTGGTACAGTTATTTATCTATTATGCATGCACCTATGTAAATTCGTGTACGCCTAAGTCGTACATTTTAGTCTGCGCTAGTGCGCATTACTGCATCCAACAGAATTCACATAAAAACTTATTTGCTATAATATATACATATACATATACTTAAGCTAATTCATTTACTCATATCTCTAAGAGCTTACTATACTTAATCTAATTTATATGTTTTACGTCGGTAAAAATGCAGCAGAATATCTTTTTCAAATTAAATTCAAATGTTATAAATTATATATAAATTTAATAAATTATAAAATGTAATTTTACTTCTTATAATTCCATGTTTATGTAATCTTTATTTTCAAGCTTCTTCTACTTCTTTTTATTTTTTCCTTTCTTCCCATCTCTGTCCTCTTTTTCCAAACAGAAGTTATAAGTATGCAGAATAGAATTGCCATCATCAACTTATTTTGTGATTCATATATCTTAAGTTTGAAGCACAATTGAGATTCGAAAAAATGTCGTTTCTATCCTATACTTTTACAAAATGTAAATAAAATTTCTTATTCAATTTTACACCTAAAGATGCATAAAATTAAATAAAGAAATGATTTCGCGTATATTTTCAATGCTTTTCTTGCGTATTCGATGTGAAACAAAATCAGTTAAATTAATCTTAATTTTTATATATATATATATATTTAATAAATAATAGATGCTTATTAGCATCAAAAATTATTAAAATTCTGCTCGTTAAATGAACCAAAACCTGTGGTCGCTAACGTAGTAAGAATATTTCTAATTAATCAATTTGGCCAGTTGTTGTCGAATATAATTTACTTTGATTTGTTAATAAATAATATATAATATGTATATATTATGTATATATATATTACAATATATAATATAATATTACAATATATATATAATATATCGTAATATTATATTATAATATTATAATGTAATACATATTATAATACATAATATATATTATATGCATATATTGTTGCGCCCCTGTAAAGATCCATTCGTTTTTAAAAATAGTAGACCGAAAAAATCAATCATATATATGTGTGTATATGTATGTACGTATGTACGTTTGTTTAAAAAAAAATTCTTCAATTTCCTTTGATGGATGCGCAGCTTTATATTTTGTTGGGAACATTAAAATTTACATTTACTCTTTAGGTGATATTTCTCATATGAATAAATGCGAGCGAAATCTCTATCTCTTTTTGTTTTTCTCAAGAGAAAGAAAAAATTTTTTCATCTGCGTCTCGGCATCACTATATCTTACAATGTCTTACATGATCTCTGAATTGTTTAATTAACAAACCACTTTTTTGTTTTTAATTAGATATGGAAAGATATTCTGAGATATTGGAAAAAGTTATATAGTTTACTTTTAAACAGTATGTTCAGCACGTATATAAACTTAACATAAGAGAGTAAGAATGTTTTTTTAAATATATTTAATACTAAATTTATTTAATTATCCATATTTATAAGCTAATTTATATGTATTTGCCAGTAAAAAACTACCTCAGAACTGTACTTTTTATATAAAATCATATTCAAATTATATCATGTTGATTTTATTATTATATAATATTAAAAATGATTTAATATAAATAATATTTAAAAATTAATTAAATAAAATTATATATTTAGAATCAATTTTCAAATATAAAATTAATTCAATTAGATATAAATTATATATTATTCCTTTTTCCTTTCTATCTCTTCTTTTTTTTTTGTTTTTTCTTTTCAGTCCTTTTTTTAAATGAAAATAAATAAAATAAAATAAAAATAAAAAATGAAAATAAAACAAAATTAAAACAGTAAGTATGCAGTATATATGGTCCATCATCCACTTTTTTAAAATTCACGAAGTACTGCATTACTTTTATTTTTAAAGAAAGGGTTATTCGACAGCATTGATATGCGCGAAATTGTTCGATCATCTAAAATCTAATATAAATGGAATTTCACGTACTGAATCTTCTTGCCTATTTATTTATAAAGATTTTATTTCTTCATATTTATCTGAAGATATAAGCTTCAAATCGATAACGAATCCTTAATGGCTTTTTCTTGACGATCTTGATGTCATGGTTATCATATTTAATATAATTTCTACTTTCAATTTTAATGATGTTCTCCTCTTGATCTTTTCTCGTTATTAGTTAAAGTAATATCGGATTCAACTAAATCATCAATAGGAATCATCGATTTTTTGATCATTAAAATCATAATAAACATCCGTCTTTTGATAATTGTATTCAATCAATCAGTTTTAAATCGAGTAATATTCGCGTCAACATAAATTGATATTTTGAGTTTGATTTATACATTTTTCACTAATACCTCCGCTTGTATTACATGATGCAAACCACATCGTTTGCGTTTTTCCTTTCTACTTCCAATTAAGATCTTTTGCGTTCTTATAGATTTTAATTTCGATATCGTATAAACACCGAAGGTGTATTTAAAAATACATGTAGAATGACGTAATTAATATTTGGACTATCTTTTGAACTATGATGAAAAGGACAATTAATTGATCTACAAAGCATCTTTTGCATAAAGTAATATATACATTATATTGCAAAAACTGCTCGCGATGTTTTACGATTTTACTTCTTAAACGCACTAACGGTCTGATTTGAAGATAAGTTTTTCTTCTAATTCGATTACTCTGCTCTTTTCTAATTGCAATTAAATTCTCTGACTGATCGTACACCAAAAAACATAAAATTATGTGAAGGAAAGATTTCGCATATTCGAAAATTCTCCTGCGTATTCGATATGAGTAAGCATTTTACATTCCGTGATAAATATTAAAGTTTTATATGCATATAAGTAGTAAAGTACTATGTGTACTATAAATACTATATATACTATAAGTACTATGTGTAGCTAATAATTACATGATGTGATAATTATTCGTCGTACTCTAATATTTTACATATATTGTATCACGATGTGACTTGTGGTTACAGTCCTTAATTTCTATATTTCAGACAGATATTATACATGTATGTATGTATTAATTCGCGCAAAAAATGCTTTCATATACAGACCAGTAAGGTAAACGTCCCAATGGCCGGACATGAACCTATATCCGAACACTTACACAAAAACTTGTTATTATTAACTTCAAATGCTTTTTTTATTATAATATTAAAATTTAATTGTGTAATTTTTAAATATTTAAAAATTACACACAGAAGCATTTGAGATTAATAATAAGTGTTTGTGTAAGTGTCCGGATATAGGTTCATGTCCATTCATTGGGACGTTTACACCTTATATCATTTATTATATAATAAAATTTTTATAATCAAAAATTTTTCAAAAACCCAATTAATTTCATCCTTCTTCATATATATCTTCGTATATGAAAAAATGGTTCTCCGCATTCGATGCTTTCTACATATAACATAAGTTAACATCTTTATATTTTGAGCTAATACAACATAATATGTCTATATTACTTTATGCAAACGATGCTTTTGTATTAATTAATTGTTATTATCAATTGTCGTTATTATAATAACTTAAATTCCTTCCATTTTCATCATTCATATTTTCGTACATTAGTATAGGACGAAAAATGTATTACTTTATGCAATCACATCAGCTAATTATTTTTATCATCATTATCAAAGCATTATCAAATCAATCCACATATTTACATTATTTGTGGAGCTATTTTATTAGTTTTTCTTACGATCAAATCAAATCAAACTAATTTACATCATTTCCTCGTGCATTAGCGTAGGGCGAAAAATGTGTCACTTTATGCAAAAAATGTTA
>NJRL01000187.1:395277-407227 GCA_003063815.1 Aphaenogaster rudis
GCTCAGTTTTCGAGATATTTTACTGCCTAAGTTAAAATGGGTCATCCTGTATATATAATATATATGTATGTGTGTATGTATGTATATATATATTCAATTTATGAATATTTTATTATTGGCTTTAAGTGGTATCAAGTTGTTCAGATACGATAATAAATTAAGTTAAAAGTAACATTTTTTCAACAGATTTAACTATTATGTTCTCAAACACAAAATACACAAGTTTCGAAAAAAAATTGATGATGGTAATCATATACTGCATTTATCCATAAGAAAAAAGAAAATACAAAAGGGGGATCTTCTAGATATATTAAGCTTATTAATTTACTCAGAATTAATTTAACTTAATATTAAAAAATGCTGTGTGTACTTTGTGACTCGCTCGCACGTCCGATATGACTCGAAGTCAGAACATGAATTTTGATTCATGGCCGTTAATATAATGTACACATATCACTTTATGCAGAAGATTCTTACATAAATTAGCGCACTGAATGTTTCATCATTTCTATGTAAATCTTACCATGCGAGCAATAATGCATATATGTAAAACTTAACACACAAGCTTATACACTAAGCTGTTTTCACTTACTCATATTAAACCTAATCTAACTCGTATATCCTCTTCAATTGATCATCTTGATCGTCATTAACTACTCACGTATTTCTAGATACATTAATTAAATTTGAGATAAATCTCGCTCGTCTCTGTTATTGATCTCCTGAGAACCACGGCTGTCGATTGGTTCTTGCCATGCAGATGGTCCCGGTAGCCCGGTTATCTGGTGTTGAGGAGGTGGCGGCAGCTGATGCGCCGCTGGCTCCTCGATGATGCATGGTATGGAGATCTTATCCCAAGCGAGCTTATTGACTGTAGCCAGCCCGTGAACGCATACGACGCTCTGTGGATGGGGGTGACAGGGATGTTGATGCTGTAATACAAGAGTTGTTGTTGGTGGTGGAGGCGGCAGGGATGGTTGAGGGTGAGGAGGAAGGGAAGTGAGCCACGTCACGCCTGGCTCCGTCCTGTGTCATTTGCCGGTCTGTTGTAACGCCGCATTGATCTGCGCCCATAGATCCTTATTACAAGACTGAGATCTGTGTAGAAAAAGAATATCGTTAGCTTCATACTGTCTTAATTCATATTTATCCATTATAAAATATTTATACTTGAATTTACCTTTTTATCGATTGTAACCACTCTTTGAATTGAGTATTTCCTTCGGGATTGATTTGAAAAGCGGCCCTTGCTGCACAAACAATACTGGCAAATTCTTCGTAATCACCAGCTGTTAAATGATATAGCTTTTGATGCATGCACTGAATGTACCTAAAATCAAAATGCATAAGTTATTGATATTTGATATTGACTCAAGACAAAAAAAAAAGATTCCTAATTATCATCTTTAATAAGAAAAAATAATACTAACATTTGTTGGCACTTGTGTACTAGCGGAACCAATAAGGCAGATCTCAAGTGCTGTACGATGAGCGCCGGATTGTTTCTAGCAAGATATTGAGCTGCTTCCAGAGCAACATGATGAAGGACAAAAGGACTCACAATGCTGTTTACAGCACATATGCAGAGTTGATGGATATATTGCGTACCAAGCCGTTTTGCAACTCTAAGTAAGAACTTAACATCTTCACCGTAGGGCGGATTCCGCGCATATTTGGCTTGAGGCCGATCATCATGCACTCTGCGAGCCAAAGTTTCTAACGCTAGCATACCTACACGATATGCAGAAACGAGAGTCCGTAATTGTTGTTGATTAAAAGTCTGACTTTGTCTATGAACCTAGGGCAAAGGAATCAACCATTTTCATCCATGTACTAAATGTATTACATTATCACACATACTGTATTATTGAGGATTACCTGAGGTTGAGCTCTCACAGTCGATATTATAGATTGTGTCTGGACCAGCGCGGGTCCAGGTAAGCTGTTTTGTCCAGGAAGAGGACCCGCTACTCCTGCTTGGACCTGAATAAAAATGAAAAGTTATTAATATTTCTGATATATACTGTGGCTAAAAATAGGCAATAAAATAATGCTTACTGGTATAGGTTGTTGCATCGTATATAAATGGCGTGTTCCCGGTGTCGGTGGAGGTTGCGGTGTATAATATGGTCCAGGCGGAGGTGGAGCGGCCGGAGATGGATGATGTGGATGCGGTGGATGTTGAGGATGTCCAGGATGATGTGGGAATGGATGATACATTTGCATGTGCGGTGCGGGTGGTAGAGTGACTCTGTGCGAGGGCATCGGACCGCTGAACGTCGCAATAGAATGGTGAGGATGTACAAAGCTATATGGGCCCACAGCGTATGGCATGCCAACTCCTGGAAAATTATAATATATCATTTATATATAGAAGGTTCAATGTGAGATAACTCTAAGAAAAGAAGAATCGTCAGTTCTACCTAAAGGCGCCAGAGTCGTAATTGTTGGATGAGTATAGTGCTGAGGAGGTGGTGGTTGCGTGCTGGTAACGACAACTGTCTGTGCTGGCCCAGGCATCATTTGAGTATTCGATAGATCCACGGAAGGTCCTGGATCAACTAATAGTACCCCATTGAGATCTAATTGCAGAGGATCGTGAGGAATCTCATCCTGCTGATCTCCACCGGGAGTTTGCTACCAAAAGAAAAATATAAAAAAATGTTTAATAAATTAATCAATTTACATTATCAAGTAATAATTTACTTTACTCGAACTTACCCGAAGATATAACTCGAACCAATATTTTGCCACTTGGAAAAGCACTTCTGGATAAACACCACCTCCTTTTGCAGTATTCTCCACCGTGATACAAGCTTTCTCCAACATGGCCTCGCTTTGTTCTTTGCACTGAAAAAAAAAATTAATAACTTTCTTTGTACTTAGTATATCAGATTACATTGTACATACCTGAGATATAGCTCTTTGAATTTCATTAGGGTTAAGTGCGTGCGCGTGCGGTAGGCAAGATAAAGCGAGCTCCGCTGCTGCTCTAACCATATTTGGATCGCTACCTCTCGAAGACTTATCAGCTATACTGACAGCTTCCGGTGGCGTCAGGTGTCCTTCCCAGCTATCAATGAGGAACCAAATCGCTGGAGCTCCGATTTCCATTGCTTGACCAGTTATCCAAGATACATGGCTTGAGTATGTGCGACTGAGCCAATTCGGACTAACACAATTGTGAAGACCAAGAGCATATAATCCCAGTTGAAAAGCACACATATGAAGTGCTCTATGGGGACCATGATGATTTTGACTAGTGGATGGTTGAGTGAATAACGAAGTTGAACTGGTACCACCAGCCTTCGATAAAACAGTCTTTGCTAATTCGCACATGAAGTGCGCGCTTGCTTCTGATGGTTGATTGGGAATAGACGGATATAGCCTTTTGCTCTTATACCTAAATGAACAAAATAAAGAATATAAGTTGATGCACAATATATATTATATTGCATATTTCTATAAATACATACCGTGTTTCTTTAGTTCTAATAGGCACAGGTGGTTGCACAATTTGCGGTTGTATGGTTAACGCACTCATACCACTCTCTATTTCCGCGCTCGTACTGCTATGAGGTCTACTGTTAGCGCCAATAATGTTTTCACCACCATCAGTCCCAACTAAAGGAGACGAACGTTCTTCATCGTGAGCAAATCGTGCCATCTAAAATTTTACAAATATCATTAAATGTTACGTGCAAACTTTATAAGTCTAGTATTGCAGGAAATATCTTAGGTCCTTACTTCACTCTTTGTAGGATTAGAGGTATAATAACTACTGAGAATAGGTGATTTAATAAGTTGATGAACATCTCGATCCAGTAATTTGTCCATTATTCTGGCCAATTTTATGGGATCATCTTTGTAATGCACGAGCAAAGTAATAGCCAAATCTCCTCTGTAAAAAAATTGTACATGTTATTTATATTAATACACATGCGCGCACATAAATATACATATATGTAATATTATACTACACTATACATTAATATATATTATAAGTATATGCTAATATAATAATATTAATGTTACCTCTGTCTGCGAGTTCCTTCACAAAGAAGTGGATGATCTGCTTCGCTCACGTTCGCCTTCAGTCCCAAGACAGCCACGGCAGCGTCAAATCCAAGATTCGGATCGATTTCTACAGGCAGTTTCCCTCCTGTAAAATATTTTATATTTATATTTTCTATTTGACAAAGAAATATTTCTTTTTCCATGTTTAAATATAAATACAATTCGATTAGACATTTATTCATGAAAGTACATATTATTGAGAGAGTATTTCATACTTGGTACATCGAGCGCATCATATATAAAACTAGCCAACATGATGGGTAAGAGCGCATGTCCTCTTGATCTCATAACACCGTCTTTCAATTGTTCGGCTCTCTGTTTTATCATAGCTAACTCTGTCTGTCCCAAGGGAATTCTTTTCAGTAAGACTACCAATTCGCTTTCTTGATGTGCCAGTTTGACCTAGTTATAAATTAAAGATAACCATCAATCTCACGAATGACATAAAACAAAATTTGTTTTATTCTTCTGTTTAATCTTACTTCTAAAGGTTTTGTGTTAGCTGGTGGTCTAGCCATTTCCAAGCCAAAAAGTCCAACACGAAAGGCCAGATTATGGTATTCTGGATTCTCAGCAAGTACTGTGCACAGGAATCCGCATTTTGCTAAAGTCGCTGATGCAAGACATGTTACCTGGTGAGACGCTGGATTCACATGTTGCTGTAACGACAAGAGATTATATGTTTTCTTATAGTATTATATTTATGTTAATCTAGTAAATAATTTCTATTTTTAAAAACATACCCTCTTTCGTTTGTTTTTTACCGGCAATGGCGGTCCCTCGATCATAAGATCGGGAGGATTGGCCAAAAGTTCCTCAGCTAGTTGTATTCCAATAATACAAGCTTCTCTCGTATGACCATGAGCATAAAGTCCTTCTGCCCGCGCGAATAAAATGTCCCATGGGTCTTCAGTTTTCTTTAAATTATTTAGAACTACACTGGCATCCTGAGTGGTAGCGGTATGCATATTGCTTTTAGCATATTTACTCGGCAGGCCACTATTATTGGTCACAGCTTTTGGATCGTAATAGTAAACATTATATTCGTCACCGGAAGGACTGTCACTACTAGATGAGGAGCTCTCGTCCTTGAATGGCCTCCCAGGTTCTTTTTCCTGATCGGATTCTTGTTCGTTCTTAACACTGACCCCTTTGGGCACAACCGAGCGCGATTTATCACGACACTCTGTAATATTCGTCCTACTGCACTTCGCGTTTTCGCAGGCAGGTTTGTTATTACTACTATCACTACTATCACTATGTGTCTCGGACGAGGCGTTTGAGCGATGCTTGTCCGAGCCTTGAGCGTTCTTCATACTAACGTTACTGTTGGAAGATGACTCGCTACCAGCCCCTTCCTAAAATAATGTATTGTAATGTAATTTTGTGAAATATATCGTAAGAAAAGCAATAATATTAATGCCCGTAAAGCGATAAGCTTGAGTGCAAAATAAGAGAATAATGACCTGCGAATCGGTATCGCCGCAATTATTTAGTTGAGCACAACCTTGTCTGAGAACAACCTGAGACTCGGATATATCAGGAATGTCGGTGTCATTCTCACAGAAACCTTCGGAGCTAACGCTGCTGCGATTTCCATCGCCACCTCCGCTTCTCGAACACAATGGGAATTCACGTGGATTCAGTCGTCGTCTGTCCAAATAGCTAAATTCGACAAGACCGACGTTCAACGGCCGTCGACCATGATGATGCGAAATCGGCGGTTGATAATTCAATACCGCTGAACTAGAATTTACCTGAAAAATGCACGTTTATTGTAATATTTTCTAAATCAATATGGCAATGAATTGTTATAAGACGTTGCAAAAAGCTTAGGATACCAACCTGATTGACCTCTGTCCTTGTATCCCCGGCATGCCGAAAACACGTAAAAGGACAGTGATACATAGGGTTATTCTCGGCGGTATACGTAATTCCTGGCAAGATGTATTCATCCCAATCAAGATAGCAAGCTTCGAGCGCCGACTTGAATCCGGTAAAGACTGCGAGATCATGTTTCAGGGAATCCTTCTGCGAACTGTTACTTCTATTGTGCGAGTTGTGCGGCACAGAACTGCCACGACATTTGGCAACCTAAATACACAATTAAACTTTATTTCGTCAAAAAGGGAGCGAAGGAAAAGGAATATAGAGTGCGCGATGCTCACTTTATCTATGATCTTCAAGTGCCAAGCCATAAATTGAGCATGCAACATCTCACGCTCTGACGGTGATAGACCAGGGTTTAAGGCGGCCAATCGCCAGAGAACCACGATCTCATCGCAGAGAGATGAGCATGCGTGTTGAGAAGCATGTACGTTGCTGTTCATATTATGCTTGCTGCCATATCCGGTGCCGTTCAGTAACGCGACCTTGGTGTTGAACCACCAAACGAGAATCTGTTCGCAGGCCATGCACTCTTCCGTAATTATCTCCAGCAAAGGAATGGCGTTGCGGTCATTTCTCTTGAACATCTCGCGCACGATGGAAAGAAGATTCCACATGCCCTCTGGCTCGCGACCTCTCAATGGTCGTAACAATGACGCCCATTCGGAAGCGGCTGGGGGTGCAGTAGTGCTCAGGTAATTAACATCGCTGAAAAGGACATCGCGAAATAAGTTACGTTAAACTGTTATCGCGGCGAACGCGTTCACCGGTCTATTAGCGCGCTACTGTTCACCTGAAGACTATGGGAGCCGGGACGCAAAACTTGATAAGGATCTTCTTGATGTTATCATGTAACGTCTTCTCGTCTAAGTACCAGGAGGTCTGATCGTAAGCGGATGCTCCGGCGGTCGGGTCCGGAGCTCCGCAATAACTGTTAATAGCACTTGGCTGGGTCGAGAGCAACTCGTCCAGGAGCCGCTGGGCAGTGGGTAAAATCTGCTGAGGTAATTCACTGATGAGATATTGAGCGAACTTCTGCAGTTGTTCCCGATGCAATCGTGACAGGGATTCGCTAACCGGCGCCCTCAGACAGACTTGCGTTGGCTGAAAGAACATTGCGTAACATTGAAACAATCTATGTTAATCAAGAGAAAGGATTAGATAATAAGGGGCACATTTTATTTCTGATCACATAATATATTGTATATAAAGAATATTTGAAAGAAAAAAATTAAAGAATTTTACTGGACGTTATTCAGATTCTCCTCCATTCTTCTAGCTCGATGCCAGTCTTCCTAAAGTTAACATGCGCATACCATGTGTATTCTGTGTAGGCAAACGGCTACCACGTGCGCGCACCAATAGGCCGTTGAGGAGCAAGTGCAATTACATGATGTAATCCTGCGCCGATCAAATGTTACAGCGACATTGAACTGTGCTCTAACCCCGTTCGTTTGCGAATTTACGCTGGCACTCAGATGAAATCCTGTGGAAATATGGTGAATATTTGAGAGAGAGCGGTCAATAAAAAAGTCGATTTAAAATAAAAATCAAGAAAGAAGGCGGTATTAAGAAATCCCATACAAAAAAACTGCCTGCCAATTTTTACAAAGATTCTGTCTTATATCTCTACCTATACTTTCACTGCGTTATTAAATTAGAGATTGAGCATTGTTAGATTAATCATATATTTTCCAATATTAGAAGCTCATGGAATATCAAAAATGAAACGGAGTTTCATAAGACCCCCTTCTTTGCTATACAAAAAATTCGTGTTAAAGTGATCGTGATATGGAGTGTCTTACCGATTTGTAAAGGTTCCTTAACAGTTTTGGCGCGGAAGAGATGTTCGCCGCGGAGAAATTCGTCAGCGCTACCGTTTGCGAGACATGAATAAAGCCGTATGTCCTCTTCGTTATCGGGAAAACTCCAAAAGGCTATTCTCAGCTGAAGCTGCTCCGGTACAGGAGGATAGAAATGCTCCACCAGCTCGAATGGAATATGAGACGCGACGCATCGCGCCGACAGTTCGCAAAGAGTTGGCACAGCTTGCCCATCTGTAACAAAATAGCAAATCGTTGGTGATAACGGCGAGGTTGCTACAATGTTAAGAAATCTATCATCGTTCAGAAGTTTACAAAAAAAAGAATTATACCGTTGTCATGGGGGTCGCTTGTGACAAATGTGACTTTCTCTGCCTTTTCATTCGCGTACGCTTGCTTGCTTGCTGTTGCATAGCTGAAGAATAATTGCGCGGCGTTCTTTTCCCGTCTTCATTCACAATTACGACATGCACCAAGCTCGTGCAGAAAAATAGTTACCCGCGACAGCAATATTCTCTAATTATCGTCCCTTGCCCCTAATGAGCGGGCGCGCTTTCGCAAGTTCGCCATTCGTGAGTTAGTGTACCTAGCATGTACGATTTTTTCAAAAGGTAAACTCGGTACCAACGCTCGAGAAAATAAAAATCTTCCTGGAATATCGTCGATTTTCGCGGGAATGCTTGGATACGTAAGCACAGGACAATTATCCACGCGTGCACGCATCTCCGTGAAACATACAATGCCTCAGGCAGTTCTTTCCGTTTCCGGAAGCGGGCAAAATCGTGCAAAATTGTTTCTAATTGCGACAGAGATTACAGTTTCATCCACAATTGTTGACTATTATTGCAAATATAAAATTCGTAAGATCATAAAAGTTACACAGTTGAAAAATTTGTGTTAAATTTAACATATTTCACGTGTCCCAAACGACCCACCCAAATTTTTGTGTTAATTTAACACAAGATGAATATGTTAGAAAGTAAAATATTATGTAAAAATTAACACAAAAAATGTAACACTTTGGCACAATTAGGAAACAAATTGTGGAAACATATTTCTTCAGTAAAATTAATATTTATAATATGTAAAATTTTAACACGTACATTTTATTCATTTATCTTAGAATTTGCGTTTTAAAACTATGTTATTTTTATGTTATTTGTTCACTTACTCTCATAAATTGTATTATTTCAACATTAAGAAATATTGAATATCAATTTAACTCAAAATATTCAAATAACCACATTCTGATAAATTAATATTCGGGTATATGTTAAAAATTCAACACAAAAATTTTAACAAGGACCGATTTTAACACAAGTAAAAAATGTTTTTTACTGTGTATTAAAATAAATAACATGTGTGAAAAAATAGTCTCTTTTAATATCTCTCGATAAAAAATTATGTCGAGAAGCACGTATATGCTTCACAATGTATTTCAAATCGTTTAATATCGTCTCTATATATTTTATGTATTTCTCGTATCGAGGATAAAAATGTCGGGACAGAAGAGTTATTGGGACACTTTGTGTATTACACAACATCGGCCGATGTCAAGTCATCAAAAACACATTCGAGCTACATCGCACAGCGTGGTGCATAACATTAATCCCTATAACTGCTTATCATTCTTCAAATTATTCTACAAATGATTCCATTGTTGAAGCAGTCAACGGGAGTAAGTGGATTTGTCTCGCGATGCGGGCACGAGAGAGGGCTTTTTCACTGAAGTCCACGCTTAATTAAGTTTAGTAGCGCCAGGAATAACTCGGCTAATACCGAAAGGAACCGTTCGTTAGCGATAATTGCGATCGATGGCATCAATCATCGTTACCGTCCGTCTCGTATGAACTTTTTATGAATGACGTTCTTATTTGCGCGGCTTCCACGATACATTACAAGGGGTGATACATGATTGCTTAGACAATCTGGGTATCGCAGGAAAATAACATGAAAATAACACGTGAAGATAATGAGAGAATGGAAACCCGTAAAATTGTTGTTCGTTCCATCGCGATTAAATCCCATCGAAAAATTTTGCCTATAATCAGATTATATCGCAATGGTACACGGCAGGGTTGGTCGGAAAAATCCAGTGGGTGAAAAAAATCATGGTAAATTCCGGTTTTTACTGTCCCGGACTTTATCTAATGAAATAAACTGGCAAAAACTATAAAAATGACTAATATGTAATACTAAAATATATTTATATAACTTTATGCAAAAAGATATTTTTGTTTTAATTAGTAAATCATACTAATCACTATATGGTTCAAAGAAAAACGAAACCAATATAATAATAAAGTTCTTTTAATTTAAATTAATATGTGAAATATATTTTTTAAACAAAAACTTTGAAATAAACTATAAATGTTGCTAAATTTTATATTAATCTGTAGTTTAATGAGAAAAGCATAATAGTAACAGAATTAATTTTTACCCTGTATAGATCTGGTTCGCGTTTATCATTTAACATCTTGTAACAAAAAACTAATTTATTTCCTAATCTATTACAGATTTTATTTTGGATAAAAATTGTGGAAAACACTCTTTCAATTGACGTTAAATTAGTCGGACAGTTATGTAAATGCACGACAAAATTAGGGCTATAGGCCTCGAGCTGCTGTGAATTAGAATATCGACAAAAAGGTTTTCTATTTATTTTATTGTTCTTTAAAAAAAGACCAGTTTTTACCGGTTTTTTCCGAAAAATACCGGTTTTTACCACTGCAATGAACTTTATCCAAAAAATATGGAATTATGCCAACCCTGGTACACGGTCGTGGTGTACTTTTCATCGTTACCGTCTTGTCCACGGAGGTGGGGGAAAGGGGCAAGAGGGGCATTTGCCCCTTCCCTAGAATCAGCAAAAAATTAAGTATTTACTTTCCCTTTGAATAAAGAAAGGGCAAATTGTGCTAACCTTGCCGATCTCTGCCCTAATCTATAGGATTGGGTGTATAATTTTTCAACAAAAAGTGTACAAATTTCAAATTATAAATATTCTAATTCTAGAAGTAACATTTTGAATCATACCCCCCTCCTGGAAAAAATCCTGCGGACGCCCTTGGGTCTTGTATGAACTTTTATGAATGATGTTCTTATTTGCGCGGCTTCCACGATACATTGCAAGAGGTGATACATAAGGAGCTTAGACAATCTATGGGTACCGCAGGAAAATAATATGAAAATAACGTGTGAAGATAGCGAAAGAGCGGGAATTCGTAAAAACCCTGTTCATTCCATCGCGATTAAATCTTATTGGAAAATTTTGCCTGTAATCAGATTATATCGCAATGGTACACGATCGTAGAGTACTTTTTCCAACGCGAGCGACATACGCGACAGTTTCCGCAGGATGTTGCTCGGCGCTTTATCGATCTTCGGCTGGACGGCGGGGTTCGCAAGTTCGAGTTTCAAACAAGAGCGCGGCATCGTGTGCCTACTATCCCGGAAAGTAATATTCGCCGAATCAATAGTGGAAAACGCAGCTCTTCACTTTCTCGCGGTAGACGCGACGGCCAGAAGCATCGCCCGTCCGCGTATTCACGTAACGATCGACCTTACGCGGAACAGACGCAACGGGTGAGAAACTACCGGCTTCGCCGTTCTGAAAATAGTCAGCCGGGTTAATGAATGGACGTTCTTGTACATAGCGACGCTCTGTTATATAGGGGAGAGCTGAATACGCATGATGATTGCGTACCGGTCGCCTAAATCGTACCTCATCAATATTTTATATTATTACTTAATATAAGCAACATTTAGTAACAAAAATATGAAATAAATAAGAAGAAATGAGTAATATAACAAAAATTTAACAGGTTACATCTTGTTTTGTGCGTGCTAACAACTGCACTTTAAAAAATCAGATACAACTGATGTTAATTTTTGATCAATTTATGTAGCTGATAATAATGTAATCATGCAATTTTATTCTGAATTTTTACTCTCTAAATCTGAATCAGTGAATAGTCACTGATCATGCATACTATTCACTGTGCTCAGTCTAAAGTATGCCACTGAAATCAGTGAACTCTCTAAATCTGAATCAGTGAATAGTCACTGAAAATCAGTGAAATTCAACAATAATAATAACAAATAACGAAGGTAATATAACCAATAACAAAGGTGATATATTAGTTCTCTTCTACAATTATCTT
>NJRL01000187.1:412649-427292 GCA_003063815.1 Aphaenogaster rudis
CTTTTACATTCTTTACTGTAATAATTTTACGTAAGTCGTAATACATGATCGCGCTACTTAATACATTGAGAAATCGATTCAACTTATGATGGTTTCGTTAATATTAACAGTAAAGAACTGAAATCACAACACAATACTAATATGGCATAAAGGCACATAACAGAGTGGTTGCGAGCAAATTACCTGTACTCCTTCTATTTTTTCTGACTTCTGCGGCGTAAATCTCCGCGCGGCGTAAATACCGGAGTTACCCTATACATCTGTATATAAAATCTGTATATATAAAAATATAAACATCTGTATATAAAAATAAATGTTCTGACTGACTGACTCATCAACGCCCAGTCCAAACCCCTAAACCTATAGAAACCTATGAAATTCGGGGAGTATATTCCTTCCATGACGCAAGCATGGAAGAAATATACACTCACCACTAAGAAGGGATTTTTAGAAATTCACTCTAAGAGGGTGAAAAGTGATAAAATGTGTTTTCACGGATTCCTCAATATTTCTTAGGCCCGATGAAGTATTGATTTGCTTTTTGCAAACTCCTAAAGGAGCAAATATAGATTCGGGGGTGATTTATAAATAATTACAGGGTGTTGCCTGACATGGGGTGCTAAATTTAGGTTCATTGCAATCAAAAGAAAGTTTATTGGAGTCAAAATGGATTTAAAGTAGTTAAATACCGTAGCGAAGCACGAGGGGGGTATCACAAGCCATCTAGTATTTATATATATTGTGTTGTGTATACATTTAGTATAATTCATCAAAAATGGATATTTTTTTGTTGAATTGACGAGAGTCCGGATGAAGATCGCATCGTTGATCTCGCAAATCCTGAGAAAGTTCACGGACCGACTACTAATCATTTCCTCCGTATAACACGTTCTTATCTCGCCAAAAGTGCGGAGAGATTCGCACGTTTCGCCACTAAATCTCATATTACGTCGAAACTTGCGAAGAACGATATCTAGCCGTTCGTAAATCGCGAATAGTCGTCATGTGACATGTCGTTGGTGATATATTCCCAATTGTGTGGTTGAAGGGTGTTTCTACGTACGTAGGCACAATTTGATTAAGCACTCTCCGTTATACTGTTGTCAATGGATACTGAATGCAGGTCGTCAGAAGGAGAGATCGCAAAGAGTAAAACGAAATGCGCTGATCAAAAAGGTGAAACGCATCGCGCTTCAAAGGATCAGAAAGGGGATTTATTTTACGAGAGGACGATTGTATTCCCCGCAACCGTTTTTTCGCTTTTCGCGTCGTTCGCAAACGCGCCTCGCCTGTGTCTCCGGTTATTTCTGTTTTCTTGCGGACAAAGTAACGAGCAGTACGGAAAAGTGATTGGTGCCAACAGTCGTTGTGCAATCGTGGGACATCAAAGCGCCTCTCTATCGACGCGTTGACTGGTGGAACCGGATAATGGTTCGTTAACCACCGCGCACATTTACTGCAAATTTTTAGCCTGTTCTCTGCAAGAGTTTCTCGTCGCGGTCGAAGCGCCGAGCCCCGATGAAAGATCGATAACGTCGTCGTGTGGCGCGAAGTTCCGCGATAAAACGGGCGGTAAAAAGACCGAGAGAGAGAGAGAAAGAAACAAGGATTAAATCGACTTCTACGGTTTTGTCAGGAAGCGGAGACTTACTTAATAAATACCGTCGAAAAATACGTCGAACATCTCGCGTCATTCGAAGAAGAGACAATTATTTGTATGTCTAAAAACGCAAGAAGCTAAACGTACTCACTTCATGATTCTTATTTCACGAGGGAACGTTCTATTCGCGATGAGGAGCGCGAATTGCTCAGAATCAATCGACAATAAATTGCAGCTTTGTGAAAATAGCTCGTCTTATTCACCATCTCGCAGAACAGACTTAATTCAGATGAGGAAACGACGATGTTTAAATACGCCCACCAGGGGCACGTCGGGGAAGAAATCGTAAGAACTTTTAACGTAATAAACGTCCTGTCTCGGTGTTCTCGCGAAATGAAACTGCATTCTGCCAAGTAGTCAGGATATAAGGAGTCCGTAACTCGGTATGAATGCTTAATATGATAGTTCGCAACGTGACTCCATCGGAGCTACGCATACCTTTTGCATCAAGTCAGTTTAAATAATTGAGAAACAAGAAGGCGATTCTTCGAGATACGCTACGAAAATTGTCCGAATTCTGAAGTGTTAAAAAATCAAAATGTCACACAAACGAGCAGATTTAAAAACAGTCTCTTTAGACTTAGGGAAGAGCTAGTAGCGAAGTAGCTCACAGAATACACGCCATTTTCTGATAGAATTGTTTTATCGAATCCCCTATTTACGCAGAGACGTATCGATCGTAGCGAACGCGACTCGCAAGTATAATATTTGAATCAGCTTGTGTTTGCGAAGAAGGAAATCGAATGAGAGAAGTTTTACATTCGCCATGGAGCCAGGAACCCGGGGAAAGTCGGCCACGCAGATTTTTCAGCGGGGATCGAACGCCGCGGGTCCCGGGCGTACAAATTGGGAGAAACTTTTCATCGCGTTCGTAGAACGCGTACGAGAAACGCGCTTCGGTCGAAACTCGACCGATGCATCCTAAGCGGATTACTCAACTTTCCGCCTTGATAAACTACAATTTAAGTTCGCGCATCTCTTCGTCACGCTCTCGCACTGGCGCAATTGGAAAAAGTAGCGCGAGAGGAAAGTAACGTGACGCAACGGAGAGGTCCCGTTTCATAATCTCCTCTCTGCACGTGATAAAATGCATTACAAGGGTGCACGTGACTTTCCTAACCGTCGGACTGCAACTCACGCGTGCACGATCATTAACTAACTCTTCGTTAACCGGTTGAATCACTGCGCCGCGGCGCACCGGCGCATCGAGAATGACGCGTTCATTACGAGCCATTGTGAGCCTCGCGCTCGCCAATGTTACGTCGAGCGTTCCGTGAAACAACAAATTGGTGAATCCCGAACGATCGCGTTCGCTTAACGCGCGAATTTTTCCGGATTAAAATTTTTCCTTCGACGCGGACTCTTCCCGCGAACCGTTACTATGAATTAAATATGATTCAGGGGACAGTCCGACGTATTACAAACTTTCTTCGTCTTCTCGGGATAAGACGGAGAGATATCGGGTAGAAAAGTCTTTCCACGAACTACCTTAAATCACCAAAGGTTTGAACTTCTTCTCGGAGACCGTAGACAAATTCCCACTCTGGATCCCTCGTACTCGCTTAAACAAGCCGAACTTTTCGCCGCTCGGATGCCGAACGATTATTAATTGTCGGATATATATTTCGTTGGCGCCGCGGTTCGTTAAGGGACGCCACGGGACTTGTTTGAACAACTGTCTAGACATTTCTTTTTTCGACCTTATTGTCAGCTTGCAAGTTATTTATTGCATAGACGCAGAGAAAGAATTAGCCAACGAAGCTAAAATATAGCTGTGACAGCTAAAATATGTCTTTAAAATAAAGACAGCTAATGTCGTTGCTGCCGAAGCTCAATTTATTAGTTGTTAAAATGTAGGCATTACAGCAAAAAATATTCGCTGTTAGAACCAAATAAATCCATTTAGCTAAGTCCATTATGTTATTTTCTCTTCGCAATAGAAACTAATAATATTTGTAGTGAGATTAAGAATCTTAGCTGAGATTAGCTATCTTCAGCTATCAAACTTGATATGGGAGCAGTTCTATATTAGCTACAAGGACTTATCTTTTAATCTTTCCATTACAGTATCTGATACACCCCAACTATTTAATATAGTTGGGATACTCTTTATCCATTTTATTATTATTATACTTCTAGAAAACCGTACATATAGTGGGCGCACCAATACAATATACGTGGCAGCGTCCCAGAAACAATTGCAAATCGAATACTCGGTTTTACCCGCGTAAGATATTGAGGAATAGCTGCCACTTTCTTAGTTATTCTTGTTAAAGTACGCTTTTAATTTTAACTAATAAAGTTGTATCTCGCAGCAAATGTATTTTACCTTTAATACGAACCTTACACGATCAATAATACTGATCAGTAATATTGAATCAGTAATATTGACAATATACATTAATATTTTTACAACCTGACGATATTTTTATACTATTTGACATTTATATGATCTTTTTACAACACTGACGCGTTCTCTCCACACAATCAGTATTATTATCAAAATCCCTATCACACAGCGATACTGATGCTCGAGAATCAAAAAATTCGGATCACTGTCAATATCTTACATCAATCCATCAATATTAACCACACACGATCAATAATATTGTCAGTATTTGTTGATACTGACAGTATTATTGACCGTGTAAAGTCCCTATTATAAAGCCAACTTTTAGCAATGACAGAAAAATGCGAACTAGCTACTGACATTTAGCTGATATTACTATATCACTTCTTTGCATGTAGGATCTGGGAATAAATAGAGAATGTTTCGCGACGTATTCGAAAATTTCCATTTTTAGATTCTTGAGAAAAATCGGAGTTAATATTTTCGTAAAATTCGTCAGTGAGATTTTTAAGTCGCGAAACACCGTGTTTAGACTGTAACTAGACGAAATATAAACGTAAAAACATTTCTCGCAAAAATATTGATCTGCCATGTCGTGCGCCTTCAATAGCAAAAATAATAATCGGATGGAGATGCGAAAGATACGTTTAATGTTCAGGAGACATCTAAGTGCCCTGGGGGTTAACGCGCATTACCACCCTCGACCCATTTTATTCCGACTTTAATCCTTTTTTCAAATTCCACGGCAGAGAGGAGAGACACTTTTCCTATTACAACCGCGGGCATTAACCGTTGTTTTCCCAACGAGAGCCCGGGCTCCGCCACTTCCATCCGTGCTCTCCTCATTTGCGTAATGCCCTCTTGTTCTCGCTCATTTTCGCTATGCGCGCGAGCGTTTTCATTCTCCGCGTTTTCGCTCTTTCGGCGGCAAGGGCCATTTTTTTATGCTTCGCCTTGCAAGGCGCGTCGGTTATTTTCCACCCTTTCTTGACATGCCAAAATTTATACACGTCAGAATACTCAATGAAGACTGAGCGAAGTGAACTTCAAGATTCCTTCCTCTGAACGTGCAAGATTCATATTTAACACAAAAAAATATATTATTCGCTAATTTCTTACATTGCTTATCAAAATAAATGTTTAACTTTTCTGACAAACAGTATCTCCGTTCAAGGGTGATTCTACAACAGATCATCTTACATTTTCGGCGAACTCTTTCGAGAGCGATTCTTCCGGGAAATGGCGCGTTGCGGTGAGTCTTTTCCGATATCGCGTCGCTAACATCAAAAAAGATTTATCCATTCGCGTGACTAGGATTTGTCGGAATACACCGGCCTTTTTCGTAGCGATGGGGAACGATAAAACATGCCGCGCCCACGAGCTACGCCCCCGCGACTCGCTCTCGCTTGGAGAACGTCGCTTACGGGAATAAAAGAGCCGTGCATTATTCAGCGGACGCGCGTTTAGCGGAGCATGTTAAACTCGGTACGGGCCGATCCGCGCGTCGCATTTTACGCCCGGGGATGCTTTTCGCAAGACCTCGCCTCGAGTCGCGTTTACAAATCGCACGAGATAATGCAAGCTGACGAGAGCCGCGCACACGGGGTGTCACCGACTTCTGAAGAATATCCTCTTTTATCTTCTAAATGCTTGGGAGAAAACTTTTGTCGACATTAATTTATCTAAGCATGTGTCAGAAGTCATCCAGTTGCGAAAGTAACTGTTGGGGAAAGCTGTATGATTTTATTACATCAAAAAGCCCCCGACATTAAGAGCTGCAGATTGAAAATAAATAAAGTTGTAATTCGGAACTGTTTAAAATATCGTCCCCAATATTTATATCACTGTAATTATACAGGGCGTTTTACGCACTATTTCCCCGTGAAAACGCACGGACGAAATCGATAATCGCACACCGTCCCGTTAATTTCCACCTAAAATAATGGCGCTCTCACGCTGTTTCCTAGCTTACAATGTGTGCCTCCGCGCGAGGTTTTCCCAGCTGGCAGTACGTGGGTCTTTCCCCCCATTTTCGTGGAGCTCTCCCGCAAGATATATCACAAAAGTTGCTTCCCATAAAAGTCGAAACTCCAACACGCGCAACTGCGCGGCAGAAGACAGCTGCGTTTAGATTGTTTTAGAATAAGGTTTAGAAACGCAACATGACCTCGCACTGCACGTATTTTGGCTATTTTATTTTATAATTCTGTGATATCGTATATCTCATTAAATTTGAAAAAAAAAAACAGAATCTCGTTTCAGGTTTAGTCTCCAATATAGATTTTATTCGTCTATGATATCATAGAATTATCAATCCAGATTAGATTAAATGGTGTTTTAGATAAGGCAATATTTAAATAGCGCATCGGAAGATAAATTGAAAGAAATATACGCGTTATAGCTGTAAATCCGATTATTTCGATGCGTTGCGTAATGCAATTGCTTCCGTTATCAAAGGGACTCTGGTATTTCTTGTGATACTTTCCGTCCCTAGGAACAAGAGCTTTTACGCTCTTCGTGGATGACGATATCGTGCATGAACTATTATTACAAAGGATCCTCGTAGAAAACAAACCTTGCTCGACTGCTGGAGTTCTCTTCCCTCGAGCGACGCTAATGAAATACCTTACAAATGCCAGGAATTTCAGGAAGCATCGAGTAACTTAATTAAAAGCGATATTTAGCGCAAAAACGCCGTTTTTGCAATATAGCGGTCGCAGCTTTGCAATATCAATTAATCGCCGGATGATCGAACGATAATAAACCGTTTATCATAAAAAGTGGAACGCTCGTAACGTATTTTAAACAGAAGCGCGCGTAATGAACGTGGCGAAAGAATATACGGTGATCTGCTAAAATAAATATTGCATGTGCAAAGGACTATGTCCAGTTTCATATGAAAAATTGGGCCCCCGGTGGACAGCAATGAGACATGGCTAGAATTGTAGGACATCAAAAGAGGATTAAAAAGTCGTTCCATGGGTACAACCTTGTAACGAGTCCCCTGAGTACTAGAGCTGTTCAAAGTTCGCTATTATGACCATGTACCACTGGTCTTGTCCGATTTCTCTGCGTTCAGGGCACCTCCCCGCGGTGACGGCAGTAACGGATTGTACCAAAGACATTGAAATAATATGTCTAGAATGTATTTGGTACAGTACATCAACCCGGCTAAGTCCTAGACGCGATCTATGCCGTCATGTCAGAGTAATTCGGATTTTGTTCTTATGACGTCGATACCTCTGGAGTTCAGACTTCAATTAGGCAAAACCTTTTGTTTTGTCAGAAAGAAAAAGGTACTGATCCGCCAAAAATAATTTAACAGAAAATTCTTTATTTGGTATCGACACAATTGGCGAGTGATAAATTAACGCTTTTTACGACGTTTCGACCCAGGGGATTGGGTCCTTCTCAAGTAATTTCTGTTTTGTACTTTGTGAGTACCCCCCTATCGATTAATATATGACTCATGACTGTTCACTCGGGGCCCAAACTGGGCATAGTCCTTTGTGCGTGTGTATATGTGTGATAGTTATTTAGAATCCTACTGTTCCATGTGGCGGTCCGGAACGAAGTGCGATAGGAAGGCGAATCGAAACGAAACGCGTGTCGACAGACGCGGGATATCGTCGCGCCTTTCACCGTATCGACGCGATACGAAAGCGACAAAGGCCCTTTTTTACTTGGCCGCAATCGCGATTGACATTTTTGCTCTATCCCGTTACTTCCAGTCGTGAATTTCCAGAACGCCTCCCCCGAGGGATCCCTGAAAATGAATTTCGCGTAGCGCAACGTCGGTGCATCGACCTCGACGATCGATATTCGCCGGCAACTCGAAAACGCGGCGCGGGGACGTATGAAAAGGGGCACCCGTGAGAGAGATTTCAATTTTTATCTTCGCCCCATAAAAATTGTTTATTCCTCTTCCGCTCTGCGTGCCGCGTGAGAACTGTCTGCCGCAGATAATATACGCGAGCGACGTTCAACGCATACCGAAACTTCTATCTCGGGCAGCGTATCGTATCAACGTTGTCGATGAACTCGCGTAAGCAAATGCGAAAGATTTTATCGTCCATCGCCTGCTAATAAAAGATTTCGTGCAATATTCGGTTTCGTTTTAGGATGTTTTACCGACCAATTTTTTAACATCATTATTTCCCGCGTCTGTTTCCGCAATACCGGTGGGACCGATGAAGCATGATGCTTTTAAACTCGAAAAGAGAAGATCAAATTTATTGCCTGACACTGAGAATTGCCGCAATTTTGAGTTAATTTAAGTTCATTGAGTGTTGAATGCCTCGCATCGATTCGATCGCGCTGGGAGTTGAGGGAAAGAGAAAAGCGGAGGAAAACAGGTCTTGCCTCGATATACTTAACTCATAAATCTATGTCAACTACAAAGCGCCGTCGTTTCGAAATAAAAAAAAAGAAATCTAGGGAGAGAAAGAGAGGAGAAATTTCCGAAAGCTTTTATTGACGTACATACATCCTCTGCATTTACAATATTCTGCAAAATACAATGCAAAATTGTGAAATACTGCTCTTACATGTATGCGGAATAATTTTTGGTAGATTAAGTTATCGGTAATTGCACGGAAAGAACGGTTTTACTGAAATATCTAAAAATTTGGCCAGATACAGATCTGAAAATAATTTTGTCAGACCATCAAAAGTAACTATGTAGGATGCTCAAATATGACAATAATGCTACAAAAAGTTTTGATATTTCAGCAACTATTTTGGGCGTCCTACATAATTATTTTGATAGTCCAACAAAATTATTTTCAGATTTGTATCTGGCCAAATTTTTAGATATTTTAGCAAAACCATTCTTTCCGTGTGGCAATTATTAATGCGAATATATGTATATTTTAGCCGCTATAATTGGTCAATTTTAATTGTTTATAATTTAAAAAGTATTATAGCTCGACATTCTTGTATTAGAATTTTCGTCTCTAAATTATTTCAGGAACACGTCCTTAAGAAGTAATGCGGCAGAACACCCTGTATAATTTTGAAGAATATAGTCCCCCAATACGTCTTCGGATCCCCGTATGCAAATGAAATAAACCGTTTTTTTTGCAGGAATCTTTTTTTGTCTCGCACCCTTTGGGATCTTTCGCGGATTGTCTCGGAGGTCCTTCCGACAGGGAAGCGGCAGCTTTCCGCATTTGAGCGTAATACCACCGGCGACGAACCCCCCGTTCTCTCCAACGGCTGGAATGTTCTCGTCGATTTTTATCGAGGCCTCGGTGACGGTATTGAATTTGCGGTCGAGTGAGATGGCTCTTCCGGACCGGAGGTGGATTCACCGAGCATTATGGAAATAAAACGGGGCCGTTTTGGAAAGCAAGGCGAATAGCTGTTGTCGATAAATTGATTTTCGAAGTGTTTGCCTGGAAAGGTCGACGGCCACTTCGCAGGTAGAGCGAGTTTCGTTAATACGATAACATGAATTTTTGGATTAACCGTTCGTTATCCCGATCCTAGCTGAACGTACAAGTATATACACTTATAGTGTCCGCAATTAAAGGATTAACATCTTTAAAATTAATTTCTTAGCTTTTAATTTCCTTTAATTTTTTGAAAAACATTTATGTATATTCAGCTTTAAATGAACCAAGTTATAGATGAAGCCTGATAGTTATATATCTATATGTTTCATAAAAACGATTTCTCATCGATCCATAATTACCACTGATTCTACGTTCACGTAATTTCACCTAAAAGATTTCGACTCATCTGTTAAAGTGTCAAAATCGAATGTCGTGACTATAGTCCTGCGAATAAAAAAGGAAGAAACGATCGCATAATCGGGTGCGACGGCGATTGTGCAGCGGCGAAGAATCGAAGATGTGTACAGAGGACCTTTCTGGCGCAGCTCCTGCTCATATTTCAGAATCCCTTTCTGCCGTTGCACCCTGAAAGAGGTCGCCCACCCTCGCCGCGCGAAAACGAGGACAAAGAGCCATTTTGCCGTAATGCGATACGTCACGTTGCCGTACGTAAGGCCATTCTGTGTAGCCGATTTAATCCCGCGTGAAGATCCCTCCGTCGTTCAGATCATCTTGATGAGCGGCGCGTAAAAACGGCGAGCTTCGGCGTACTCGTCAAAAACTACCTCGCCGTTGTTGATACAAGAAACCAATCGAGAGAGGAACTCCGCGTTCATTATTTTCTTAAATTGTTTCACAACCGTACGCACAAAGTTTCTCGTAAAAAAGGGAGCAGAAGTCAATCGAAATTTGATTAAGAAACGCCACCGCGGCATCGTCAATTTTAAAAAGGCGAGCACTGCCTTCAGAAGTTATCCGCCGATGATTGCGAAACTTATCGATCATATCCGTCGCATTAATCAAGCCGCACAATGCCGATGTTCGCGTACCGAGAGCTCCCGTAAAATCATACCACGCCGGGATCCGCGTCGTCTCGCTTCGCCTCGAGGAGAACCGATTTCATTAATCTTCTTACATCAATGCGATGCCTCTCATCCCCCGTTGCCGTGAACGTACTGCGTCGGCTCCTATGCATTTAGGTCATTACGTATCCATACAAAAGCCTCTCACCGGCGTATGCAAATCTCTCAATGGCAATGATCAACCATTAAGCCAATTTCGTCGGAGCACGTTATCGACACGGGGCGTTACTTCACCGAGATAAATCGGTGTAAGATACTCTCCCCGAAGAGATGTCTTCGTTGATCGACGAACGTAACAGATGCAGGATCTTCGTGGCACGGGAGTGAAATTCACGAAACAAAAGCACGTCCACACCCTGCGACGGAATGGACGATTCCCTCGGCCGACGATGGCCACGGATGTGAAATATAGCCTGTCGTAATGTATATGTCCGAGATCCGCGTACCAGAGATACTCGAGGACGAAACACGATGCATTATTACCACTGCTTGACATTTGTCTTCGTCAGGACAATTTCGCTGTTACCAATGAGTGTCTCGGGTGGATACGGATCAAAGAGGGACTCTCATTTAGTGAGAACATCCTCTGTCTAATTATTGTACTAAAAACTGTTCAAGGTTGCGAATATTCGAATACGATTGTGCTTAAATATCTAGAATAATTCAATAAGAATATATGAAGTTTTAACACTAACCACCGCCGGTCAAATAATCGTTTTTAAACTTTGGATTAAAAATTCTGCATTCAATGTTATTGCTTTTCCTCAATTGACTTCACGACTCTTCCTTAATATACATATAATCAATTTTCAATATCTATCTCTCTTCTTCTTTCGTTTCTTCTGATATTATATTACCTGCATTTAATTTAAAAAAATAAAACTTTTATTTAAAAACCGGTCATTTGATCGGTTCGGTAGAAATAGGTATATGTATAAATTGTCGGTAGCTTTAGTGTTAATTAATAAGTAAATATAGAAAAATGAACAACAATATATAGAAATAAGCTCTTTACGGTCGGACTGGATCTTTTTTGCCTAATATTTTTATTTTGTAAATTTATATAACTCAGCCAACTGCTATATAAAGTTTTAATTTTAAAAATAATAATAAAAATATAGTTTTAAAAAAGCTTTCGTCGTTTACATCGTCATAAAAGATTTCAAGATAATAATTGTTTCCAAAAAAACATTCTGAAATTTTCTTTACTACAGACAATTATATGACGTTTCGTTTATCGTATTAAAAATATGGAAATTTATTCATTAAGGCACTTGCACTCTTTTTAAACAATCACAAACAACGAGTTTGCGAAAATGTTATCGAGTGTTATCGCACGGTACACATACTTTTCACGTATAATCATTGTCCTGGATACGTTATTTATTTTGGGAGAAATTGGCAGGTCGATTCGAGGGCTGGTTGACTGCGAGATATTATGGGATATAGTATGTGTTCACAGGTCATTAATCCCGACAAGCACATCCTATTATGTCGTTCCGTCGAAGGACAAGGATAGCGCACGGTCGAAGGCCCTAACGCACCCATCTGACTCTTCCAAAGGAGCTTAAGGATGCTTTCAATCGACTTTGGGAACCGATAATGCGTAAGTAGTTACGCGTGGCTGACGGCTGTCGAGAAAGCAGGATATCGAAAAAGGGATTTCGAATTTCAGCACGGCTTGTATTACAATCAGATATCTATTAAAATGTAGCGTGCTCTAGAGGCGCTTTTTGTACAAATGAAATCTGACAAACTAAAATCCAATTGCCTTTGAATAAATATGATTTTATTGTGATTGTTGCAAAGTTGGTTTTTAAAGTAAAAAGCGCGTCGTGTGAAAATCTTAAATAATGCGTAAATGGTTATGCGTGGCTGACGCGGGCTGTCGAGAAAGCAGGATATCGAAAAAGGAATTTCGAATTTTAGCACAGCTTGTACTACACAATCAGACATCTATTAAATTGTAGCATGCTAGAGGCGCTTTTTGTACAAATAAAATTCGACGAACTAAAATCCAATTGCCTTTGAATAAATACGATTTTATTGCGAGTGTTGCAAAGTTGATTTTTAAAGCAAAAAGCGCGTCGCGTGAAAATTTTAAACGATATCACGGAACTTTTACAAAAATCCTGCTGAACTGCGCGGCACTCTCACTGATACGACTGCCGGACCATTTCTTTCGTATAAAGAGGAGTTTGTAAAAATAAATATGACGTCGCGAATGTGCACTTTCACCGCGCGCTCGAATAAACTAGAAATGTCCCTGGAAATTTGAACGAAATTTACGGTCAATATTCGCGGAATGTTCGTTGAAAATCCGTTAACATTTCGAGAAGAATTGAATCGTTAGGATAAAGTGTTAATTATTGCCGGTCACCGTGAAAAATTAGACTATTATTACAGTGCACTATTATTATTACAACCTTTTAACATAAACGCAACTCTTCACTAATTACGGAAATATAAACGAATAAATTTTAAGAATACAATAAGAGAATTAAATATGATGCGACATTTCTAAATATAAAACCCGTGACCTATATATTTAATGCCTGTATATTAAACACTTCTAAACGGAAAATATTTTCCCGGCGCTTTCGAAGCACCAAGTGCAAAATTGCTTGATATCGGAAATGCCAGATACTCCATCTCGGTCTGCATGACAGAAGGGGGAGGAAAGAGAAGAGGCGAAATGCTGACAGGGTCTTTTTCCCTCATCTCCACCTCCTTCACTTAATCTCCTTTGGCCAACCTGTCAACCTATTCATCTTTTTCCGTCATTCTCCTCCTAAATCTCCCATCGAATAACGAATCCGACGATTTTCTCATTGAAAAACATTACAAATAGTGTGAAGTTTCTCGAAGCACCTCTCTGTGATTGAGAGAATATGACTTTTTCACTTATCGAAATGTGATTTAAACGGCGCATTGAACAAACGTCGTTAAATCCTTCCTGATTTTATCGCGCGTCGACATTGCCGATTTTTAAACTATACTCCATCGATTCGTGAGAATTTATGCAGCTGAGCGTAATTAGAACCACCGTCGTGTTTTGTGAACGTAGACCCGTTTGAGCGGAACGCGACGCATGTATACGCGGTTTACGCGCAAAATTCCTGACTTTAATTACACGTCGCACGTGCAGTTTCCGGCGGAGAAACCGCCGAACTGCGCGACCGCAAACGGAATTACGTTGACTCGCGTGTCTTCGTATACGAGATCGCGTTCATGCATATCCGACGAAAGATCGAGCGAAGATGCGGCCGACAGCAGGACTGCGCGACGTTCTCTTTTCATCGCGGAACGTGCCCCTTTTTTGTTCAGACAAAAGTGCGAATCCCAGGTCCGGATACGAATCGATGTCTCCCATCATCCGATACGCGATGCGGCACGATCGTATTGCCGGGGGTACGTGCAGTCGCGTGTCAACAGGAAGTGTCGTCTCTCAACAAACAGCCAGCCGCACGGAGAAACTCGACCGTGTTCCCGCAGCAGAGGGAACAAAACTTTACGGCGCCGCCGCCGCCGTCGCGAAATGAAGATCCGGAAGAGGTAACTTTCATGCGCGAATCGTCGTATTCCGGTATGCTGGAATTCAGGCAAATCGAGGACACGGCTCGGCATGTCCGGGATCCGAAATAAAAACTTCGATTTTCCTCGACGGCGACGTGTCACGCGCGAAATTCATGCTCGATCTCTCCGCGCGTCCGTATACCGGAGTAGCAGCGTAACGATAAGATTTCCGAGCGGAAAGTTTCGAGTATCGAAAGTTTCCAGTATTCTCGCGTACGAAGGTGCAAAAAACGCGACGAGATACGCGGGGCTGATTCGGGGCGTTCCGAATGGGAAACGAGCGGCTTAAATATGAAGCGCTCACACGCGAGCCAGTCTGGATAACGGCCCGTCTGTGCGAAAAGTGGCTGCTATTTCCGCCGGGATTACCTGTCCGGGTAATCTGGAAATAAGATCTTGCGAAGTCTATCGGTGGAGTCTCTCTGTCTCAAATACTCCGTTGAATTGCACTTTATCGAAATGTTCATACACGGAAAGAACGGTTTTGCTGAAGTATCTAAAAATTTAGCCAGATCTGAAAATAATTATGTTGGACCATTCAAAATAATTATGTAGGACGCTCAAGCATAATGACAATGCTGCAAAAAGTTTTGACATCCTAGCAAACAGCTCGAGCGTCCTACATAATTATTTTGGGTG
>NJRL01000187.1:437096-452679 GCA_003063815.1 Aphaenogaster rudis
AGCTGCAGAGTGTCAAAAGTGCGTAATTTTAATGAAAAAAACAATGTGTTCTTTTTTAAAGCATAGAACAAGGAAGATAATCAAAATTTTAAAAATAACCGATAATTCGTTAAAGTTGAAACTTCGAGCTTTAAAATGCTTTTTTAAACTTTTATCTACGATGATTTTTCGCCGAGTTGCAGCGATTTGAAAATAGCTTAATTTTTAGGATATGAAAAGTGTTCTCTATTTTTTTTTTTAGTAGTGTACTAGAATATTACAAAGCGCGCGCTTCGCGCGCGCCATTTATTCTCGAATACTATTTATTTTTAATGATATAATTTAGTTAATGGGAAAGGAACTGTCAGAATTCACATTGATTTGACAGCTGCAAACGACACATATGAAGTAAGCCGAGACGTGGCAACTAGAGATCCTCTAATAAGAGTCACGAAATAACGTCAAAGTTAGGTTGGTGACGCCAGCAAAAACCGAAAATAGCCATAGCACGAAATTTAATTTTTAAAGCATAGTGTTTCAAATCAAAGAAATAAGTTACATGTATAATAAACTTTTATATATTATATTACTTTTATAAAAGGCTCCAATTTCGTCCTACATTGAATATTTAAAAATTTGAAATTATCATTTTACTCTTCGGTCAGAATCACGGGGAAAGACTTTCATAAGACATCTTATATCCCGATTTTGGACACTATGTTGTCTGAGAACCTTTCTTTGATGAATTTTTGTTGTTTAGCAGAACCAGTAATTATTTGACACTTTAGTTGAGATTATTTTAAAATACAGATACAACCGTGCTGGTATGGTGACTGTAAACAACCTTACCATTGGTCTATCTACTAGTTTGCTGAAAAATGGTAGCATCAATCAAAATTGGGGACTCAATTTCATGACTCTTATTAGAGAGTCTCTAGCGACAACGCAATAGCTAATCAGCATCGCGGAAAAAAGGCTTCAACGCTTCAATATAAGTACGAGTTTTTGATAATATGCCTTTTTTAGAAAGGGATCCTATGAGATTCCGATACCGATGGGCATACATTGAATCTCCATATGATGTGACATTGCAAGTTGAACCGAATCGCATCGGATTCCCAGGACGAATTCCCAAGAGCGAGAGCGGGAGCCGGAACGGGCGACGACTCGCCTCGGGGACGCGAGAATTAATTTGCGGCCGAGCCCGGGCGCTCGCTCTCGCTCGCCTAACTCTCGGGCAACTATCGCGTGCGGATATGCGCGAGGTTCGATGTAGCACAACTCGCAACTCCGGCAAAGCCTACTCGTATTAACGCGCCGGGATAGAATTCGCTAACTGCGAATCGTTTCGTACATATCTCCGCGACCCGCGGGGATCGATACGGTCGCCATGACGACGCGGGCTCCTCTCTCTCTCAATTTCTCTCTCTCTCTCTCTCTCTCTCTCTCTCTCTCCTCTCTCTGTCTCTTTCTCTCACTATAGGGATACAGATACTGGGATACATCTCAATACGAGAGTACTCTCTTTCTCTATCTCTCTCTCTTTTCCTCCCTCAACCCTGCCAACCACTTTTCTACTTTATTCGCTTTTTCATCTCCCCTCGACTCTGACTCTTTGTCTCCTCGCTAACTTTTCGCCCGATTCAGTTTTGCACCGATGTGCACGAATTCTTTTTCCTTCCGTGGCTAGTAATTATTGAGATTACGAGGGGAAGTATAAGCCTTGGGAGAAAGAGAAAACGGAGCGGCCTGAACATTCTCGGAGTCCATAAATCCGGACCGTCGCGCGTTTCGCGATTGCTTCCCTTCAGGGCCGCTTTCTCAAGTAAGTTGGACGGATTTGCGAGATGAGTAACGTCGATTTTCTCGCGCAAGTACGAGAATTCGCGCACTCGACAGGAATGGCACATTAATCCCCTTCCTCGCGGCAGCGTGACGTATACACGTATACCGCGATACCAAGATATTCTGTAATACGGCGGAATATCTTGGTAATTTAAGCATACGTATCTACGAGAGTGTTACTTCTGTAAAGCCGTTATTCAACTTCCTACTGCCGATATTGCTCGCCCTGCACAATCTTATTAACTTTGCGTGCCGTAAAACCCGTTCGCAGCCGGCGATATATGCGCGTGTGTGCATATATTCAGACACGAAAGATTGCCCGCTCTCTCATTGCCCCGATTTAATTAACAGTTTGCCTATATTAAATTAAATTAAATTCACCGAACACTCGATCGTTAAAGCGCGTTCACCCGACGTCCTTGCTACTTTGTGCGAGAATGCTGGATTTTGAGAATTATCAATCATATCGCGACATCTTCGGACTTAAAAGACAATTTTTTTTCTATATTATCAAATTCGACGGGATCTGATTGCGCCGATAACCGAGGGGAGAATGAAGCTTACCGAAAAACGATTTGTACTTGGGCGATCGTGCGGCAACAATGATGGAAATCGAGGAGAAAGAAAGGGAACGTCGTGATGAGACCAGGCATCGCTCAATGAGCTCAGCTCTGCTCCAAATGAGATCCAGTTCGTTTCCTTCGCCTTCCGTCAAACCTAGCCAATTGATCGCGAATTCATTCCGACAAGTTCGAAGGTAACGAGAATTCTTCGCTTTGCACGCGAATTACCGTGCGGATTGGCAATATCACGGAAAATTAGATAACCAAATAAATGTTACGTATCAAAAATCGCACAACCGAATTTTTTAAACTAAATTTATCTTATTAAGTGGATAATTAGAGTCATAATAAAATGGAAAAAATGTATTTTATTAAAATCTGCTTAAACAAGGAAGCTTGAATCTCCACACAAAAGCCCTAATTTTATCCACGGAACAGAACACAATTAAAATTACAAATGATTAAATTTTTCCGAGCGAGTGAACCTTATTTTCGATAATACGTCGTGAGATTTTTCTCGGTCTGCCAGTCTAGATGCCTCAAAGAATTTCCACGATTTCGTTCATTAGTATAATAGGATGAAAAAATAAGCTGCCCTCTCCCATGCTTGCCGCGAATTAGTAAAGAACGACGAGACAATGGTTTCGCGTTCACACAGATAGCGATCGTTCTACGAAAAGGGAACGCATTGAACACGATCGAATTCTCTTTTAGCTCGGCCGAATGGATCGTTTCCTCTCGACGACACTCTCGCAATTGCTCGCGCACGGAACCCTCGTATTATGGCGATTCGTCGATCGAATAGAGACGAAAATAAAGATGAATGCCGCTGAAGATACTAAAATTCTAGAGGATGTTATCATAATTCTAATAGTGTTATAATCTAAACAATTTAATTTAGGCTAACTATTTAATTTCATTTAATTTAATAACTTAATTAATTTAAGTCTTCCTCTCTTTCTCTCTTCTTTTCTCTGAACAGATCCGGTAGTAGGTTGAAATTTTATATCTCAAAAAGAAAAATGAAATTATGTCATTACTTATAATAACGCTTTCGTATTAGAATGTATGACATGACATTATGTATATCATATTACAATTTTTACTACTTTCTTGCTTTCGACAGAAAATATGACGTAATGCGATCCCAAGGGCGCAAACGACGGGAATAAAATGTAAATTTCCCACGCGGGTACTCGGAAGATTTAAGAAACTGTTCCCGCTTTCGCCATATAAAACGAGAGCAGAGCAGCGCCATAGTCGTACGACTCCGTTGTCTAACCCTGGTAACGCGTTTTCTCTAATAATTTATCCCGCGCCGTGACCCACGTGCTCGCCGTCCTTTTATTAAGCCGTAAATTAATTCTTTCAAATTGAGCTCTCTCCCATCGCAGACTTTATATCGCAGCCGGGCCCAACCGGGTCCGTAGAATTTAAATGCAATGGTAGGAAGTTAAGGCGCAGCTGCTCGAAAATGTAGGCGGCAGTGACTCACGAGAAATCCGAATCACCATGACTGAGCGATGGGAACTAAAATATTCGTAGATTGGAGGACTCATCTCAAAAGAGCGTGTGCCCGATGAAATTAATAAAATAAAAAATGTCTTAACACAGGAAGGTTTATACAAGAAGGTTTATAAAGTACGAAAAAAAATTTATAAAATTCACAATCTGTCTAAAGCTACGCACGGTCATTCAGAAAATTAAAACTTACTCTCTAAATTTCTTGGAGTGAAATCTCACTCCAAAGAGTGAAAATACTGCCACTTCGAAATTTGAGTGGCAGTATTTTCACTCGCTTGGAATGAATTTTCACTCAATTCACTCCACAAAATTTAGAGAGTATGTTCCATGTCTCCTAGATTCTTTCCCTAGCTTTTGTTTTCGCATTCTTGTCAATTTAGCTGCTTCCTTCCTTATAATTAATTTTTATTGTAATATCATTATTTTTAATTAGCTCTATTGTCTAACAGATCGTACGCAACAAGCGCGGACTAGCTGCATCAGAGCAAGCGCGCTGATCCGAATATGTTGTGTGACTCATGCATAAAGAGACTTCCACGAAGTCTTTTACTCGTTCTTTAGGAGAACATGCTGATTCAGGAAGATCCTTGAAAACCTACTCTCCCCCTCCGCGAAGAATTACTTATGAATCAACGTAGTTGCATCTAGTACAAATGGAAATTCCGAGCGTCATAGTGTCAGTTATAGTGCCCTCAACTTCCTCGAGTTACAGTATCTTCTCTTTTCAGTGAAAAATACTTAATTTACTAAACTAAAAAAGAATTGTTAACCCAGTTATACGTTCTTACATAATTGTATAGAATTGTACATTGTGATGGTACATGCGTAGTTGGGAGGAGAATAGATTATTTTAACACCATCGATCTATTTCCTTCATACAGTTTTTTGCTGAAAGGTAGCAAAAATGACCATCGGGCGATGACAGAACACGATAAAATAGTAATATACAGAGCTGCACTGTGTGTGCAGATTTTTTTCCAGAGAAAAATCGAGGTGTCGAAAGAGAGAGACTGGTCTCTCAGCCAAACCTATGAGATCCCACCAGCCTGTGTCAATACCAATCTTCTCGTAGCATCGTTCGCACAATCCTGTATCGACATCGCCGCCAGCACACGTGAAAATACAGCCTCGATCGACCCGCGTGTGTCCGCGCTTTTCTCTTCCCCATTGAAACCGCTCATTCGTTTGGTGAACGAAATACAAAAGGCGCCGGAGTCGCCGTAGTTACAATTGTTCTCCCTTATGAACTAACACACACCGCGCGCGCACACTAGGAACTCTAAAATTCTTTGGGGAAGAGTCAGAGGGCTCTGTCAGTTACATCGAAATTCTGAAAATAGGGCAGTAACTTTGCAGATATGACGAACTCGACGTACCGGGGCATAATGGACGCCGTATGACGTTCGCGCGGAAGCGGCGACGCGACGTGTTTTCCCGCTCGTTAAAACACATTTTATTTTCAGCGTCGGCAAAACACCTGGAACAGGCGGCCAGCGACCTCGTTCTCGAGAGATTAAAATTTATGCCAGGCCTGCGTTGCTGTTCTCGACCTGCACCTGCTGCCCCGCCGCCGTCGGCCGCGCTATAATCTTATCGAACGACGTTGATCCGCCCCAGCCCCGGTCGTTGC
This sequence comes from Aphaenogaster rudis, assembly GCA_003063815.1. Classification (NCBI taxonomy): domain Eukaryota; kingdom Metazoa; phylum Arthropoda; class Insecta; order Hymenoptera; family Formicidae; genus Aphaenogaster; species Aphaenogaster rudis. The sequence goes on from NJRL01000187.1 coordinate 442,638, forward strand.
CACTGCTATTGTTGTAGGTCGGAATGGATCTCGCCCCTACGCGCCCGTGCGTTTTTACGCGGCGGGGATGCACACGAGAATCTCCATTTTAATTTTAACAATTTTAACTCTAGGATACAGGACTAATGAATTTTGCAAAAACTCAAATAGGATAGAGGAATAATAAATTTTGCAAAAACAGCAGAGAAATAATTCCAATAATTTAAAATTGTATACCCCGTCACAAAAGATAATCTCAAAGTTCCTCTAAAACTTATCTAAAAGAAGAAAAAAATTGAGATCAAAGACATTGAAAAAATATAAGAAAGTAAATATTGTAAGGTTTTAAAATCCCTTTTATCCAAGAGTTAATTTTGGGTAAATTTTTAAACCAAACTTCCGCATTTTCAAATTATCTACAATTTATTTCTCTTTTTTAATCATCTATCTAATCTGAACCTGAGATCTCTTTCTAAATTCGGTGAGAATGCCAAATGATTTGAAAAATAAAGTTCATACACATCCTCTCGTTAACGACAGGCTCTCAAACAAATTTGAGATGTGCGATTTTTTAAACCTGCGATCTTTTTTCTTTGTCGGTATACTAAGGCTGGTCGCGTGTGTAAAGAAGGCCACGTTGTGTCGCCGCTACGACTGGTTCTTTGCGAGTTGCAACAAAGCCGCAACTGACTCCGAGGCCCGTTCGCGTTAACGCGTCGCCGCGTTAAGCGTTACCGCGAGTATTTTTAGTGCATCGAGCCGGAGTGAACTAGACGAACGGGATGGCTACAAAACTGTTCTTAACGAGAGCGGGTTTTAACCGAGCTCTGTATTCTTATCCTTTTAACGTCTATGTTATTTACGCGCCCATTGATCATGGACAAATTACGAGAATCCGTAATAGCATGTACTTTTTTAATTTACAGATTGACTAATTTTGAATTAATTTTTCCTTGCCAAAAATTTGAGAAAGTCTTACATTTTCAATCAGTTATAAGATGCTTCAACCCATCGATGCTGCATTTTTTTATAAAAGAAAAATCAACTAAAAATTCGCTAAATAATTCGCAGGTCAAAAGATGCGCGGTTGGTGCGCGAGATACCTTTTTCATACATTTTATAATTATTTCAGTTAATAAATCAATTAATAATAATTATATTGTGTTGTACATTTATTATTACCATACGATATATTATTGCCATACAAAATTAAATTAATTAACTTTATTAATTTAATTTATTAACTTTAAATTAGTTAACTTTAATGATAACAGCGTATGAATAAGAAGTTCGCATTAGGTAATTTTATCGACAGGTTTATTGCATTTTTTTGCGAGCATATACATATATCCTTTAATGCCTGATATTTTCTCAGAAACGAACCGCAATTCAGTCCTTCATTGGGCTAAATCGTCGGTACAATTAGCCGATCCCAAGTGAGCTAAAGTCGTGCAATACCGCTCAAGATAAATGTTCGGTTTTTTCGACGTTGTATCGTCAATGATTCATCATATTCTCGCATAAAATTTTATTCAAAGAGTGATGTCGTTATCTATGATGAATATCCAATACAGTTGGAAGATTGTTATATAAAAGAGGCACGTAATAAAAAGCACTTAGAAAAATCTGATATAACCGCAATTACTTAAACTATATTATGTATGTTAATGTTAATACTAACGAAACATACATTTTACATAGTCATATCTTGCAACACAAAGATACACACATTTTACATAGTCATATCTTGCAACACACGCTAATATCAATGCGTGAGGCAGAAGATAACGCTGCATAAGTGTGTTCGTTAATCCCACTTTTATGTTAATAAAAATATGAAGACATCGACGCCTTTCTCGAGTGACTAATATTTCCATTCTATGTGTAGACCATTGTTGCTCGCACATAGATATCCGATGCTGATATATCAAGGGAAAAGAGTGGAGCAACTCATTGTTCTTCCGCGGCATGTGCAAGCTCGGTGCCGTTCGGAATTCGAGAGAGGAGGCGAATTCTACGTTCGGACCGACCGCAGTTATTTATTATCGCAGCTGGTCCCTTTTATTCCCGTGTTCAGTGAGACTTCGTGAATAAGCGACGCCGTTTTCACGCGTGCCTAAGCGCCACCGCGCACGAATTTACATCAGGATAGAGGGCCGCCGACGTCAGTGAAACGACCGCAACGTGGACAGCCATGCTGTTGTTGCGTCGAGTTTGCGTGCCATTCGTCGTGCGTTTCGTCTTCGCGTTTATACGAGTGATGCGGCTCTGCGTTTGAAAATACAGTCTTGTCCGTTCACGGAGTAATTTTTTGCATCGTAATTTTATTACAAATTATTAAAACCTGCTTTCCTACGTTGGGCATACGCTTTTACGAGTAGATTCGCGTGCGATCGGCCCCAAGTCTTCGAGCGCGTCACCATCGAAAGAAGCGCGACGGCGGCGAGTTCTGTTTACCGTGAGAAAGCGTACACGTGCGCGGCTCAGACGGCCAAGACTTTTCGCGTTTAAGTTCGAAGGAGCAATCACTTATTCATAGCGTGAGCACGCGAGCGAGTTGTTGCTACCACCGACGCGACGATAGCCGGCCGACATCGATTTGTTCTCGAGAAAATGGAGAGGAGAGAGGAGAGAGAAAGGATATCTACATATATATGACAGAAAGTGTATTCGGTTGAATTTCAATGTCGATTATCGCGCAATCTTTATGATATACACTGTTAGATATTAAAGGATCAAATTTAAACCAATTTCGTGGGTTAAATCATATTTGGTCATTTTTAACTTTCACTTGAGTCAAATACAACAATAAGTTATTTTTAACTTATGTAAAAGTTATTGACTTATGTGACAAGTAAATGTAAACCAAATTTGAGTCAGATTTTAAACACATTCCTTAAGTTAAATTATTTAACTCAATTGTTCTAATTAAATTGACAATTGAGTATGAACAGTGGCGACCTAAAGGAATAGTTATAAATGACTCAAATTTGGTTCAATTTAACATTATAAATTTAACAGTGTATCTATCATACGTATACAAAATGGGGCATAATTCGTAGTACAATTTGGAAGGAGATAATTCCTCCTGAAAAAATAAATCAAAAATGTAAAATAACATTTTTTCGTATGATGCTTCGTTTCCGAGATAATTAAATTTGAAAATTGACATATTTTGACATGAAACATAAAATATCTCATAAACTATTCACTTTTTTTATAACCGTACCTCAATACTTTTATGCACAGAATAACGAGAGATCAATTGGTGTAACGAAAACATATAGTTGCTGTGTTTTCGAAAAAAATTATACAATTTGCAATATGCAATTACATAAAACTTTTTTAAAGACAACTTTGTGTTTTTTTACATCAATTGATTCATTTCGTTATTTTATGTATAAAAGTATTAAAGTTATCTAATGGTTATCAAAAAAATGAATAGTTTACGAGATATTTTTCATGTTAAAATATGTCAGTTTTTAAATTCGATTATCTCAAAAACAAAGCATCACACAAAAAAATTTATTCTACGTTTTCGTTTTATTTTTTCAAGAGAAATCATCTTCTGGTTGTACCACTAATTACATCTCCCCCCTTATATCAAATCAATTATCTATTAAATCTATTTTCTATAAAATAAATAATATTCTCCCATAATTAAAAACACAGTCGAACGAAGAGAAAACGCGATTGTTATAACGGTGGTAGCGATAATGTGCATACGATCGGTATGACGTACGTTAACGCCTCGGCAATTTCTCGTTTGCGATTAGCGTTTTCGTGCTAACCGTAATTTGCAGACACGTAAAGACGGTTTACCTTACATGTAGCAGCAAGATTATTTTAAGAAAACTAATGCGCTGTGTAAAATGCTGATATTAGCATCCTGCGACGGCCAGCAAGTTACGTAGAAATTATGCAAAGTTAGCATAATAGCAAGAAAAAATATTGTAAATTCGTATCTTCTATCTCGTAAAATAGAACACATACAAAGTACAATTCACGAGTTTATATTATAGCAACATATTTTCTATTAAGTCGTTAAGTAGTATATAATACTTGATAATCTTTTACATGTTTGATTAAGTGGTATATAATATTCGATAATCTTTTACACGCTTGACAATGAAATTGCATGAAATAAATTATTCGATTCAATATTTTTAGCATATCTTTAACAGGAGTACGAAACAGACACGCTTCGTAGGCACACGAACGAAGGTAGCTTTAACGCGACACCGCGGGTGTCCGATCGATACAACTACCCTCGCGTGCGCGCAAAACATCGTAAGAATTGCGGCATTTAATCATCCGCGTGAGGGAGGCGCGGGAAGGAGAGGAGCGGGATATATTTTTCAATATTTTTAGCCGGTGAATCAATTCGCGCCGGCGATGAATCAAAACAAGCTCGCTCTCTGCTTGGTCGGTACGGCGCATTGTCGACATTTGTCTTCCGTAATCTACGTCTATGACGACAATGAAAAAAAAAACCTAGTGAAACAAAGCGAGGAAGAGAGGAGGCTCGCTCCTAGTTTTCCATCGGTCCTCCTCTTTGTCCCGCCGTCACGCTATTTTCGGACGTACGAGCCAAGCGAGACGAAAAACACGCCAGTCGCTATTAATCTCGTGATGTCATGCCGAAGATACGAACTCCAATCCGACGCTGTCGACAAACGTATGATGAATTATTCCCGCGGTCCTGTACGGGCGAGAGATCTTGTATGGTCACTGCTTACACGCTGTCAGACAGCAAACGAGCAAAATTGTCGATATTAAATTGCAGCCTCGGAAACAAAAAGCGGCTTGTGGCGAAACCTTTGTCCTGCGAATTGCCTACTTCGTTTTTAGCGATCAGGGACAGGCGAAAGGTGAATAAACCTTGATTCTTTTATCGCGACACGCAAGTAAAGCGAATGCGCGCCTTACCGAGAACAGAGGAAGCGAGCGAAGAAGAATCACACGTAGATGTGTAGATGAGTGTCAGCCCGTGTCAGACTACGCACTGGAGATTGAGGATTACGAATTGAAGATTACAATTCCAGTAATCAGAATAAAGAGAATAAAAATTAAGATTATCTGATTAGTCGGATTTTAATCTCCAATTCGCAATTCTCAATCTTCAACAATAGTCTAACATGAGCTTTAAGCTAGCGTCAGACTATGCTCGATTGATATTTCGAGATTCGCAGTCTGCCATTCGTATGAGATTCGCAAATAGCATGAATAGGCAGATTCGTTGAGTTCGTATCCGTTGTTTGTGCATATCCGATTCGCCAGCGAGCGATTTTTTTACCGAAAGTCATTTAACAGACATTTAAAGCCACGCAGGTCTTCCAATGTGACTCTCAGTTAAATGCCGGTACAATGGCTCGATGAGGACGCGCAGCGTGGCGCACGATGTAGACGAAAAGTAGACGAGTCACACAATTAGGACTTTCTGGTACGGTCATCGTTCTTTCTGTCATCATTATCCGTCTTATACTCCTTGTTATTGTGATTCGCCTTCCCCGCTCCTGACCTGAGCGAAAAAAGAACGGGACGAACGAGGGAACGGAAGGGCCGTGTCCCCCCCTCTCCCTCGTCGGTGAATCTTCTCGCAGCATCGATCCTGCGGTCCCTGAAAGGAGACGGCCATGAACCTCACAAAGAGACACACGGCCGCTTCCCTCCGGTGCATCATTCTGCCGTCTCCTTCGACTCGTAATACTCTCTTACTTTTACAGCTCTATCCCTTTTTCTCGTCCTGTCTTCCCTCACGATAGTGATCGACGATTTAGCGACGGGCTAGCGACGTGGCCTTCTCGCGGTCTTCAAGACGCGTACGTCTAAAGCGCTCATCGTACGTCATTATTACGATCCTCGCATGACCGAGTTTTTCCGATATATCATGGTGAAAGAGTGTTTACTCTCGCGTTAACGTGAATGCACGCAAAGAACACCGCGTCGAATTACTCGCGACGTGATATCCAAAAGACGCATCGTATCCATAAATTCCACGGGTGAAACTGAGAACAATGGCGGCTATCGCGACATCGAGCGAATACTCGATATATTAAAACAAAAATAATGTTCGTATAGTATCGTGCAGCATGCGCATAATGTAACTTTCAAGCAGCTTGACCGTCGGCCGTTTATCCCCCATCGAAGAGTGTTTTTCTCGGTAGGTCCCAATGAAAAGAAAAGAAAAGAGAAGGAGAGAGAAAGAGACGAGGAGAAGAGCTGAGGGATAGCGTAGCTTGCGTAAGAAGGAGACAGCTCTTGAGGATCGGTCCGATGCTGCGAGCCCAGGTGCATTGACTTCGTTCCACGGCAAACCGGATGTCGGAGCCGACTACCTGCTCTATCTCGCTGCGCTTTTCTCCGGATTCGGCTTACGGACCGCGTATGGTGTGCTTTGTAGCCTGTTTCGTGACACAAGTCCTGGTTACTACTCTCGTAATCGAAAGTACGGAACAACATCGGCCGACGTTCGAGTATTTTGCAAGAGCTTGTCTTGTGCATATGTAAATCTTAATTCTCTCTCACACGCAAACCCGATCATGTAAAGTGGCACATTCCGATCTGAACGGTGACATGCTAACTTTATTGTTCGCAATAAGACTTTTCGGAATATTTCCAAATTCTTTTCTTTCCTAAAAAATCGAGAAAACAGCGAGAAAGATGTTTGTCTCGAGAGCGAAGCGTCAGATTCGTACAAGTATAAGCGGAACTACAATTCTCATCGGCGTAACTTTTTCCCCGCTCGATCGTGAAGTTGCTCCAATCGCGGTAAACGTGTTTACAAGAAAAATATGCGAGACTCTTCGGCCTATCGAACGACTGTACTGACGGCGTCCCTCGTGTGCAGTATAAAGATACTTATCGTACGGACCGAGACGATCATAAATACTAACGCCGAAAGTCGTGAGCCTAACGAATAATAGACCCGTCTTGACCCGACTCGTTCTCTTTGTTATACCCGGACCACGAAAGTGCAATGACCGACCCTGAACCAGAGTCATCGGCAAAACGAGTAGGCGATTCGTTATTGTCTTATTCTCTGTTTAACCCTGCTGCACCTCGTTTAAAGTACGCCACGGATGACGCGTGCGACGCAAATGAGAGGGAACTGGCACTTCTTTGCCTTGCATTTCATATCAAGTTTTTTGTACTAAAAATACAACATAGATTAGAATATATTTTATATTATCGATTATTTAGATTTGGGATTTTTCAGTATACGCTCGCATATTTTTATATTACTCTATGCTTGATTCTCTTATTGTCAATAACTTAAAAAATAAATGTTATCCTAATTTGTAAATAATCCATAGTTTCGTATAAGTATCGGTGCTTCAGTGGTCATTTCGCGAAATGTTGAATATTGTCACTGCAACTAATTGTCATTAAAAGGAATATTTTTCAAAAGTGATTGTGAAATTGTGAAATAACGATACGTGCATGCGAGAAAGCGATCATTATTCTTAGTCCCACGCGATTTGCATCGATCAGTGTCTGCCCTTCGAGGAAACCAGAACGAAACGGACAGCCACTCGATCTGGTGTTGGACATTCGCCTCGTTTCTTCGCCTCATAAAAGTGCACGCGACGAGGCCAAATAAGCATCGTGAAAGCGATGGTATCGCCGTTGCATTCGGAGTTTATGCACACAAGATGGAACAGTTAGCACGCGCGCAATTATAAGATGTGGCTTCAACATTTTAACAAGGAGCGCCATTTCTTATCGCGAGAGATTATTAATTCGAGAATGTTGCAGACGCAATTAACGTCGGTTATACCAAAAATAACCGAGAGGATATACGGGCGGATCTTCGCTCTTGCGAAGAGAAGAGAATAGGACGAGCGGGGCGAGGCGAACTCGTTTCGTCCGAACGACTCTCCCGAACTACGCGCGGCCGTAATGAACACAAAGGCGGGGTCGATTGATGGTGTTGGTGCACGTCACCTTTTCACCGACGGCTGTATCGTCATGCGACCCCGGTAATTAAATGCGCGAGCGATACACCAAACGCCGGGAGTGTGCGCTGCCACACTGTGTGCGGACCCTCTGGTCCGTCCTTTCAAGGTGGCAAGGACTATTTGTTCGCGGCGGAACGTAATACGCGCCGTGCGGGCGGTTTCCGTCGTTGAGGTGAGAATTCGAAGACGAAGTTTGTCAGTAAATCGAATTTGCGGCCGTTGTTAACGCCCGTTTTCCCTGTACGTGACAGCCTGAGGCCCGAGGTGAGGATTACACCGCGACTTATCCTACTTCACTTGCAAATCCTTCGGAGACACAATCTAGAGTCAACTTTTTGTTACCAAGAATGCTGAGATATGCAAACGATTTTTTAAAATGATGAACGATTGGGAAGGAGAGGTTTTTATAAACTACGCTTCAAGAGAATGCGAGAAGAATCGTATTCTTTAATTTCATATCAATCTTTAATGTCTTACTTTATTAATTCGAAGCTTAGTCATTAGTCATGGTAGGAATTATAAAGTAGTAAAGACAAATCCGATTAAATTTTTAAGATTCTTGAAAAATTCAGAAACGAGATTTATCGGATATATATTTAAACATAGTAAATCCGATAAATCTCAATTTATTTTTTCAATTGCGATTCTTCTTATACACTCACGTTATGCATTTAACTGTGCGATTTCTACAAATTTGAAGACGTCGGCAAAATGATAATTCCGAGAAAAAGTTTCTTAAAGGAAGTTTCTTTGGAAACGCGTTATCTACTACATTCGAGATTCAAATTATGCATTTCAACGAAAGACGATGAAAGTACTCCCGGTTCCTTCTGCAGGCCGTTTTATCCGACTTTCCCGAGACTTTCGGACGACACAAGGAAATTGTGCGCTACGACAGAGCTCGTCGGTACGCTCGTGACAATAGCTATTAAGTAGTTTGTTTGCATTGAGGAATTCACGACGAAGCGCTTCGAGCGCTTCATTCTCATCCGGCTTGACGAGTCCTTAAGGACTTTCGAGACGATCTTCGTAACGCAGGGAATAGCTTTGTTCCTTTGCGTTACATTTCCACGTAGCGTTACTCTCGTTTCTCGCTCGAGGTGGTTATCCAGCTAAAGTCTCTTCAGACTCGCGGAGTGTTGACCGACAGATCTAAAAGAACTGAGGACCGCTAAATCGTAAAACACCGCGTCGAAGTAGAAATACTTTTAGAAAACGCGTCCAATTAAGGGATTTACGAGAAGCCTGGTGTACATGCTTGTATCACGATTTTGCGCACATGAATCTAGGATACGAGATGTACCAGAGATACCTGCTATTCCGACGCTGCGCCTCGCGATACACTCCAGATTACAAACGTAATACCGATATCCTCGTAAATCGTCCGATCGCTATGCGTCTATACGGACGAATGATCGATTGACCCATTAGCGCGGCTATCTGCAACGCTCTCGCTGCCGCACGTAACAAGGAATAATTTATTTCAATTTCCTACACGTCAATATCGATATGCGCACGCCGAACGCATTCGTGATGTGCCGGCGAAGCCGCTGACCCGGGAAAAGGAAAAATCGATACGCGCCGCCGTGGCGGGACGGGGGGGAACGACGGTAGAATTACGATAATAACGAAAACGTAATTTTCAGGAAATTGAACGTCCGACACGCGCGACGCCGCCGCGTTAAAATTTATTAATATGCCGTTGCCGTTTTACACGCTGCCATTATCGTTACGAGCATTCGTCGAAAAACAGAACGCGGAATGCTACTGCATTTGTGCTCCGGAGTAAAGAAATCTAATGAAACCTCTCTCCAACGATGCAACGAGTATTGCAAGGTACGAGCTGTCTCGTGGAAACTTCATGAAGCTCTATAATTGGTACGATCACTGTTGAATATTAACGTCCAATTCCACCGAAGTAGATTAACTTTAATCTCGGTCTGAGAATTAGGTAATTCTAATTCTTAGAACTAGAAAAAGATAAAGAGTAAGCTAAACCGAGATTAAAGTTAATCTACATTGGTGGAAATGGATGTTAAGGATCAAATTTAAATCAATTTCTTGGGTTAAATTATTTGGTTATTTTTAACTTTTACATGGGA
>NJRL01000188.1:0-25786 GCA_003063815.1 Aphaenogaster rudis
CATCGTTGTTTTTAATTTTGCGCTCGTTCCTTGGCCTTTAACCTTTTTCTAATTTTGCTTTGCAAACACGAGCTTGATTCTAATTTAGCATTTAAAAATTTTAAAGTTAATGGATTAAGTGTCTTGATTTATGATGCAAAGAAGGAATCGAAGCTTAGGACGAAGAGACGAAACTTCCGACTTCCTAGCTCTGTTCATTTAGAGTGAAAGGAAATTAATATCTGGAAGCTTCTATCCTGTTGAAAGATAATGAGGCGTATAGGTATTCCTCGAAAATTTCCTCGTAAAGTGACCAGTTTCTCTGTGCGGCAGGTATTTTAAGCGTTTCTCACGTTAGCCTGATTGCTACCTGTACTCGAATGTGCTAATAAGACATTCCTTGGATGAAACTAAACGTGTTCTATCCTCGGTGCTCGAAAATCTGTGAGAAAAATGTGTTTAGAGAAATGCAATCTTGACCAAATATAAGAAACTGCCTTAAGTTGTGGTAGATCAAACTAGTCAATGATCGCAAAGTAAAAAGCATAATAAATTAAACCAAATATATGCATCTTTAATGCAATAACAAATTACGAAATATATCATAGTGAATCATGATTTGAACTATTTACTTGCAAAATTATTATATGATTCCACTAACTTACACTTCATAACGGCTCTTTCGTTAAAATATTGTATATTAACAGTGCATTTGATTATATTTTTGGAGAAAAATAATTCATTTTCATGCTATGTTTGCCACTGTTCATCCGCATAAAAGATTCCTCGCATGAAAAAAGTTCTATCATTACAAAAAGAAAGCAAAATTCGCGCATCGTGCGTCGCGAATGAAGCCCGTTCGAGGACCGACAGTGCGTGGGCGATTTATTAAATTATACAGATCGAATGCGATGCACGCACGAGATAACGCGGCCGTGCTGTTGTGCTGCTTCTCGTTTTTTTTCTCACTCCACTTCATTCCGGGGCGCGCTCTCTTTTTGGCGAGGTTTAAATGATGGGCGTCCGAATCATTCTTTCAAAAATTTTTATTTTTAATTAATTTATTTCAATCATATGAATACTCGAATTGCTTCAAATGATATTTGAATCTTTGTTTCGAATCCGGAAATTCTTGAAAGTTTTGAATCGCTTGAAATTTTCAAAAATCTTGGACATTTGAAAAATCAATCAATCGTGATATCAGTTACAGTGCATGTGCAATTATGAATCTTTAACACTTTCAAATATTATAGGTTCTCAAAATTTCCAACGCATTTAAGACTTTCGAAATATTTAAGGCTTTTACGATTTTTAATAATCTTTTGATTTCAAATAATATTCGAAACAATACGAAATTTTTAAGTCTCGCAAGGCCAACTCTCACTCGCGGATCTCTCCGTCTCATCTCAGTGAGATGATCATTTATCTGAATACAATCGACAGAAGAATAGTTCCGCTTTGCGATTTTACATTTCGTTTTCACGAAACAGGCAGCGGAAGAGTCGTTAATTATCATCTGGCTTTTAAATTGACTTGTTCTCCGAACGATTTAATGTGCTCATATACACGCGAATCTTGCTTTACATTTTTGGATATAAATGTGCAGCAAAAAATTAATCTAGCATTCTTAATTTTACTTTGAATTAAAATTTTTATTTATTTTATTAATAAAAAAACAACATATGTATACATCTAGATAAATCCTTCCAAATTTACATATGCACCAAACTCTTCTTCATTATCTAATCTTGAAAAATGGAAATAATAAATTTCGTTTACTCCTCATTAATCTATTCACTTCTCGAGATTACTTCCGACTGCAAATGGCCTAGCTATAAGATACAATTAACATCCGCATGAGAATGCGTTGAACACAAAACAATTTTGGTTGTTTACGATCAGATTGTCTGTCCAGAATTATTTTGCGGAAGGCATTCGCGGAAGGCATTCGCGGAAGGCACGACCAGGAAATTCAACGCCTCTCCTCCGCATGTCCTGTGCCAACCCTACACTGAAAAAAAGGCTTGGTAAAATAGCTTCAACTAAACGATTTTAGTGATTATGACGAAATATTTGTTAACATTAACCAAATTTGTTAACATTAACCAAATTATTTCGTCATAATCACTGAAACCGTTTAGTTGAAACTATTTAACCAAGCCTTGGTTATTATAACCAAGCCTTTTTTTCAGTGTATCACGGTCCCTTGTTCTATTACGTGCCCCGAACCCCCGTAGTCGCCTGCCACGTCGTGCGGCAGTTCACGGAATCCGGTAATCCTTATAATCGTCACGGCACGGCGGACTTACGGCAAGATTCGCGGTTTTCACCGAGGCGCGGCATGCCCATACTAAGCGCACTAGCGCACTTGCTCGGCGGCTATAACCGAGGTTTATGCACATCTCGACAAAGCCGCTTGCGGCCCTCGAACGGCGGGGTAGACTGACGGCCGGTAATGGACAATGCGTACCCCTAATCACCCCCTTGCCCGCTACGTTCCGCGAATATCGAAGGAATTAGCCGTGGGCATGGGCGTCCATGAGGGGGGGCAAGGAGGGGCATATGCCCCCCTTGGATTTTAATTTTTTCATTTTGAATGATTTTATGATTGACAACTAGATAATTTTTTGTTTCAAATTTATGCTATTATTATAGTATACTATTATTATATTATTATATTATTATACTATTAACTTTTATATTATTAATTGAAAATAAAAATCTGCATAAAAATATTTCTTTATAAAATATTATTTAAAGATACGTTTGTTTGGCACCCTTAGCATATTTACACTCTGCCCCCCCTTGAAAAAAGTTGTAAGGGCGCCCATGGCCGTGGGTGATTATAGATGCCGGGCTTTCCGCCGCGCGGTACGCTCCGTACTTTAGCGGCCGTATTTATTGTTTTCCGTAATTCGCGCACACAAGTAACGATGCAGGCAAGATTTTATAGCGATAGAGCGCGGTCGTAGAAAGTTTTACCGGAAACAAGCTACTGCAGTCCTTTGTGATCGAAGATCGAAACTATAAGATCTGCGATCGTGGTTCCGACGATTTGACAGCGTTAACAATTATCCTATATAGACTCAGTAAAGTGAAATTGATATAAAATGCTATTTTCTGAATTAAGAATTGTAAATTTGCAAAAAATTGAAGCTATTTGCGTGACACGCGAAAACACTCAATTAAGAAAATCTATATTTTAATTAAATTTAAATGTTTAGTAAAAAGAAGTATGAGAAAATCTGTAGTATGCATTGCCAAACCATTTGCATATAAAAGTAAATCGAAATAATATTTATCCTTAAATATTAAAATATATTTATTTGGTGTTTATTTCTTTCTCCTCATTAGCGAATGGCAATGTTGATCATCTGAAATTTTTACGGAATTTCATTGAATTGCGAACGGCGATTTCGGGAGATTTGGTCTTGCGGTTACGTGCCACGTGCTTTCGTTATTCCGCGAATACATCCCGAGCAGTCGACAGGTATTACCATAAGGGAGGGGATGACACGATGTATCAATTTATGCCAACGATCGGGAAGAGTGGCAAGTGCATAAATAAGTGCGAGGCTCGCTTCATGCATGCCCGAACGTATGCGAGCAATCCAAAAACCTCCGAGAAGATCCTGTCTGGTCGTCCCTCGCCTCCTACTCGATCAGACCCTGCAACGGCGCACGGTGTCTTCTACAGGTGTTCCCTATCGGAGTATCACTGTATACTTAATGTATATTTAATGCCGCGTGGATTTTGCAACACGCCTTGGATTGGAGCGCGTAATTTATTCGATGCTGCATGTCCGCCGCTGAAAACCGCTTTGGAAGGTTCTTGCCCTCGCCCTCGTAGAGAAGGCTATGCGGCTTGCCGCGAGCAAATTGATCCAACGAAAAAATGCAATAGTACAACTATATAAACATTTTATACTCGTACGATAATTCCGCTAATATCTGAGAATGTCCAAGAAATATCGTTCTATAAAATTTATTATTAAAAACGATTTTTAGAAAAAGATTATTATTCATAAAATTACATCTTTTTTAAAATTTTGCTCCGTAAACATCTTTTATAGACAAATCCTGATTTACAATCTAAGAGTTAATTTCCCAAATTTTTCAAAGAGCTCTCGTATTCAGTATTCATTATGCTGAATATATTTGCAATTTGTGAAATCGACGTCAGAAATCTTGCATATATCGTCAAAGTTAATAATAAGATGTTATAAGGAAATCGATCGGGTCAAGGAAATCGGTGCACGGCCACTGCTTTCGAACGACGGATTGGTGAAATGTAATGCTTGACAGCCGAGAGAAAGAGAGAGGAAGAGAGGAAGAAAGAAAGAAAGAGAGAGAGAAAGAGAGATCGGTTAAATTATCGGGCATACGCCTTTTCGGTGTACAACAAATTAACGAAAATAGAGTGGTTTCGGTGAGGAGAAGGAAACTGACGACACTCACGAGGTGAATTACGATGTGACGTTTAAAACAATATTTATCCGTTGGTCGAAGTTGCGTAGTCATTAAGTGGAAATGAAATGGCGAAAGCGACCGGATAACGAAACCAAATTAAAGAGTTAATTGTTAACCAACAAGGTTGATCAGGTATCGTATTTTAACGAGGTGACAACGCAACGATACTCTTATGCGCTTCTGTGAGAAGAAATTCCGTTATAATTACGGATTTGCGTTACTTAAGATATGAGCATATGACGGCGCAAAGATAATTTGAAAGAGATTGCAAGGTGAATGCAAATTTATTCAAGTATTATTGATATTAAACGCTACAATAAACTCCGAAATTATTGCAAAATGCTCGTGATCATAAAGAACGACGTAAAAAGATTGTGCTACAATAATCACGTTTGGAAATGAATAAATAAGACAAGAATATTATACTACGTTGTCATAAGATTTTTAAACGTTTAAGAAAGCTTAACAGTGATCAACTAAAGTTCACTAATTATTTCAGTTTTTTTAATCGGAGATTACAAATATTCTATTATTATTTCGGATCTTAAGCATCGTCCTGAGAAGTGGAGTCGCATCGAGTTGCAAGAGTAAATATCACAATAAAAAATATTCTTCTTCGTTTCGAGGTGTACTCGGCGAGCTATTTAAATCGTCTTACCGCCATCAAAATGCCATTGTCTCACGAGGGCGCACGGTATTCATTTCCTATCGTTTTTTCCTCCATACCGGCGCGAAGGTGAGACGACTCAATTTACTCGCGCTCATAAAAATTCTACAGATGTCACGGGAGTATAAAGCCATGTTAATTGCACGCGGAATTAAACGACTGTGTCAAAGGCGCGCTCTAAGACCCATTAATGGCGTTCGTAATGATGTCATCCTATGTCCTTCATTTAGCGAAATTTAAGAGAAAAATAAAAAAAATGGAAAAAGGTGGGAGACCGACGGAGGAGCGCAGGAAGAAAGAGAGAAAAAGAACAAAGTGGTTGGACGAGAAGGTGAGAGGGGATGCAACTCTCCGCGAGGACCACTGGTGAGGCGGCGCCGCGCGGCCTGAATAATTTCCCGCATAAGTACCATATACACGCGTCAGTTTAATTATCACCGGGAAGCGTCCCGCTTAATTACTGTGTCGTGCTCTCTTTAAATTACGGCAGGTGCTCCCGCGGTGGCAGCGGCGGGCGCGTTTTACGATGATCGTTTCCTCAAGATTTAGAAACCGCCGTGATGAGAGCGGGTTCATTAAAATTTATGCGGACGGTAAAACGCGTACGATAAATTACCTCGCATTCGTCCTTCGTCCATCGCGGCTGTGGATCATTGCGAATATGACCGCTGGTCGGAATATTGAAATTGCACGCCCCGATGCGATTTATTAACGTGTCTCGCACGCGAGCAAGCTGACTTCTTGTTGTCTCGCGAGAGCGCAATTAATTAGTACGGTGTTACATCAACACTCCTCGCGGTCTTGTCCCGCGTAAATGGTGTGTGAATCATCTGATAGCTCGTGAGAAGGTTACATGCTATTATCGATATAGTATAATTGATATAACAATATCTTATTCTGCGGTATTCCCACTTTTTAATAGAGCTTACAAAAATATCGTTTCGATAATCGAGATTTAAATAACAAACGTCATGAATTAAATACGTGATGTTTCTTATGATGCAGATCATGTTCCACACATTAACGAAATAGATACACGTTTCCTACGATGTCACTTCATGAAATACAAGAACTAATCGAGTCATGGATTTATGCTCCGTGCCATCTGAATAGGGATGACGATCTTTTTTCGTTAGATGACGGTGGATCGAATATTCATTTAAATGCGAGATGTTTTTACCCGACAACTTCGAAATCTGCATGAAAAGCGTTGTTTCGGGAAAAGCTTCTTATGCTAAGCAGAAGGCTGGACATAATATGCATTTAATCCTGAAAAGGCGAACACACAATGTGAATACAGTACCTTTCAAAAGATGACATACTGCTGATGGTATCTCTGAATTAAACCATAGAAAAAAATTCTGGCCTATAACTCTTTTAACTTATTTTATTATAAAATTGACCTGTGTGAAGTTAGCCCCCCAATGTCGAAAAATTAAAAAAATTTTTTTTTGCAAACGTTTGCCCATCGTTTGTCCACAAATGCCTCGTTGGAATTTTTGCCCCTCTCTAGTTTAAAAGTTAAGCAAATCAGAGCCGGCTCATGCTTCTCGCCAGTTTACTTCCATCCAACCTCATCACAGGCTGTTGGCGTGCTGTCGCGCCTTTATTAATAAAATTTTGCAAACGATGGGCAAACGTTTGCAAAAAGAAAATTTTTCATTTTTCAACATTGGGGGGGCCAGTGTGAAGTCGGCCTCCCCAAAATTAAATTGCTTATGACTTTTGAACTAGAGGGGAGCAAACAAAAATTCCAACAGGACATTCGTTGGCAAACGATGAGCAAACGTTTGCAAAAAGAAATTTTTTGATTTTTCAACATTGGAGGGCTAACTTCACACAGGTATAAAATTGTTTAAATGTTATCAATATTAAATTCTTGCATTTTTCGTACAAATGATACGTTAACAAATAATTCACAAATTGGCCTACGTTAATGGTTTACATAAAATTGTTAAACATAATTATTAGGAGTACACATACATACATTTAAATACTTTTATTTTTATATTTGTGAGCAAATAATTTTATATTTATATATTTCTTTAAAAACTTGTAATTTTTCTCTCTATATCTATCTTTAACAAGTTAATTTTTGCTTTGTCCAAAATGTTCCGGGGGAACACCTAAAAATCTACATTAAGCAAATATGCAAGATTCGATGTATTCTTCTACGATCGGTCCTTTATGATGTTAACAATAGCTCGACGCTTTCGAATCGAATGATGGTCCACAATGCACCTCGTTAAACATGAAAATTTCTGTTGTCCAGAACGTCATCCTCGCGGATAGTATCACTTGTTAGTAATAATAAAATATCGCGATTGTGTGCGGCCTGTCGCACGGCATCGTGCTTAGCAGTGAATGCAGTTATCTATATCTAACTTTGAACCAGTGAAGAGCAATTCGTATTTACGGTTCTCGGTTTCTCCGGAAATGTTATCGGCCGATATTCTTTGTCGTGCATTCAAGATGACAAGCCGGAGTATCAAATCGAGGAAAAGAATGCACCGGCGTAAACGCATTGTGCGTGACACACGAGGGAAGAAAATGGAATTCCATCAGTTCTCCCGAGTCGATACGTATCAATAAATAATTATGTTGCATGCGTGCACGTGTTATGAATAATTTCTAATAATAACAGATACGCGGTTTACGGAAAGTAACGTTCTCCGGGGATACTGACGCCATACGAAATTCCATATTTGCTGTAATAACAGATCGGAGCTCGACGTTTCTTTTCTCTCTCTTTCTCTCTCTTTCCTTTCTCGTGAGGGATGGAATTAATCGTTGGCATAAGCCGTACACACATATACAACGCGTTGCGTTTTATGTTATACTTTATAAAGCCCCGACGGGACGTTCATGCTCGTGGGATGCGTTTATCGTCGAAACGTATCTCGACCGCTTGCGCTGTGACACGTCGCAATGTTTATCAAGCTGCCGCCCCTTGCAAAATTCCTAGTATCTCACCCTCTTTCCGCCGAGTGATATTAAAGTATGCAAAAATTAATTAATTGGATATGATGTTCGATAACCGTTCGAGAGAGATGCTCGCAAAAGCGGTACTTACGTAACTTTCACAATATTGAAAGCCACGAGCAGCGAATAAACGCTAATATCATGATTTTTTTAACAAAAAAGTGATCAGTATAAAAGGTATAGTATAAAACGCGATGTTTCTGACATCTAATTAACAATATATAGATATTCTAACAGAGGAGCTGTGCTATTTAATTTAAAATGTATAAATAATCTCAAGTTTAGGGTGCGTATTTAAAAGTAAAGATACTTAATAGTTGGACAAATTATTATAAATGATAATGGAGTAACGATGTCCTAGGCTTTGCGATCGCGTTCGCCTCTCTGTCCAACTTTTGAAAGATTAGATTGAATGTACATTTGGATTGTGATCTATGTATTCGATTTACGGTTTTGCCACTTGAAATCGATCGGAGCAACGTGGATGGGACACGCAAGACACCCGCAGTCCGCCGCGGAATCATGGAATTAATGCCACTGAAATATTTACGAGCGCTTCGTGATCGTGCCGCGGATTGGGGTGCGACCCTTCGAAACCGTCTTGTGCTACGCACGGCCCGATTTTCCACTCGCTCGAACGCATGTACATACGTGGTCTAGAAGCTCCTCGGCCTCATAAAGCTAAGTAGTAATTATCGTCCGCCGACATACGCAAATATAATTACGCGCGTTCGTTGCTAATTGTATCGCAACCTTCGCGTTACAATGTTACGTTATATCCTGCTTTGCGCTATCAAGCGCGCAAACAATACAGATCGATTTGCATCGAATTGTCATGTAAATATAGACGAAGAATTAAATGCTGTTTTTGTATTAATTATGTAACAAACTGTCGATTGAAACGTTTCTTTTGCAGCTCATTGATACCGAATTATCGAGAATAAATATTTTCTTGAATATATATTCAATGACAGTTTATATGAAATTGTTTTAAAATACTAAGGAAATTAATGGACATTCAATTAGCAAAAGCAATGCACGAGAGTCTTTGCTCTTGAATTCGTAGAGTTGCAGTTACCTTGCTGACGAGGCTTGCACTTCACGCTCGCACAGGAATGTGCAGACCCGTGACGTAATCACCGACAATAAATCAAGCTTCAGAAATAGTAATAGCGTCGGTTGGCGGTTGTTATTTTGCCACAGATAATTGCGTTAACGAGAGCGTGTCAGTAGGGTTGATGGCGACCGGTGGAGAGGAGAACATTTTCTTCGACGCACAAAACACTTGCGTTTAATTATGCCATAATATGCAACAGTAAAAAATTCTTGGAACTTTAGATAATGTAATCTGTTTGCTTATTATATTTTACTGATGCTTTATTGATTTGTGTGAATTTAGATTTTCGTCTTGAGATTTTCTAATTTGAAATTCTAGAAATTAGAAAAGATTTTTATAATCTCCATTTATTTAGTGAATAGAATAGAGATGGAAGAACGTTCACAAGAGAAATGTTTTGCGTATCGTATTTTTTAAAATATAATAAACTGTATTAATGCATGTTTATTATATTTTAAAAAATTACAAAATAACGTATAATTAGAAAAAAATATACCGCGATATTTTTAGTCAATAAAATCGTGCCAGGAAGACGATTGTTCGGGATCGTGGTAACGTCGAAGAGTTACGAATCGTGAATAATGAATGATTCGTGCAAATTTGAATGATTTCGCGAGTTCCTCGTGCTAGCGCTTTCGCGACTTTCAACAAATTTGCATGCAGTTTTACGTGTACGTTTTACTACCGTCGTAAATATGGTGTTATCGTCGTAATTATTAGCGCAAATTTCCCTATTACCATACATATTGATTTAGAAATCAGCACTCTCATGCAATCTTAAGGTATGACAGTATCGCAATCGAAAGAGACTTTGCTACTCTCATTTCTTGCCATTAAACGTCAGTTTCACGTTAGGTATGATATCGCCTTATAACGCATTCAGGTATCTATATATATCGGCGCCTCGCAATTTTAATGGAAATCGATTGAGTCTTTGAATAAAAAATTGAAATTAGCGAGAAATTCAAAGCGTGGCGCGAGGTGCGTCGAAAATCTAAACATTAAAGAAATTTTTATCAGCCGCAGATGAATATCGTAATAAAGCAATAATTTACAGTTTTCATCTCATATTCTTTGATCTTTACGCAAACTGAACAAGTCACGCGAAATATTTGTCTCGATAAATAGCCGGAACGTTAATCACAAAAGATATTTAGTCTTACAAGTTAATAGTATAATGGATAGCCAATTATATATTAAATACTAATAAGCGGAATCGGTGTATCCTGCTACTTGATACGATCGCATTTTAATGTATACTGTCTCAGAACATAATTCGTGTGCTATTTGACGATTCGCATGCTACTCCACGCTCGCAGTATTAAATTGATTAACAAATCAACATTTCATAGATCCGTTTCCTTAAGATGAATAGGCTAGAACAGATTAGGATAACTTAAATCCTAAATGCATCACTTATTGGTTGAATTATTGTGTATATAATATATATATTTATTGTGTACTCGCATACACATTCGGTATGCAAAGATAGATATAAGGAAATAATATATTAATACGTGTGGGGGGGATCTCTATGTATGATTTCGAAAATATATTAATATCAAGTATATTATAATTGATGAAAAATTTATTATAAAAAAAAATTAATTATAAATTATTATAATATACAAATTATAATTTTGATCGAATGAAAAACTAGAAGCAGGATAAAAATCAATCCCTAAATAGGAGCGATCAGTTCATAAATCCGTCGATGCGCGATTAATTACTAGCCAATAATCTTTTTTACATTGGGACGGTCATTCGCAGAGGCTCGTCTGTTATGCATCAGGAAATGGCCTAATCGGACTACGTAAAAAAAAACTATTGCGGATGAGTCGAGCGGAAAGCGCGCTCGAGCAGCGACGCGAGAGAAAAGTTAGGTTTTCGAACGCTTGCGTTATAGGGCGAGTTTACTACCCATCCATAATTAGCGGTAATAAACTCAGAGATGTGGAAACCAGAGCGGGGAATCGGTCAACGATACCGAAATACGGTTTGAGTACGGTAAAAAAAAAACGCGTTTATAAGCCGGACATAACGATGGGCTTGACTTGATTGGATGTTCTCACGCGTACGATATTCAAGATTCTGCGTAAACGAAAATAATAAGAAGACTTGTATTAAAATATTGCCTACAGAAGCTAAAGAAAAAAAAAAAAATATGTAGAATGTTTCAAATATATTTAACAAAATGTCGATCACCTTTTGGCCGAATCTCCCAACAACAGAATGGAAAGTGGAGAAACGGGAAGATCGCAATGTCATTTCGTGAAAGGTATCGGTATGATGGCTGATAGCTATAACTTTTTATGTTCTTTCATATAAGATGCCGGGAGTGGTCTCAATAATTTACTAACTGATGTAAGTACGACGTCGAACTACCGTGCGGAATACCAGTAGAAGGAAAGCAAAACATCGGCCACACCGTTCGATTTTGATTAATTTACAATCGTGTTCGATTCCAGCGTGAAGAATTTCAATTTTAGCGTGCAAACGTGTCATCGACTAATGACTCGATTGCCGATGATTACAACGTTTAAAGCTCGTAAAGAGCGCCATAGAGATGCGGCCGATCATAACCGATTACGACAAATTTTTCATTTGCGCTTGATCCGCGGCTCCATTGAACGTAAAGGAAAAAGTTAATTGGGGACTAATGGCGGTTAATACGGCCCCAGGCGTACGATATACCGTACGTTTGCACGATGAAGCGGAAAACGAAGAAAGTCGAATAATAAGTCTGTAAAGATAAGGTAGCTACCTGCTAAAAATTAAGCTTTTACCCAGTTATTAGGCAAGAATGAAATGCATACGCCTTTACTTTATCAGATAATTTTTCCTTTTGTTTATATTACAAAAGGAAAAATTATTTAATTAATTTTTCAAAAATAGATTAATTTCTTTAAAGTGAAGATGGCTTGCGCATGTTTTCACCATATTTAGTGTTTAATTGTTAATTCTAATATAATATATATCTTCGGGAAGATTTACTCTCAGTACAATGGTGGGCATGTTATTATATTGTAACGTCGAAACGGGGAATATGTGAATATACGCGCTGAGATGAGAGCTAACTTTGAAAGAAGCCATCAGCCCATGCAGGTGAAAAAAAGGATGAAGGGCGGCCGATCGGGCGCCGTCCCACCGCCCGGTAATAGATTATCGGCGATCGTTCCTCGCCGCAGGAAGAAACCAACGAAGAAAGAAGACGACTTTGTGAGGTAGATGAGGTAGATGGCGGAAACAAAAAACAAATTGATTATCCGTATCCAGCAGGATAATTTGTTTTCGCCTTTTCGCTGAAGATAGGGCTACCTCCGATCAATATCATCTGAACACGTCGCTATATAGTGACTAAAAAACAGATAACGTTGCTTACGTTAATTCATTAGTTTTTTTTACCGTTCTTACGACCGGCATGACGAAGCACAACGTCGTGTTAAAATTTGGACAGCCAGTATCGTTTCGTGGCTTTGAGAAAGATACGTCTTTTTTTTTTTCACTTGCGAAATACAAAAAAGTTGTAATTGTTCTACTTTTGAGATAATAAAAATGGTGCGTTGAGATATGAGATGATTTACTTCGAGGAGGCTCACTCGGTTAAGGGTACGTTCAAACCGGTTGGTGCCCCTTGCTTTCATTCTCAAATTACCGTTTATACGTAAGGTCACTCGGATATGGCAAGGCCGCGTCGTTTATTTGGGCCCATAAATCCGTTGACTTTATGATTTCTTAAATGATTGAAGATGTATAAGATAAATAAGATGAGAATTTAAATAACCGTGCCTTGAAGACAGTATCTGTTAAAATAATGAAAGAGGCATTTTATTAAACATACGTAATACTAAGCTATTTAAATGCTAAATATCACTAAAACAATGCTAATAACAATTATATGTTAAATTAACATATAGTTATAATAATGTATATCCGTAATTATATTATATATAATTAACATATATTCGTAATTATATTACGAATTATATGTTAATACAAAATTGTCGCGTTGTGAAGCGATAATCTCAAAACTAATCAAAACAAAAGATAATTTCGGAAATGATTGACATATTACGTTACTTTCTTCTAATTCCAACTATTATTGTTCTTACATATATGATATTTATGTTATATACAACACAATGATATTGCAGAAAAAATTTTGATTTTTTAAAGACTCAAAGTAAAATCTTTTAAAGATTTCTCAAAGTGACGGAACCGATAAGCATCATGGGTGCAACAGAGGTTGCACGATAACTGAAAAATTTCCTGACACGCGAGTGCATCACGCAGCACGCGCGCAAGCACGCTCCGCTCGAGACCGCGCATCCTCGACTCACGCAGGTGAACCGAGGAAGCGAGTGGAGTCTTTCGCGGCGAGGATGGCGGCTTATCGTGCCGATCGTATAAATTGCCGCATTCCGATAGAAATCGGGCGATGTGGCCCGATTATCTTGCTCTCTTTTTCTCTCTCTCTCTCTCTCTCTCTCTCTCTCTCTTTCTCTTCCTCCCTTATCGCGCGAATCGCGGCTCGCCTTCGCCCCGAATCGCGAAATGCAAATTGGCCAATTACGGACGCAACGTGCACACCGTCGACACCGTGCACGGCGGTTTATCTCGTTTTTTGGATTTCTCAATTTACTGACCGAGACGCACGCCTAACTCTCGAAGAGTTACGCAGGAAAGTAACGGGTGATTTGAAAGAGTGGTATTTTACGCTACGTCACAAGGTCGGATAAATAGTTTAAAATAATATTTTCACAACATTATTGCAAAGAACATATTTCTTTTCCTTTTTTTGTATTTTTTATGCAATATGTATTGTAAAAAAATTTTATACGCGATTATATAAGAAAATTTAATTTCTACTTCTGTATATATATATTTCGAGTTTTATATAATGTCACAAATTTCTCTTAAAATATTTGTTCTATTTCCCCTGTAATTGAAAAATATTATTAAAAGGATTTCGTACATCGTAAGCTTTAGATTTTGACAGACAAATACGTTAATATTTTGAGAATTGCATTACTTGGATAATATACGAATTTGCGTATCGTATCGCATCGCTTGTTACAACCGACGCTTTATCGTCATTTGGACGCTTACTTCGTAATTACGCCGGTTGTTCGTAATTGCACGATACAATGAGCAATTGCGCAGCAACATGCAGAAAGGTCGTAAGCAAAGTGGCACAATTTCCGGCTTTACTGTAGCACATTTATCATTAATCCGGCGAGAAATACACTTTAGGGGTTGCATTACACGTTTGGTGGAATCATAAATACTGATTGCTTGCACAATTCACTGTAATTACGATACATCTGAGTCGATCTTCTTTCGAGGAAACGTAATTACATCGCGCACATGCTGCATCGGCACGTAAACTCTTGCTTAACGCTTTTTTTTTTATTATCCCGCGATGAAATCAATGCGATAACATTGTGCGACATTGTCCATTGATACACGTTCTATTAGGCATTAATCAGATTATATCAATTTATTAATACAAATCGCGTTTCGTATTATATCATTGAACATTTAATATAAAAAAATTTCTAAATATTCAATTCAGCATATAATAATAATATATTTATTATTTGTTAACAAATGAAATAGTTTTATCTGATACATGATGAATAGTTTTATTTGATTTTAGAGAATTAATAAATGTTTTGGAGTAACGAAAAAAGATTATTGGATCTGCTTTTGGATGAATAAAAATGTTTTTGTATACTCACGGGGATATTAATCAATTAAAAATCATGCGAGATAAAATGAAAAAACGATATATCATTATTAATTCTAGATTACACGTAAAAACGTATTAATTGCAACTGACAAATATATCGAGTCGTAGAATAGGTACACGGTGATTGCGTTCGTGGTGCAAGGTCTACACAATTATACGAAACGTTAAATGTTGTATGCGGAAAGTGCTTTTATTTTACGAGACACATATATTCTCGTTCCTAGACGAGTGCAGTTGGAATCCTCCGTAAACGATTATACCGTTAATTGCTCGAGCAGACAACAAAATTATCTTATCGCGGCAATGGCCGACCTTCGACTTTGAAGGAAAAATGCGTGCAGAAGGCGGGGAATTATCAAGGAACAGATGACACATAGGAAAATTTTGCGTTACGTAAAGTTATCAGAACACAACGATTTTACGTTCGAAAAATGCAAATTGGCCACGTATCGCATGTATGCACAATTCACATTTACAAGACAATTGAAAGAATAAAATATTGTGTAAAGTATGTACTTTCAATGAGAAGCGGAAAAAATAGAGGAATTCAACGAGAAAATGTTCTATTTAATTTTCAATTGTATCATAGATTTCTAACAATAAGTGCAAGCTTTTATGTAAAATGTATTGATAACTCGACAATTCAATTCGTAATTGCAGATGATTATAATTTATAGATCATTTGCGGAGTAACGTATGTTTAAATGAATAATATTTAAAAATAAAAAAAGAGTAAATGTTTAAAAAGATAATAAGATATTTAGATTGAGAAAATTAAAGCGGTAGTTATATTGAGCCTTGAAATGTTAAAACGTAGATACTTCATCGCAATTAAAAAGTGTTATAGATTATGCAGTATACAATATACAATAATGTGGAGGATAAATGTATAGGGGAAAATCACTAGGGGGATTATTATAAAAATACAAGATGTTTATAAGAAAAACAATTTATTCGATCAATATCTTCTTTAGCAATAATAAACATATTTTTGGTTTTACCGATTAACATGAATCGCTCACTCATGCTCGCAAAATCTTTCTCTCTCTCTCTCTCTCTCTCTCTCTCTCTCTCTCAGACACATATACGCGCGCTTTTTCTCTTTTCACGCTCGATGGACACATACACGAATATCTTGAAAGGTACCTACTTATTAATCTATCGATCGCGATCCTTCTCTACACATAAGTTTATATAATCATAATATATATAGCACAAAATTGCTTAACGCACGAGCCTCGTATCAGACGTGTTGCGCTATGGTATTCGCTAATTAAACAATTTACCCGTTTTAATTGGTCAATTAAACCGGGAGAACGGTGTCTCTGCGCGATTCAATTCATGGATCGTAATCTTCGTCGCGGAGCTTTCGTCGCCAGCGAATTAACGAAACATTGTTGTCGGATAATTACTTTAAACTAGTCTTAATCGTCGCACATAATTAATCAACTAACTAATCCTAATGGTATGTTACAATCTGTACGTACGTACGAAGGACCGGGATCTCTGGTAAGCCTCGAGTTTTCGCGAGTTATCTCGTCGTCCTCGTGCGATAACTCGTTTCGTTTATATTTTACTTAAACTCTGGAGAAACGGGAGAAAACCCGATTGCGCTACCAACCGATCAGGTCCGGCTTATGCTATCTTTGGTCCTCTAGCCGCTATGATTCGTTGCCGGATATGCGAATTTCGTTTTCGTCGTCGCTTCTCGCAATCTCTTTCGCTTACGTTCACGCGGGGACGGATGATCCTTTGGAGATTTTGAAAAATCGGATATTCCTACGACAGGAGAAATCCTATATTTACATAAAGCTTTCGCGCGTGCTAAAAGCCATATTTCATAAGTTTCATACGCGAGCCTGCGATCGTGTAACATCGATTGTTTCTTTTTTTTTCTGTGCAGATAAAGTACAGCGTGCTTATCACTTAAGCTACACATTTCGCTCTCCTTCGCGTCGATACAAAAATAATCACTTCCATTCACGCTTTTCTTTCACAGCAATAACTTCCCGCGGGAAGTATATCTTGATTAACGAGATATAAAATACGTCCGTCGATAATATTTGTACCGATAATAATTACAAAACTACTAAAGAGCGCGAAGATAAAACGTGAAAAGAATTAGAGAATCGCAAATAACAAATAGAAGAATTTAAAAATATTGATCATGAAATATCTCGTTAAGTCGATAACGTTTCGACACGGCGTATCATCGGTTATTTTAATAATTCATTCGACCGATTTTTAAAAACAAATGACTTTGGCTTCGATGGACTATGATACGTGATAGACAAATAGTATTCGCAATTCGAGAGCTCAGAGTTCTCGATACATCTTGTGTACATTTTTATTTTGTCACATTTAGACTCTCAGATATCGATTGTAAAATAGAAACGACATATAAGAAAAAATAGCTTCTCAATAATTCCAATCGACAGTTAAATAAATTTTTTTTTTATCAATTATATGACTTTATGGATTATGAACATTCTATGTTAATAGTTGGCCAGCCAAGATGCTCACTTAAAATTCACCGAAAATGTCACATTATACGGTTATATTGCATTAAAACTAATAATACATAATTAAAGGAACGTGTTAAAAATATTTTTGATATCTGCATCCAGACGTTATGAAGCTTAAGTGTACACCAAACACACACATATTATTTATGTATTTAAAGGTGGAGACGCACTTTAATATGGTAGGAGTGCAATGTTATTTCATAAATATCAGTCGGATATACAACGACATCGAAGAAAGGCACGTTCAGATACTTATAACAACCTCAGGTCGATCGAATTAAATTGCGTAAATTTATTGCGAGAAAAATTAGCCCGAATTAAAGTAAAGAAATTTTTCTGGTTTCGATTTAGTTTTCACTCGCTTGTCGCAAGCATTAAATATAATAAAATTGTAAAATATAATAAAATTGTAAAAGAAATTTACGAATATCCTGCATACGTGCCTCGAGAAGTATGATACATATGTATATGTATATATGTACAGTGTTCTTGTTCACCGTTAAATTTTGCCATTAATTTTGCAGATGTCATTATAATTATCATTTCTAATGACAGACATTGAAGATTTAATTATTTATATTTTGCGGTATTAATATACTACAACTTGTAATATATTAATGAAAGCAAACCATGAAAAACGTTTTGAAAGTTAAAAACTTGAATTTTCTCAATTATCAGTGCAACATCTTACAATCAAGACAATTAGATTGAATCTAATCGTAAAGAATCTTATTTGCGTAAACTTGGAATCCTTTTCAGATTCATTCATCTGCCATGCTTAATTATTTTCGATCGGACAACGCGATGTCCATCAGAAAAAAGAAGAAAGGAATAAAGTGAAGAAGACGTCAGAAATAATACGCGTCAAAGCTTATATAATAATAATTCTAACTACGTCAGAAATATACTGGGTGGTACACAAATACCAAGGCACTGGATGGATTTTAATTAAACACACAGTCGTCCGACTGATTTATGCAAATACCTCGCGTTCGATTACGTGCTTCACGCTCCATAATTACACCTTCGAAGAAAAGATACCGCGGTGTGGTGATTTCAACGGAAAATATTTACAGTTCCATTTCTCTCACCTGAGCGTAAGCGAGATCGGCTCGCGGGGAGACAGCGAGCTTCGGCGCCGATCCTTGAATTACGGCGCCTCGAATCTGTATCGTGCAATCACGCGTGCAATCGCGGCTGTGCGTATTTACGTCTCATCGTTAATCGAGATAAGACCGACCTATGTCACTTTCGTGGCGTGCCTGTTTCTTTCGTTCTGTTCGAGATTCACGTATCCTACTTCGATGACTCGCGTTATACTTTCGCGGATATCTCGGATATTCCGAGACATTCTGAGGCTATCAATACACCATTAGAACCACGGTCATTGAAGTATAGCTCGCAATTAAATCAGGCCGATAAAACGAAAGGAGTGATTCGATGCGAAAGTAACATCGCGTCTAATGTAATTTATATTCGCGACCGACGTGGACATACGATACATATCGGTGCTATTTCGACGTCGAGATGTATCGCGTGTTGCTCAAGAAGCCGGTATTAGCATGTCGCATATACGTATATATATCACGCCATAGAGAGAGAGTGGGCGTAATCACTGAGACAAACGCGAAACGCTACGAAGCGATTCTCATTGATACACGTGCATCGCCACACGTCAGTCATTCATTTGTAAAACATTAATTAAAAATGCACACGTGTCTTCACGTTCAAGCGACACTCGCTGATGCGAGCCGACGTAAGAGCCGTTTCCGATAATCCGCATTAACGTATTATACATCGCGTAGGTACCAATGTGCCAAACCAAACAGTCACGAAAGTTGAAAATTAAAGCGCGTCGGCGTTTTTAATCTATGTGGATATCCCAAACTCCTGATCTAATTTTGATGAAAGACAACAATTACTTTCGTGGTGAGATCTTTTTTTTACCCTGAAAGTTATCTCTCCAAAAGTTATTTTTTCAGGATTCGCTCGCGTACCTTGTATTCAACTTTCACGCACAATAGCTAAATTTGCTCGCGCAAGAGATATACGATACATATCGGTGCTGACTGCGGGTATCGCCGAATAACTGCGGGTATCGTTATCTCAACAATCCGCTGATGCAGACACATACACACGCGCGCGCGTTACTCCGTCCAGTCAACTCGGAGTTAAAGTATCTACGAAATCTCGCTTCTGGCAGCCGATCTCGCAGTATTGCCCTCCCCCAACCGGTCCGGCAGTGTTGCGATCCAACGATACATACCGCTCGGTTCGAGGGCCTGATGCGCGTTCACGGACGAAGCGTCTGTCAGATGAACAAGTCTCAGCTACTGCCGGGCACCGATATCACGTGGTAACCCGCGGAGGATGCCGAGTGCGGTGGTACCGGCGAATGCCGGTTGCCGTTTGCCTGTTGCTGTTGTTGCTGCTGCTGCTGCTGCTGCTGCGATGGTACCTGCAGAGAGCGATAATCGAGCGCCGGCGCCGCCGGGTGCTGACCTTCCCGGTGCCTACGTAGATCGACCTTTCTCTGAAACGCTTTGTCGCAGAGGCCGCACTGAAATGGCTTGTAACCGGTGTGCTTACGCATGTGCGTGATCAGGTTGCTGCTCTGGGAGAACGCCTTGCCGCACACGACGCACTTGTGCGGTTTCTCACCTGTAACACAGAATCGAGGGCCTAGGTCAGAACGTTATTGCACTTTCGTTCAATTATAATTATAATTCGATCTTCAAAAGATACTCAAAAGTAACATAATTCAAAGGCGTATTTTATAACTCTAAACAGACTTAAAGTATCAATTACAGTCGTAGATTTCGCGTTAACTTTCTAAAACGGAATTTGGCACTCTTCTCAAATTCCATTTCAACAAATATAATTTTGTTATATAAATTGTCCCGAAAAAATGGTTCAAAAAAATAATATTTCTTAAAGTTTTCCTATATTCTGAAATGTAATGGCCACCTGGCTAATTAAAAACCATGGGAAATATTGCTAGTTCTAATTTGAAGACAATCAATTAAGCATCGGTGTTAATTAAACTGAATACGATAGGCACGATAGATTTTGATCGACGACGATTAGCCACGTCGTCGGACAGGAGGCGTGAATTACGGATGCATATGTTGCAAATTCGATTATCGCGCGAAGAAGAGAATGGCGCGCAGTCTGGAATAATGAACCAAGGTTAACCAAACGCAACTGAATCAACCAATAAATCGTGGCGTCAGTCAGCGATAGAGCACTTGTGCGACTGACGACGATGACTAAAGCCTTTGCTCGGTCCTTCCGAAGACAACCGGTTGTTACACCTTAGCTTAGCTCGTTCAAGCACAAAGTGCAATTAAGAGCAATTATTTTACGTGTAAAACAAGCAATCGAAGTGTGTCGTCACGTCCGCGACATTGATATGTGATGGCTGACAAATAATCGATACGCTTGACACCGCTTTTGAGAAAAATTAGCGGGAAAATTAAAGGAGACATCGAGCGCGAGACGTGAGTGAAAGGAGGTAATTGATTACTTGCTACACACTCTAAAAAAGATTACAAGACTATAGTGCTCGTTAAGAGAACTGAAAAAATGTCTAATCAATAGAGGTCAATGTAGGAAATTAATCACTACCCATATGATTTTCCATATTATTTTTCATATTATTTTTTTCCACAAGTCGATTCAGTTATTTTGTATAAAAGTATTCAGGCGAGATTATCGAGAAGTGGATGTTTTACGAAATATTTTATATCAGAGATACATTATCCCGATAATATTCTGATATAAATGAATCGATTTATGCAAAGAGACATATGATTTCATGCAGAAGTGCAAGCAAATCACCTGTGCTAACAAACTGAAAATCGCTTCTATTTTTGACAAGGTTAATTTTTCGACCAGACGACTAAATATTTTTTGCTCATCTTAGTGAATATCATACACATCAAAAATTTTTTATTCATTTGAACGCCCTGTATACTCACAAATTTTCTTAAAGCGTTTTATAAATCAAGCACGGAGACCACGTACTCGTTTCTCCACGCGAATTTTCAGTAACAAAACATTAGAGATGTGCGAATCAAGATTTTTTAACTCGAATCGAATCGAATCGAATTTGCAAAAAAATCTCGAATCCGAATCGAATCGAATTGACAAAAATATCGCCGAATCGAATCGAATCACCCACATTTCGAATTCGAATCGAATCAAAACGTAGGAATCCTGTATGCAAGCCAGGAATGTGACGTAGGCATTCGAAGCATCTGAAGAGGTGAATAAAAATTAACGAAGTCTCGTAACGACCAACCTTCTGGCCGCCTCGCAAAGGCGCTGAACGTACGATAGGATTCAACGGGTTTCAAATCTTTTTACGCACTTCTCCGATTCGAATTCGAATCGCAGTGATTCGATATTGTCGAATCTTTCGAATTCGAACTACGTCGATTCGGATTTGAATCGAATCGAATATCGTCAGATTCGATTCGATTCGATTCGATTCGAATTCGAATAATTTGCACATCTCTACAAAACATTATAATAATAAGAATCACTCGCGAAACTATATTTCATCATAATTTCCCGACAAATGCGGTTTCATCGAAAGCAGAAAATGTCACGAGCGGCATCATTTATTAGCGTCAGCCGCATAATCTCGCACGCATCTTGCAATTGCTCTCACGATATCGTTACACAAAAGAAAAAAAATCAACAACTGCGTTAATCGCTCTCACGAATCTTGACGCTCAAGTACGATCGTCCCGCACGCAGATCGTACTCGTAGTAGATAGCAATAATAATAAAGAAGAAAGGAAAAAAAAGAGAGAGTGACCGCACTTGTAAACTCCTGTCACGGCCTTCTAAAAGTCCACCGTCGCTCGTCTAACGACGATCGACCGATGGTGATAGTACCGAACAAACACCTGTACCCGCGGAGACGACCCGCTCCCTTCCTCTCTCGCTCGAAATTCCGAGCAAACAGTTTTACGATTGTAAAGCGACGATAAAAGCGAACGGACGCCTCCGAATGTTGTAACGCGACGGAAGGCGTCGTCGTTAAGATTCTATCGAAAAGAAATTAATTCCGCGAGCGGACGTTGCGCAAGCGGTATCGCCCTCTCTCTTTCTCTTTCTCTCTTTTTCGAGTAAACGTGCATAAACGGTGAAAAAGAGAATTCACGAGTGTCCTGAAGGAAAAAAAACGAGCGGCTCTCTTCACGGAAAGAGTAGAAAATTTATGTCATCGTGCGAAGCGCGGCGAGTAATCGCGCGGTATTTAATGTTCGCAAGATAGGATCGGTGACGAAAACATTTCGATTCATGTCTAATTGATGTTTAATTTGCAATACCACGGTGAAACCCAAGGAGAACAGAAAAGTTAAAATAATGTCAATTTGACATCATATATTGATCAAATTTATGTCATTTTTTGGTCATGATTGAAATCTCGATCTAAAAATCAAAAAGACATAATAAAAAAGAAGTCAATATAAAGTCATTTTTAAGTCATCTGAGATCGAAATTTCAATCATGACCAAAAAATGACGTAATTTCGTCAATATGATGTCAAATTGACATTATTTTGACTTTTCTGTTCTCCTTGGGCATGTAAGCGCTGTAAGTGTTCACAAATTATAACAACTCGGTACAAAGGAACTAGAAATCGATTTCTCGTATCTCATCTCTCGCATCTGATGTGCGCTTGGAACGAAAAGAAACTTTCTTTTCTTTTGACGCGGTTCTGACTCATCCGGCGCTCGTCGACGCAAACGGACGTTCTTTTCTTTAAATTGAATTTACTGATGTTTCATTTCGATATATTATTATCGCCCGCAACATGAACGCATACAATAGCGTAGTGGATGACAGTCGCTTTGTTGGAGCAGCCACGCCGTTTCTTACCATCTTTCACGAAGGAAAATACAATTATCGTAATTGTACCACCCACGATTCAATTTTTATATCGTATTGCTTGACGCGGGGAAAAGCGCTATCGTATCCCGTTAATATCTCAAGACAATTTATGGGTTTAGAGCAAACACATCGATTTCACTTTGTATATTTTGCAATATATTTCCCGTACGTTTGTATCAACAATGGATAAGATAATTGTAGCAACAAATTGTGAATAATCTAAGTTAAACTGACATCACTTAGGAAAAGTGATATTATGATAATTGAAGCGTGATATGGCGTATTAATTCATATCGTGAATTGTACGTCTCAATATTTATCTCGCTTGTGCTTTAAAGACGAACGTTCGCAAAATAATCTAGCTATAAAGCACGCTAAGAACTGAAGATTTCATTGTACACGGAGAAAATTTTATATTAAAAATTACTATATATGGCAGTAGCCGTGGACCATTGCTGGAATTATAAAAATGTTTACTATGTTATATTAATAATTTTTCGCAATAAATTTTCTAACAGTTTTCGTGATGGGAGGTGGGTGTTGGGGGAGGGGGGAGAATTTAATATATGCTTTAGCATTTATTAATATTAAATTTGTTACTCGTAGAGAACCACAATCCGTATGATTGATACGTAGTGATAAATAATAAATAGAATACCATCTTTTGCCAGTTGGGTCGTCTTAAAATTTATTACATATGATTATTAAACTCATTAGTGAAAAACATAGTAAAAATTTTTATAATTCCAGCAATGGTCCACGGCTACTGCCATACATAGTAATTTTTAATATAAAATTTTCTTCGTGTAGTTGCGTCACAAAATACAGATGATGGTTTTAAGGTAAAATAATTGAGACAGGGATCGACGAGAAACTTCGCGCAAATGCGTTGCTAAAGACGACGCAATGAAAATTAGGCATCGATAACGTAATCTGCTTACAACTTTGTTTGTAATTTTATTCGCGTAAACGCACAATGTTGAACGCATCGCACTGATACACACCGCACATGTATTACCGAGCTCATTACGCATACAACTAATGGAATGGTAATAAAAAGTTGCGCATGCAAACTTGCAAATGCCGCGTGCTTAATTATAGTATTTACCTCGAGCTAGCAAATGCGACCGATTGTTATTCCGTGTACACGTCTTCTGCGACTGTTTTACGACTCATGTTCGACGGCATGCGCCACCTCGTTGACGAATATCTTTTTACCGTGTTTTATCTCTCGACGAAATGTATTTTCTCGCATTAAATAAGGAGGATGAAGTATCGCGAGAAATGCGATCGTATTTTCAGGAACGGCAACATATCAGAAGTGAGAGAGGACATCGCTTCTATGCACAAAGCTTTATTGTGAAATTTATTAGAAGTTTGCA
Source organism: Aphaenogaster rudis (assembly GCA_003063815.1). NCBI lineage: Eukaryota > Metazoa > Arthropoda > Insecta > Hymenoptera > Formicidae > Aphaenogaster > Aphaenogaster rudis. The sequence continues at coordinate 24,782 of NJRL01000188.1, forward strand.
CTCATGATTCAGAACTTTCATGGCCTCGTATGGCGACCTTGGAGGTACAACAGCGAACTTCGCGGAATTAAAGCTAATGGAACCCGGCGGAAAAAACAATAGAACGACATTAGAAACAATGCATAAACCCTTCCACGCTTGAAACGTAAGACAATCATAATTGCGAGCTAATATTTAATAAATTAGCTCGAGGGGCAGGGAGGCGGACGGGGGAAGAGAGAGAGAGAGAGAGAAAGACTAATATTCGGATCGAAGCGGCGATTAAATCACATTTGCCATGTCTATTTGCCTTTCAAGACTAACGTAACGAGGCGCGTTCTGTCGGGAGGAAGAGCGACCCGGGGGTCGGGGAGAAGGAGGAGAAAAGTGTGACAGCGCGATGTTTGCCTTAGACTTTTTAATTTCTCCGGGACGAGGGTGGTATCGCCGTCATCTCTTCCGCGCGCGCGAACCCGGACGAAGAAACGAGAAAGTACGATTCGCGGGCTGCCGGACAATATTTATCGAGAGTGTCAGCGACCCATACAAACGTGCGTATACACCTCGTCCTACGTACTGTGCCTATCGATCCATCTCGACTCTCATTACCGGCCCCTTACCGGTCGACTTAAATATTTACCGGCTGAAACGTTTGCTTCGCGGCCGATTATAATGATAGGAGCGAATAGCGCGCGTCTCTGTGTGCGCGCAAGTCCGTACGCGACGCACACGGCGGAGCGAGTCCTCTTAATTATGCAGGTCCGTCTCTTTTAACGAACGTGATGTAATGGCGGCGGATATCGACTGCGATGACGGAGAGGAAGAGAGAGAGGGAAGGGAGAGAGAGAGAGAGAGAGAGAGAGAGAGAGAGAGAGAGAGAGAGAGAGAGGGGGGATCGATTTCGTGCGGATTTTTCGCGCAAAGGGAAACAAAGCTCGTTAAAAGATCTCGGACGTCACGCGATAGCTCACGCGATTTTGGGAAAGGCGTCCAACCCCTGCGTCGTCTGAACTTAAATTACAGCGA
>NJRL01000188.1:31218-44515 GCA_003063815.1 Aphaenogaster rudis
ATTAATCAAATATATTTTATATTTTATTGTGATAGATATTAATATTTTTTATTGTGGTAGATATTAATCAGAGAAAATTGCATAAAAATCTTCGAAATACCATGTTGTCCCATGACTACCATGATTTTCAGGGTAAATTTTAAGAGAAAATTCTCTCTGTGCAATACGTAATCAATTAAATTCTTTGTGCTTTATTCCATATCACGAAACGTGTCATGATATAATATTTAACACAATTATATATTTTCTATTAAAATCTTTTGCAAAAAATATATCATATTTTTATTGAATTATCATGACTAATTAATTATATATATATATATAGTTTTGTTTTATAAATAATATTTAAAAAATATACGTAGGAAAGATATATTTATAATTTTTAAATATTTTAAATTGAGAGAGCAAATTTCAAAATGCAACAGTGATTTTTTAATAATCGTGAAAACTTCTAACGAATTTTGCTATTTATTATACGCTATTATTAATTTTGGTTTCGGGCGATTCTGTATGGCGAAAGGAAGAAAAATAACCGTCCGCGTGTGCGTGACGAGACACGATTTCCATACGAAACAGCCTGATGATCTGCCGATATATTTATTGCGAGCAATGTGCGTGTTCACGTTTGGGTCTCTCGCGACACACAAACCTCGAATGAATCAAATCCGGAGCTAATCTGATTGCATGCCAATCCATTTTTTTTCTGGCTTCTATTGTAAAAGAGGATAATTGTCACCGCTATCGAATGAAACGGCGAAGAGCGGTTTTGATGACAGCGCATTTCGCGTGGTTAGATTTTAGCGAGTGATTTGCCTCTTATCATTTGTCGCAGCAGCGTTTCTATGTCGTGAATTAAATGGCAATGTTGAAGTTTAACGACGCGCTAATGGTCTGTCTTTGTGAGGTATAAACATTACAAGAATTAATACGTCAATTTATCTTTGGAACAGGTATTGTTCTTTTCATTCGCTTGTTGTAAGAAACATTGTTGGGAAGATGTTTGAAGATTCCGTTTGAGATTCCAAACGTTGGATACGGAAGGAGCATGTCGAAAGCTAGATTTATACACTGTCCCTCCCCTATATTTCCTCTTTCTATCTAAAGTATACGATGACGCGATATCGATTCCTGGTGTATATGCCTGCTGCGTGATTCTTTCATATGCGAAAAGGGTCAGTCGCGTAGAGACGTGGGTGCGACATTCGTGGAGACACCCTATTGAGGATGCATCGCGGGTCGCATACGTTTTGAATGCGTGTGCATCGTTATAAAGGTGCGGTCGCGAGTCCGTTGTCCTGTCGTTTTTCGTCGCGCTTGATCGAACGAATGCGCGTCGCAATCTCATTTACGCGATAACGCGCATCAAGCAAATGCGACTTTTTGCAAGTGCTCTCTGCAAATAGCGTACGTGGTATATTACGCTTAATGGATCGAATAATAGCAACGATGTCTTAAGGTCTTAATTAATTTGTCATAATTTATAGCGGGCGAAAGAACGTTTAATTCGCAAGCGTTTTAATCTATTGAGATATTTATAAGGTACTCCTTGTACCAATAACTGCATTACAATAAACGTATTATTGATTTATAAAAGATCGTCACACCTCGCAAATATACGTTCAGTCAATCCTATTTCATGAAATTGTGCCATTATAATTACTTTTCTCGCTGCTTTCGTCATTTTCCCGGGACTAACAAAGCACTCGAGGAGATTAATAATTAAAGGTAAATACGCTTTGCGTATAAAATCAGGATCTACATTTTCAGCGAACCTTATTCGTTATTTCTCAGAAACTAGAGAATAGATTCTTTCGATTTTTGTTCCACGACCTGCGCGACCTGTGTTCGAACATTTCGCCGATCACAGGACACCAGTGTTCTGAATAATGTACAAAGTGGTCTACCACGGTGGCAACAAGGCAGCCTTCATAAATAATTCGGAAACCACCCACCGAGGATTCGCTCGCGCGTCTTTTGTTCCAAGTAACGCGCGGAATATTATGCATTTCGAGATTCGTGATAAAGCATAAAAGAATAGTGATATTGAATTCTGCAACTCAAGATGAAAATGACAACTAGATTTAAGCATCGTGCACACAGCTATAGTAATACACAGTTGTAGTAATATCAAAATTATTATACATTTCGTTTTCAAGTATTTGCCTATAAGAGATTAATATATTATTATAGAGAACATCTACGATAAAAAATTTAATATGTTAGATATATAGTAATTATTTTAGTAGTTTAGCAGAGAGAGAAAGCTGTCGCGCGGTGTCCTGCTATTGAAACTATTTTTAACTGCTCGCTTTGCGTCTTCCGTTTGGACGTAGAGACTAAGGACAGAAGCTCGTTACCAACAATTGTAGTTATCGATCGGCGGTATGCAGCAGCAACATTTGGTCGAAGACCGTGGAGAAAGAAGAAGTTTAAGGGAGAACACGCGACAAGCTGTAATTCCGAGGACAAAACTTGGGCTATACGAGTATAGTCGCAACGTAAAAATTAGATATACAAAGTAGAGGCTTGTTACTGACGATCGCAATTATCGATGCTCACGCAATACCCTCGTATGCCGAAACTTTGTCATATGGTCCCCTACTTTGTCCGGTTAACGCATTATGATCTCTCTTTAGAAAAGTCTGAAGGTGACGAGACAAAGAGATCAATGCACTATATTGTATTTCTGAGACTATATATTATCAAGCTCTATAGAACCTTAGTGAAAGCTATACATACACACACACATCTATATATATATATATATATATAACATATAAACGAGACAAAAATGCGTTCTCGTAAATAAAACTTTAAAAATCTCGATATATTTAATGTTAAGTAATGTTTCTAACTTGTTACGTAACTCATCATGATTAAAAATTAATTACACAATTTCGTTAACACGTTAAAATTCGAATCGTGGATTGGTCTGCTAAGAACTCACCGGTGTGGATGTAGGTGTGTTTCTTCATATCCGACTTCTGATGAAACCTCTTGCCACAATATTGACAGGGATAAGGCCTCGTGTCGGAGTGGATCAGCAGGTGAGTGCTGAGCGTGCTTGACCGTTTGAAGGCCTTACCGCACTGCTTACACTATTATAACAAACAAAGCAATTGATTTACCTTAATGCTATGTCTATTTAGTAAAGCTACCTAATCATCCCAGCAAATATTGTACAATACATCCCTTGGAACTTGGTTGCTTTTTATTGTGCTTTTAATCAAACGAATCAGAAAAGAGTTTATTTTTTGGTTTCACATAATAATGGTTATAATAATACAATTAATAATATTTTAACATTTATATGAGCATCAGAAATCTGAAAACATAATTTTACTGATCTGAAATCTAATAATGCGGAATCGTAGATTTTCATTCTGCCGCTAATAGGAATTTCCTTTGCTGACAAATCACCATCGTCCAACTGTTAAACCGTTAAGCAGCTAATTTATCAATTTCTCCTGGACAGCTCTTGTTTTCGCACGCGATATTGATTGCATCCCTCTCAAGAAAATTTTTTCCGCGATTCCATACGCTTCCCAACCTCGCGAAAATCTGTTTCATGTTAGATATTGTACATATCATATCGCATATTAATGTTTATTCAGGATTCTTTAATGAGATCACTTTAATTATACATGGTAACTTCTCGAATTTACTATTTATGTATGGTTATTGGTTACTATTCGATCTATCCATTTATCCATTATAATAAAAAAATCTAACAATATCTATACGTTACATTATAATAACAATGTAATAATAAATTAGCTCGCTGGAACTTGCTCGTTTCCTCAAATTCTCGTTCCCGAAACTTGTATGTCTTCCAATACTTATGCCAATTATTATAATTCTCGTAAAACGTACTATATACACTTTCATGGCGCGACTTGCCAACGCCATAAAGTCTCTCGCTTTCCAACCACGGACGCGTAAGAAAGGGAATAAAGGCAGACAACGAGGGAGATGGAAGACGCTATTGGGCGCCGGGACGCCAGGCACACCTGTGTTCACGAAGCGTCGCGTACTTCTTTCCTTCTCTCACTCTCTCTTTCTCACTCTTCTAGTTCATTGTCACACAGGCGCCAGTCGTCACAATGCCCCGGCACGGCGGTGCGGTTCGATGCGTGTCCAGGCTGACAATTTATACGGGGTATGAATATGCCAACCGCGGAATATTATTGCGCGCGCGAATACGCATGATTCATGTCGCGCCGCGATCAATATACATATATATATATATATAGGAAAGAGCGACCTGTCTTTACGCGACATTCGACTTCGTCGCGATGATATCGCCGCGCGCGAATCTTAATCCTCGCCGTCCGGTATTGACAGGATCGAAGTCAGGACCGACGGTGATCGGCAGATAAATGATTGCATGACCGAGATCGCGATCGTTACTACAATATTGTGGTTGCTCTTCTGAGAGATCGTCACAACTTTCGAAATGCAACACATTTAAAAATTGTAATGGAGACATATCGTTTGGAAACGTGTGCGAAGATACTCGAAAGGATCATTTTCAACGCTAAATTCTGCTCAAGATTTCCTCGGAGCATGACTATTTTAATACGTGAATGCATGCATTGTGCATATTTGCATACGACAAAATCTATATTTACATCTTATACATGCAAGATTTTAAACGTAATGACATAACAGACAATCTTGCTTGATTTTTATTTCTCAGGACGAGTTGACTACTTCAGTCAACGGCTCGTATGTACGTGAAACGTTAAAATTTAGGATAAAGGAGGACAGAACAATATATTCAGAACCCTGCCACTTAACTGTAATTAAAGCAAGATGGTCACGTCGTCGGTACACCGATCGCGACAATAGGGACTCCCACGCACAACAATTGTCACCCTTAATTGCTCCTGTCCACCTGGCAAGATGGGAGCTCTCAGAACGGTCAACGGTAGAACGCCGTTATCCCGTTCGCGGATATGAGGGAAAGGAAAGGAAAGCGGCGCCACGGTGGGAGGGTTTTCGTTAATAAGCACCGCCGGAACGCCTGTGACGAGAGATCGCGAAGGAAACGGCGGATTGTGGGAAGGAAGGTGGATGAGGCGAGGCAGTCTCGCCATTGTCGCCGCACGAAAGCGTCTGCTTCCGGTACGGTTCGGAAATAAAGCCGAGAGACAGAGGGGAGGGGGAGAGAAAAAGAGAGAGAGAGAGAGAGAGAGTCCGTGCCTGCCGGCCACGTCCTTGCTCTCCGGCCGCCTTCTAGTTTCTGCGCTCCTCGCGATTCGCGGCTCCTCGAAATCGCGTAATTACCGTTAATCTCTTTGCGACGTTCTTTGTGTCCGACTCGGAACATCTGTTGGTCGTCGACGAAGGCGCAAATTAAATAAAGGAGACTGCGGCTTTCCCACGAACGGCTTACCTAAGTATTGTCGCGAATCACCGCGGTATCGCGAATACCAATTGTCATGATAGCTAAGTGAATTTCGCATTGCTTAAGTTATTTTAATTAGGTTTAAGCTGAAGCCTCACAAAGACAAAATATAGAAAAAGGAGAACTGCTTAGGAAGATCGTAATCTGTCGTTTGATCGAAGAATCTTGGATACGTCTGAAAACTCGCGATTCTAATTTATTAAAAATTACAGAATTTTTTGATACTTTGACAAAAAATGAAATATTGCAGCTGTGAATAAAATGAAAGGACGTTGAGTCTATCAAAAAGGAAGCGATTCTTTTAATTTTATCTGAAAGCGAATATTGATCAAGTTTCAAGATCACGACGTTATATTAAATAGTCTTTACACTGATATTCCGCCGATACAAATACTAAAAACAAAATCGTAATAAAAATCAAAAATGTGAAGCATGGATCAGTAGAATAGACAATTTATTGTAAACTATTCTTACTAAAGCACCAATGTAATTACAGTAGGTACACATTTATGCAGTCAGAAAAATATAATCCTAAAACATCGAGGAATTTGGTTATCTTAATACCTTAATTTCAAAGCTAATAGTCTTTTAATAGCGATATGGTAACTAAATCCAGGCTGAAGTAACGACTAAAAGGCCAAGGGGATAATATCGGAAATTTAATGTCAATTTCACATCAGAACCGCGTATCTGCCTCCTTATATACACACGTATGTACAAGATATACGTACGTACATATGTGTGCGCGCGTACGCTCGCGCGTGTGTGCGGCCCACATATCCTAATATGTCGAGTTACGGTTACGTGGACGTAAAACCACGGCGAGGCGAGTTTCTCTACTTCCATTCAATCACACGTAATTGAGGCGGCGAGGTCTTTTGTCGAGGTCCGTGTACCCGTCAAAAACGTTTGACCCGTTTCCTCGCCCCGACGCACTTAAGGGTATTTGCGCGCCCCGAAGAAATTCATATCGCGTGACTCCGCGACGAAGTCCGATTTTTTCTTTCGCCGAACGGAACGGAGATCGACCGGTTTTACGCTCGGTATGTAGGCACGCGTAAAACTCTGATTCGCATCTGCGTGTATACTGCGTGCATACTGCGAGAGGAAACGTCGCGCCGCGATAAGGTTGAAGATGGACCGACGCGGGTTCGACAACTCGTCCGTCCGGATTGCTTCGTTATGTTAATTAGACCACGTCTATGTTGTAACAGATGCGTGATGGCTCTGACGATGATGTCTAATTTAAACGTAAGCATTTGACGAGGTTTCTTTTAAAGCAGCTGCGTGGAAAGTGGTATGGAGTGATTACGACCTCTCTCTTATCCGTCGGAATTTTATTTAGTTTCTTCGGTCTGGTGAAACACGCACCGTTTATATTTGCTTCGAGAAACATTACTGTAGTACGTATAGCATTGATTAGCTCGATTACTGAACGAGACGTAATTAACTGGAAACTAATTACTGAATTAACTATAAGAATTAAAATTATTATGTTAAAAATTGTATAACTGCTAAACATTGTATATAATTGTACTTGGAAAATAAGTAGGTTACGTATGTACGTCTAGGTTGACATTTGCCTGAATAAACCGTTTTTTCCTTTGTGATAAAAAAATCTTCGTGGTAAATATGTATGACTGGAAGAGAAAAATATTGATTTTCAAGGAAATCAACGTGACCTGACCATTAGATTGGCGAGAAGCATTTTCCCGTGGCTCGTAAAAAAACGGACACTACCAGTTCCACATATCGATCATCGGCGACCTTTTTCAAAAGCTTGCCGCGTTCTGAGAAGCTCAGCTCATAAACTATTAATTCGGCCAAGAATGATGCTTTTGTCTTCGTTTATAGAAAAATCGCTGATAGTCAACTTACCTAGGAAGCATTGATTGCAAATACGATTGTTAAGAAGAATAGCCAATTCCATCTTAAATGTTTCTGTTTAATCTTCTAATTAATTTTACATTACGTTATATTTTTCTAGATACTCATAATTAATTATTTTTATCGTGTAATTCTAAGAACTAATTATTAAAGAAAATTAACCATAGTTTCTCATTTAAATTCACAGTATTTCTTCAGTATTCTACATATTACGTATATAAGAAAAAAAATTATGTTCGCTTTACAACGTAATCAAGCAACTCATTACTAGCGAGACAGAAATAAAATTAACCCAAACAATCAACGGGTAGCCTATTCTCCTATCGAGTAAACTATTAATATCAATGGGTTGATTATAGTTGTCATTTGAAACGACTGTGTGGTTAGATTCTTGGAAACAGATAGGTCGCATCAAAGCTCTAAAACGGAGGGAAGGAACGGGAAAGAGCAGAGGGGAAGGTCGCTAAGATGGGACCAATTACCGCCGGCGATACGTTGTTTAGGGGTGCGATCGGACGTTCGATCGATACAAGCCACGCGTGGAAATCGAAACTTCTTTATGAGAGCGAGACGCGATCACCAATAAAGGTTCCAGTCGAATGTTTGTCGACCTCGTAAAATCGGCATCGTACGAGACACGCGCGCAACCCTGCAATCCGCTTGCCGACGGGCCGAATATCGTGGAAACGCGAGTCGAGATTTCCAGAACCGATATCAGTCGCCTTCCTAATAAACCCATCGACCACCTTCCGCGGCACCGGATTCATAATGACTTGCCTGTGCGATCTATGTGTAGAACCGCGTCGTGAAAATCTTTCTTTATGACGGTAATACCGGTCTTTTCGGGTCATCGCTCGCGATTTTTAAATCAAGAAACTCGGACATCGTTTTTCTTATTTCTTCGAATCGACTGAGATGGCGAGGCGAAATAAATTCTTCTCGAAACGCATTTCTTTTTAAAAAAAGAATTGTTATATTGTTACATTATTATTAAAAATCACGATTAAGTGCGCTGTTTTGATTATTCTAAAGATTACCTCGTCGAAATAACGAGTCATGTGCTTACGGAGCAAACAACTTCAGCGGTCAGTATCTGATGAAGCGGGATAAAGTGCGCGAGTGAGAATAAGGAGGTATAATGCAGGAACACTCACTTGAAAGGTCCTTTCCGTCGAAGAGGGCGGTGTAAGCGGTGAATGATGAATTTGCCGCGTAATTATAGGGGTCGAGGACGGACTCCTGGAGGACGGTGCTCTCGTTTCCCTGGCCTCCCTCTCGCACACCGAACCCGGCGACCAGATTTCACTTTTCCTGCTGCCGATACTCGACGAGACGTCGCTCGGCTTCGTGCTGAGGTTCAACGGCACCTCCTCCTCTGAAACGAGAATTCGCCCATCTATTTCGTCATTTGAACGCTTGCTGAATTGATGCTTGATGACGTTTTCATAATTTTACAGATATTTAATTGAACTATACATAAATACGTCATGATATAACTGAATCTGTTATTTATTTGACAACATGTAAAGGCAAATTTTTTGTTCAGATAGGATAATATGAAATTATAAAGTACCTCAAATTGTATAAATAGATGCATATAAAAAAATATAAAGAATAATTTACACACACATCTAAAAATAGATTTTAAAAATTAATATATTAAGCATTTTCGTAGAAATATTTCATCATAAATTTAAATGAACGTATTTGTAACACGGAGAGTACAAAAAATAAGAAACTTCATACTATCATTACATTATGATATCGAAAAAAAGTGATAATTTATGATCGATCATCAATGTAATATCATCACTAAAGGCGGGGAAATTTAGTTTTTGCACATCGTACATACATACATGCGCAGATAGCAATTAACTACTCGTAATTAGTATCCATGCAGCGAAGTCGAGCGGTGACGATAAATGATGCCTCGAGTGACAACGTTGGTCGATCGATAGCACCCACTTACCGATAATTACTCATTAACCGGTCTACTTTTTTAAAAGAGCACGCTTTAAACGTTCTGAAAAAGGTCTGTCCTGAGAAGCTAACTGAAGACAACTTCAGTAGACTTACTTTTCTAAATCGTCATCGTTATTTCACTAAAATATTCGTGTTTTCGTCTCTACATATTGCATACATATAAGATCAATCCAATTATCACACATAATAATGTACAAACTATGAACATGCCTAATTCAGCGATTGGACATAATACATAAAATAATTAAAGAAATTCATAATCGATGTTACCGAAATAGACATCGATTAAATTATCACGCAAATTATTACTCAGGATACTACACTGAAAGAAAGGCTTGGTTATAAAAATTTAGGCTTGATTAATGTTACCAAGCACCATGGTGAAATAGTTTCAACTAAACGTATAATAAGTATTACATAATTTAGTTGGCTCAACTAAACAAAATTTGCTCTTTTATAATTATTATAAGTGTTTATAATTATTATATATATATATATATATACAAAATGTTTTGTTATTATTATTATAATCAGTGATAATAATCAAATACTTCAAAAGAAAGTATACTAAATGCATCTCACAAGTTTACCAAGAATTTTTTTTTCAATGTACTTAAAAGTAACTTAAGATATGCCTAGTAACTTAAAGTATGCCGCGATGAATTTTGTATGATATAGCGCTTTCTATAAGTAATGTCGCTGGCATTTTTCTCTATCTTTCAATCTTAATGTGTTAAACAGATTGATTTAAGAGAGATTCAATCAAATCTCACCGAATTTGGCCTTCTCCGGCGTGCATCTTCGGGGTGATCCGGGACGTGCCGGACTGAGAGGTTCCGAATGAATGGGCGAGCAATTCGTGACTGGTGTCGTCTGTTGGGATGGGATTCTCGTAGGCGGGAGCAAAGAATGTGGCAGCAGCAGGCCCATGTGACGGGCCCACCAGGCACCCCCAGATGCCCCATAACCGCCGTACATAAGACCGCAACGCATGTCTGACAATGAGACAACAAACCATGCTGAATTCAATGTGTGGAATTTGGAAGTGTGACAATCTACCAGTAACAGAGAATTTACAAAATGCTTGTGAAGATTACGTCGTCGTAGTTTAACGAGATATATTAGAGTGGATATAAAATTAACATACATAAGAGAACACAAAGAACATTTAATAAAATTATATATTATATATATATATATATATATATATATATATATATATAATAATTAATTTAAAAAATATTTAAAATAAATTTGTGGCTTGATTATAGATTGACACATACATCTAAGTCAGACAATATCAAAATTTTCTCCCTCATCCATGCCATCCACTCTTTCGCGACTTACCTCGCGCGGCAACGCTAGCGCTGAGTGGTAGACTTTGCAGTCTCAGATCAGGACTGTAATTCGAGACAAGGGTGAAGGCGCTGAAACGATCGGGGATAGGTTGACAAAGGCCCGAAGGTGCATTGGTAGATGCGATGGTACTCGAACTGCTTCCCGGTACACCTGGGCTCCAAGGCGAGGACGGCAGCGTGATTATGCTGGGGCTGCCGGGAGGCGAGAGGGTAGCCGGGGGTGACAAGGCGCCCGCCGGAACTCCCACGGGATTGCAATGAAGTTCCGGTTTCATGTGCCAAGTTCGAGGTACCGCTTCTATCACGAGAGAGTAAATATTTGGCTTGTTATTCCACGCACAAACACAAAATGTGCGTACAACATATAAATTTCAAAATCGCGATGATTACACCGTGTTAGCAATGAGCTCTTCTCGAAGTACATAGTAAAGTACATTTTTAATATACAATAAACATGTGTTTGTGTATGTAGTTAAAACTCTTTATGCTTATATAAGATATTTCTTATCACCGCACACGTGTCAAAATTACAAAATACTACTTTCTAAAAGCCATTAAAAATAATGGCATTTTATTATTATAATTGGAAAACTTTTATGCAATGGCAAAAATGATGGGTTATACAGAATTTTTTCTTTAATGAATATATCATTCGTTTCTTCCACCACAATAAATGATATTTCTTGTAACTTTCATAAATTTTCAGACGGTAAATATCAAGTATATAAATATTAAATACTTGGACTAGAGAGCTGTATAGATAAGATACGAAAACATTTAAAACAGAAGACATTAAAAAGTGAAATAGGTATTCTTTATCTGTTTTGAAGAATCTTTTACCAGAGATTATATCTAACATGATTTTAATTTTTAAAACGTTTCTGAAAAATTTAATGGACATTTCAAGTAATTGGTCTGCAGACTTTCAATTCATTCACTATCTCTGTACGGTTTAATGTCGAGAATGATCATAAAACATCTATGGACTAAAGAAACTACGAAAACTGACATTAAGTGTGAGTTATATTTTACGTAAAAGCATGCGTAGAGACTGCATTCCACAAACGCGTTCATTACACGAAACATACGGTAACAGAGAAATGAATAATACATGGAGCCTTGAAGCGGATTCTTTCGTGATGCATAAAATCTGATGATCGCGAATATCGCGATCGAAATCCTTTCGATCGCATAAACGAAGATTACAGCTCGAAATCACGACTTTATCGAACGTGTTGATCGGAAAATTTGCAAAACGAGAGTGTCGCGCAACACGCGTGTCTTCCAAAATTATTTTGCGAAGACAGTAAAATATAAATCGTAAACGCGGATTATGCTCTTGTATCATTTGTAATAAAATTTGCATTTTGTGATCGCTCAAATATTTACAGAATTATTCTGAACGTTGGGGGATATCAGTTTATTGCTCCCTATAAAGTAGGATTATAACTATTAAGAGTATCAAATAAGAAATTATCACAATTCTCTGTAATTACATTTCTTTATATATAGCAAATATATTCGATTTAAATACTTTTTATTCGTGTACCAGTTTGAAAATTGATTGTACGACATAAACATTATGAAATAATTAATCGCGATACACGTTCCGCAAATCGGGATCTGGCAAATCATTTATCGCAGGAAGTATAACTAATCGGAGACTGAACTATGCGATACGAAACGTCGAGTTCTCCCAAATTATACGCTCGTTGCACTCCACTCGTTGCAATCTCGCTCGATACTAGAGAATTAGGATTGCCGGCGATTATGAACTCCATATTCACTCGTCCAGCCCCGCGAGAAGAGTTATTTAAACCATTGCTGGCTTCCATATCGCACGGCGATCTCGCGCACCGATGAATACGGAATGTTTATGCTCGCCGCGTTTAACGCGAGCACGTCGGCGTTTAATGCATCGTCGACGGCGCTCGTCGTTTCACATGTGTCAGATTCGCGGCGTGGAATAGAGGGGAAAAAAAGAGAGAAAAAAAAGAATTCGCGCGCGCAAGGGCGAACGCATGGGGAAGAAATCACGAACGCGCGGTCGGTTGTCGGCTGGCCAGATGAATTATAAATCGTGCGTGCGCGACTCGCGACGAGTATCGGACGGACGTATCGAGAGACGAGATCCTAATCGCGAGGTCGGACAGATGTGATTGCACGACGCGCAGTTCTGCATCGCGACGAGTCCGCGATAAAATGTCCCGACCGGGCCGTCCGACGCAAACTTGACGGGGCAGGCTCTCAAAAAGCGAACGCCGATCACTGATCAACTTGCGGAGCGGCAATCAGTCGTAATGAAATAAATATATTTGCGCGCAGGTTACTCTCCGTCACGCAATATGCCCTGTACTGATTTCTCGAGCTGTCGTGAAATTCTGCAGATTGGCGCAGTCAAGGAGAAAACTTTAATCGGTCACGGCACGATTTTCGTATACGCAACGCATTCATCAGAAAAATTACGCAGTATAATTATATAATTATATAATTTTTATACACGTGTGTGCGATTCGAGATCATGATCGAGAATCTTGTAATTTTTATAATTTTTATGAAAAACGCGTTGCACGTGGGTTTTCCTAATATATTTTCAAATAGATACACTGAAAAAAAGGCTTGGTTATAAAAATCCAGGCTTGGTTAATGTTACCAAGCA
>NJRL01000188.1:55122-82877 GCA_003063815.1 Aphaenogaster rudis
CTATCTTCAAAACAAAATAAAGAGATATTTCGACATTATTCATTCTTATAATTCTGTAACTTAAGAAGTCAATATCTCTTAAACGAAGCGTTTGCGAGCATAGTTCCAGAGGAAAATTTTGTTTGTTTTGAGATCCTAAATTCATATTTCAAGTTTGGCGATTTAACCCGGGAGCACCCTGTATATTACATAATGAAATACGTAGAATTTACTGCATTTACTATTGCGCTTAATTATTATTGATTGGACAGAATAAATAAAGACACAAAGGAAACTCATGAAAAGTATGTTATATCGCAGATCGTTTCGAGTGTTAGCGTTCAATCATCGTGGAATTCGCAAATACAACCTACGTCTTTAATAGCGAATGCTAACCGACGGTGTTTTTATAATCTTCAGTATGTAACAAATTTAAGACGAACGATAACAAACTGCAGAGTCGTGTGCGATAATCGGTGCAATAACAAAAATCTTCGATTAATGACGAAGATTGATTGATTCAGCGCGTGGCCACCTGTGGAAATATTTGTCGCTTTAACAGATTAGGGATACTTTAACTACGTCATTTCTTAATTTCACACTTGAGGCTCGACGCGTTTCACATCCACACGAAATGAATTCCGAGTCAATGAGTCGTCCGTCTTCTCATCGTCGAAATTAATAGCGGCCAGATGGAATTCTTTTAATTACCGATTAATCACATCTGACTCACGGTGTTCTCGTGAACGCGAAATGTTTCCAATTTATGCAAATGTCGGAATCACAATTTTTGTTTGTGAGCAATGTGATTACGATATATTGACGGAAATTTCCGATCATGTTTTTGATAAATTTCTGCCTATGAGCAGCGTGTACATCTCGCTCTATTAAATTCAAATAACATGGCAGACAACGAGAGGATATCTGCCAATTATCAAATCGATGACAAACGGGACTTCACAAGTTTCGTAAATGACTAACCTTGTTTGCTCGTTAATTACGAAAGTAACTCCCACCGCAACGACTCATCGTGAAATCTCGAAAAACAATCATGAATATTTACGCGAAGCCTTGATTAAGCTGTGTGAACAAGTGTCAGATGTTCTTCCCGCCTGAGTCTCTTTAAGACGGATTTTTGGACTAATAAGTTACGAGCGTCGTCGCTGCATTTTCAAACGGAGATAAAAAAATAAGTATTTAATTTTTAATTCTGAAGATAAATGCAGTTTTTTTATTATTATAAAGCATTACACACAAAACTGTGACATTATAATGATAATACAATATTTAACATGTGTTTTTAACGGGTTTCATATATAAGTCCATTAAAAATAAAAATTAAAATAAATAATTTACTCATTACAAAATATTCCAAAAATTCAAATAATATATTTCCTGAAAATTTCTTTATAAGAAATAAGTTGTCCTGTCGTACACAAATTAAAATTTGCACTTAGATTAGAAAAGACTAAAGAATAGGATTTAACATACATCTGTTAAAAAATAAAGTTTCATTTCAATGTTTTATTGAAATAATTACTTATTATATTTCGTGCAAGAGCATAATAATTATATTATTGTTTTGTTATATTTTTAAACGCAGTAGATAGTTGCATGTGTATTCTAGTCATCGTATTTTATGCAAGCGGGCAAAGAGCAACGTTGTTTTGGAAATTTACACGTGTTTCTAACAGTAACATTTGCATTCATGATGTATTTAAAATACAGCTATTCTACTGCTTCGTGCTTCGGTTATCATCGTGCAGCTTATCCGCAGTATATCTTTTTTGCTTTTGCGATTACGATAATATACGCGCGTCGCTAAAATCTTTCATTTGTTTAAGTAGTCGTGCACTTTATAAACGTTACCTTCATAAACATTACTTGCATTATATTAAATGTAGTATCGTCTGTAAAAATAGTAAAAACACGAGCAGTGGAATAAATAAGTATATTTTAAAATATGCAAAATACGCGACTTAACAAAATAGTCAGTCAAATAAAGTAAATGAATGATTTATGTTTTAAAATACGTTCAAAATTCAAGGCTATAGAAATCTTAAAAATTTTCGCGTTATAAATAAAAAGGATACAAATTGTAACAAATAGAGTTCCGTTAAGACGCACATAAATGACAAAATTTTGCTCTTGGAAAGAAAAGTGTATTTTACATGCGGATCTATCTTTACGATCGTATGGAATGAATCAGTTGAGGTTTATATCTGAAATCATAAAATTGTGAATGACTGTTGAACGAAAAGACAGAAGTGACGAGTCCATGCCGCTCGTTAGAGCAGATTGCGCAAACAATCTGTGTGTTTTTTACAGAAGAATCACATGGAATCTCGTCAAGACTGAAAAAGCATTCGAGAAACTGCAGATGTGTGACTTGGTGGCGGAAGTTTACTCAGAAAATGCGATGAGAACTTGGCGCCTCTTGAATATTCATAATAAATCATCCATAATACACGATAAATGTACAATCTGTACTTAATAATATAAATCCGGTGCTTGAAAATTTTTCAAGTAACCGGCTGTAATTTTGTTTACGCGCGAATTACAAAAACCCCGAGCCAACTACAAATGTACTCTTGTTAATGATTATTATTAACAAATTAATCATTACTAATAATTAAACATTATTACCATTACAACGAGTTACAACAAGTACTTTTGTGTCGCGAAAAAATCAACTTGCAAATGCACCTGTGTAAAATGTACGTGCTTTGCACTGTTTAAAATGTTAAAAACGCCAAAATAATCGCGGAATACGTTCAAGGAGTTGACGAGGAAAAGAACGATTTGCACGAACTTTTAGCAGACAGTAACATTTAAGACATGATGATAAAGATCAGGTGCGGATCGGCAGAAAAAAACACAAGTGACTACTTTTGACTTCTGATAAGAGTTGCGGCTGACGTCGTGGAAAGTTACAAGAAAGGTCAGAACTTTAAATCGCGTCATCATACAATGGTAATATTAAAAATCAAATTCATGTCACTTTGATCGACAGGATCGTTGATAATTAATAGCGTGCATGTGGCATCGACACATTCCCGTACAAAATAAATATATTATTACTTATGTTCGCTTATGTGTTTTTCATAACTGATAGTAAGATTCAATGGATTGGTCCTCGATGCATAATGCAATCTTTTCCTATCTGAAAAATATTACGCATACATCGATTTTCGATAAAATTATAAAACGTACTAACATATCAATTTTGTAACAAGTTATATTCTGTATAATTTAATTCTTCTTCCTTTTGATGTGTTGAATAATTGAGAGCTGTATAACAAATTTCATAAATTTCTATACAATCCATCCCAGATTGTTCTACATAACATATATAAACCTGACGCGTCTAATGAAGTATAATTCTCGACAAGTGCGTGCGATGAGAAAAGTGCGTGATACGTGCGAATTATTGCCGATCGTCAAAGTTTGTCGGGGAGTTAAGTCAGTCGGCGAGCGTCACGCAATTATCAACGAGTGTATTGTATCCAAAGAAAATTAACTAGATCCTTTACTCACCACACATCACGTTCAGGTGTCGTAGCGATGCGAGAACGATGCGCTAAAATTGTATGCCGCTCATGGAGCCGCGCACTATTCCCGAGGCGGTCCCCGCGCACTGTGCCTATCAGATCAGTTCGGCGCGAATCACACAGAGAGATCTCCTCGGCAAACGTCAAACTACCGACACACGTCGCTCCCTTCTCGCACAGATACTTTCGCGGAAGCACGCGGTCTCGGGCGCTCGTTAAACGCGAAATCAAAAGTGCTCTCTTGGACGACCTTGGAACTGGTCCCGTTCACCACCGATCGGCCGGTCGAAGTCTTTTCCCGGAAGTCACGTGATTCGTCAAGGTCGATCGCGGCGAGGACGCGAACCACCGTTTGGACCCAAGCCTTCTCTTCGATACTTATAATCGTTTCGATCTTGAACTACCGAAGAAACATGAACCACGACGATGTTTTAAATCCCCTGGCAGAATCTTTACGTCGGTCGCTGACTTCCTCCTCTTCCTGCTTCTTTTTTTCGTGACGGCTAGCGCACTGCTACGGTGTATATCGCCGAGAGCAGCCGATGGTAGTAGATTACCAGGTGGCAGCCCGACCACAGGTAGCTATCTGGACGTCAGCTCGTGGCGAAGAAGAAGAAATTCTCACTCTTCCCTCTCGGAGCGTCCTGACTAAGAGCAGGACCCCGACTGACCCCGCGGTGTGGCCGAGGAGGGCACGCACGGTCTCTCGCGTGTGAGGACGAGCGTGTGTCGGCCGGCCCGTGGCTTCCCCTTACCTGGTCTGCCTCTCCTCGCTCAGGTTTCGCTCTTCTCTCACCAGTCTCACCTGCGCCGGTCTCGTGTGCTACCTGGAAGCTCCGCCTACCGCCGTTCGGTCGTGGTGCCGAGTACGCCGGCGTTCGACGTGGTGGGAAACGAAGAGAGGAGACGACGCGCGCGTCCTCCTTCCCTTCCCCTTTCATCCCCTCGACAGCCCCCGCGGAAATCGCTGGTAGCACGGTAGAAACGTGTGTTCGCCACGGTATCTAACCCCACCACCGCTCTTATAGATAGAGAGTGCGGGAGATGCGTTCTATAAGCGTCGTGGGCGGTTTTCTCCTCGCCGTAACCGTAGCAGGAAGGGGTCGCGAGGTGCAGGTGTTTCGACCGTATCAGTGTTTCCAGACGAAATTCTCTATAGCGGATTAATTGCCCCGCGAAGGGCGACTGGAATTAACGCGTCCGCGTCGACGTGGTGAACGCGTCGTCCCCGCGTTCCAACGACGTGGCCGTCATCTCGCACGACACGCGCCGTGGATTGTTGGTCGGTTAATTAACGGTTCCGCGACTCCTCGCGCATGAGAAACGATCGAGCGGCGTTGAGTGTTCTTAAATTCAAGTTGCACTTGCCTGTTTTGCAATTGAAATTTCTTGATCGCGTGTCTGTTGGCTTACGGCGATAGCACGTGACAGATTCTCGGGCACGGCGTCTTGGTTGCATAAGAGATTAGCTTGTACAATATCTTTATCATGCATTTTTCTTGATCACAATGATCTAATCAATCGCGATTAATATCCCGTAAAATACAGAAATCGTTCAGATTGTTAAACTATTTCAAAATGATTATCTACTATTAACGGCTGTTGAGATTTTCATAATTTTCATTATTAAGCAATGACTGTACAATCTATTAAATAAATAAATTCAATAAATTTATTAAACAAATTCAGCCAGATTAAATCCATTTAGGTGATTAAAAATAGATTTGTTCAATAGGTTAATCTGCTGAACCTTAACAATGCTACTACTCTTATATTATATTCCTTCAGACCGCATATTTCTATAGTAATTTTCTATTTTTTTAAATCGGACACGAAGTTATTACAATATAATACTACGCTGTAAAAACTTGTTTAAGTTTATCATGAATTATTAATCAGTAAGACAACACTATTAATTTTTATCTCTATACTATCAACACCTAAAGATGAACCGTAAAGGTGATTTAAACCAATCTCCGACCAACTTAATCGGCGATTAATTTAACCAGCAGAA
This sequence comes from Aphaenogaster rudis, assembly GCA_003063815.1. Taxonomy (NCBI): domain Eukaryota; kingdom Metazoa; phylum Arthropoda; class Insecta; order Hymenoptera; family Formicidae; genus Aphaenogaster; species Aphaenogaster rudis. Next base: position 60,667 of record NJRL01000188.1, read on the forward strand.
TTGCTTAAAGCAAAATTTCTAGCTGTATAATTCATTGCCCCTGATTCTTTTCTCTATATGTTAAATAATAATTCTATCGATGTTAACAAAATAGTGCATTACTTGATAAATTAATCACCGATTAAATTAATCGGAGTTTGGTCGAAGTCACCCTAGCAATACGCTGGAGATTTCGACGATGCTCTCTAATAATATCACAAATGCGTGGTCCATGATCTAGGGTACCATCGCGCAACGTCCATCTTAACTTGGCGCCCGGGTGCAGACGCCAATAAGCACTCTCCGGAGCGGCAGTGCGCGCGCACGAGATATCCGTCGTTAGATTTGATTCGGCAGACCATCTCACGAGAGTAGGAGAGAGCCGAGTGCGTCGGCGCCGCCGTCGGAATCGCTCTCTATTGGCTGCTCTCTCCTAGGAGAGAGGCGAAGTGCCGTCTCGCTCGCTCGAATCCGTCGTATCCTAGACGAGCGCTAAGAGGGGCCAGAGGCTGTCTTCGAGATGACCTTGAATTTAAACGTTAGTATAATCGCGATGCTGAAGTCGGTGCCAGACGTCAACTCGAAACTGTTGTATCTAGGTCAAGATTGTGCACCACCATTTGTCAATGAATGGCATGTTGTTCTCTTTAACATATGTTTATTTTACATAACAATCTAACGGATTGTCAAATTCAGACATCGTTTGCTCTACTGTTTGAAAATTGCGAACGAAATACTGTTCATTTTTAATACAGCCAACCGGCTATACAAATGATTGTGGCTACATATGCATGTTACAATTGAAGTAAAATATATGACATAAATGTAATGTAATGTCAATGTCACGTGACGTAATGCCAAGCTTAAAACGACAGTGACAATGATGTAATAATTTTCATAGACGGAGTCTCTAGGTTATTAAAAAGCAGACGATAAGACGATATCGCAGAACGAAAGAAATTGAATATAATGATCAGAAACGAAATGCGCCAGAGTACTTTAATTACTCTACCTCGGTGATGAGGTAGCAAAAAGACCCGTAATTGCCGCGCCACTATCTACAGACGCAATTTTACGTGACGGAAAAATATAATGGCTTCGAAAAGTGGACTAATTATTTTTGCAATGCTGGACAGCTCATTCGATTACCTCACGCCTCGCACTATTCGCCGCTCACAATTTTTTTTTTTTGTTAATATCAAATCAAATCCAGACTAGATCTTAAATCTTGTCGTTTTAAAAATAGCTTGCAATAAAATTTCATGGGTAAATCTTAAATTTGAAGACAGTGTTTATTCTGAGACACAGAGATTTTTCGATTTTCTATCTTTCTTTTTTTGCCGTATAGTATTGAATGAATTCTCTTTTTGAAAACTTATAAACATTTCAATCGCATAAAGATTCGAATTGCTTTTTAAATATTATTCGAAACCCCAGAAATTCTTAAAAGTCTTAAAAAGTCTTTGTCAAGTCTTGAAACTTCATGTATTTTACTTTAGTTATATTTAATGTGTAACATACATACAATCTCGTAATTCTATATATTATTATAATATTTTTTCGATTAGATTATTATAATTTTCTCAAGATATATTGTGTGAAATTTAGAAACTCTTGAGTATCTAAATCAAAGTTGGTTAATGTAATATTGGCCATGCTATGTGCAGCTAATAATATAGTTAATCTTTAACACTTTTGAAATATTCAATAATCTATTGGTTTTGAATGATATTTGTGATGTTTCGAGATTTTAATCACGTGCTCGAAATGATTCGAGACGTCTCGAGCTCGCAGTGAGTTTGAAGCTTCCGTTCTTCCAAGGCGTCGTACATTTTCGTTTCGCAACGACATTTTCGCGTGATACGCGGTATATTTGCCCGACGTATCGTCCGAGCGGAACGATTAACGTGTTGCACATGTGTGGAGATAACGTTTGCGATTAACTCATGGCGAGCTTCCGAATGAGCGCGGTTAATCACGATCGACCGACCGAGTCATCAACTGCGCAAGGGCCTTCATTAGCCGCCGTTATCGTCACCTTCGCCTCGTTATACCGGATAGATAATCCTCGGTAATTTGTGACGCAACAACGTGCAAAATAAAATTGAAAACGGGGAGGCCTGAGATAGATTGCAATTCATGTTAATCACATGCCAGTCTAACAAGCTTAAACATGGCGGTTTTATTGCAATAAAAACGCTCTTTTAAGACATATTATCTTTTAACATAAGGAAAACGCGTTAATTGTAGCAACAGGTACAAAATATAAAAAATGGTCATTTATAAAAATTCTCGTAAAGAGAGTAATTTTGGTGGGGTCGACGTTAAGCTTGAAAAGTCATTGCGATATTGAATTTCAGTTCGATTTGACGTTTCGATTCAAATCAATCGAATTATTCACCGCGATCGTGTCTCGTGACACAAACGCGAGGCTAGCTCGCCTGGTGACGTGAATCGTCGCATAGATCACGATCGAGACATTCTTCCTCTTCTTCTTCGTCGCTCCTTCGTTTCCCCCTCCGCGTTTCTCGACCCACCGCGGCGCGCGTTGAATGCACGCGCGTATATCGTCGCACAATGCAGACGAAATTAGCATCGCAATGCGCCGCTGCTGCTGCTGGAAAACTGGGTAAACAGCTGTGCGAACAATGTAAACGCGCTGCGACTTCCTTCGCCCTGCCTCACTACCTCGTGGCTCTTCCCTCTTCATCTTCTTCACTTTGCTCTCTACCCCTCTCAGTCACCTGCCTGCACTATGAGGTCTGCATGACGACGACTGCATCGAGGTTACGGATACGAGCGAGAAGCCGCGGATGCATTCATCCAGAGAGAACTCGGGTTTCCAACGAGGGATGATTGCAGGATTCCTCCAGAGTAACCAACAGGTTACCGATAGTTCGCCGTTTTAGATTTGTATCAATGGTGATTCTAAAACAGTAGATATGACGTCACAAGAGATTTGCATTACAGAGTGCTAATGGATACATTTAGACTTTAAAAACAACTTGATAAAGATATAATAAAGGAATATTTATTATTGATTATAATATAATATAAGCATTGATAAAATACTCCGCAAAAATATTAATTTTTCAATTATGAATATTTTACAAAAAATATAATTTATGAACATAACATTTTACTTGCTTCTATGCGTGTAGATTGCATTCCTAAATTATATTATTTATGAAATATATGCGCATCGACGTATATTGAGTGAACTAATAAGGTAGATTAGATGTGTGATAGCAATTAGAGATACATCAAACGAGTGTTTCAATCTTTTGTAGCACACGTTCCTTGCTTTGTTAGAACGACTCCGAACTGTTACGGAAAGGTAAAAATATCGCATAGTACGTGATAAAATATCAGTCACCAGTCGCAACATGGTGCAATTTGTAGCAAGACGGTAATTATAGGTCAAACAGAAATAACGATATGCGAGAACAAAAACTTGCAATTAGAATGTAAGTAGAGCTAAAATAACGCTTATCATATAAGTAAAAAGGCCCTATAATGCTCTTTTTCTTAAAAGCCTCAAATTGAAACTGTATCTAAAATATACTCCTTAACACGTTTATATGTACATACATCAGTGATAAGAAACAGTTTTAGAGTATTATTTTTGAAATATTGCCTAGAGTATTGTTAGAAAATTATTTTCTCTTGTAATGTATGCAGCCTTTTCATCGAGTGTCGATCTATTGGTTCGCTGGTTTTATTTGATTGGCTTTCATCTCTATATTAAGTTGTAATTGCAAAAAAACACACATTTACATTCAAACTACCTATTACAAATATAACAGTTTTGTTGATTAAAATAAACATCGGTGCGACCCAATCCTCTTTTGCAATTTGCAATAAGTTAGCTAAACCGTGACATATTGTTGTATTAATCAATAAAGGTGCTAACGAAACAATTTTATCATACACTACAGCGAAAATTATTTTAATATTAATATCAGTTATTCGAAAAACGCTTGTGTGAAATAAGTTTCTTCATTATCAGCGAATAAAGAAGAACATGCGTGGCTTATTATTAATATAGTTGCCATTATAACAATTACAATATAGTTAAGGACGCAATTGCAAGTGAGTGTCTCGCTATAGGTAAATAAATTACTTCCAGAGCACTTTGCACACTTAATTATCATATCGCGCTTATGGAAAATCGCGATCGTTTTCGATATCGCATACGTGCAAGGGCACTGAATGACTTTCTCGAAGTGGCCCGCAACAAGGTGCGCTAATTACAATCCGCAATTAACATCGCGTCCTCTGTCGACCGTGTCCAGATACGACTTAATTTGGCGTGCACAATTCACGATCCCGGGAATTGAAGTAATATCGATAAATTCGCAGGAGTTAATATTGTAATACAAGTACATACGCTGCGTTAACTGTCGCGCTTCGAGGAACAAGCGCAACTGCAAGCAATATTGTTGTAATTGCAGCTGGAATCGCAATTGTTTTATATCACCTGCGGCAGAAGAGGTTTACTGCCTTCAGACTTTCTAATATTTACGCATATGGAAGGCATGAATATCGGGTGTATGCTGGTAGTTTTGAAAATGGGCAATGTTAATTTAGTCATCATAGTTGATTTATGATGCGATTAAAATAAAGAGGCAAAATTATAAAAAATAATATAACATAAAAGAATCTTACACGGAAGGTGCACAAAGCCTACACAATTTTCAATAACAGAATAAATGCAGGAAAGAAAAAGAATATTTCCGGTTAACGCGCAACAATACGTTATAAAATAAAACGAAGGTATTGCAAAGCCTTGTTCAATTGCGACAGATTAACTGGTACATCGACACATTGTTTTACACGAAACAATGAGACGTTGATAAAATTTCGAGGTACGAATAAAAGAATCGGAGGAAGAGAAGACATGTTAAAATAACGAATGCTGACGTTAGGCAGATGGATAACGGTCGTTCGCGAAAGTTTTCTTCGCACGGTCATCCCGTTATCGCGACATTCTCACTTCGAACGTCCGTACAATATGCAATCGTTCGGCATTCATATCCGCGAAGTGACAACTACCGGGAACGACATTCGGAAGGAAGAAGGCGTCTCCTCGATAGAAAGTATCGGCGAAGTGACGGGAAAGTGATGTCAAGTGGGGCCGCGGGAAATTTCGGGAGACGCCCACTCCTTTAAGAAGATACAAGTCTGTTGCAAAATTCTCTCTTCCCTCTCAAAAAAAAGGGAAAACAAAAATAACACGTCCGCGTCACGTTAACTGATGTCACTGCGGCGGTCCGTCTTTGTACGACGCGGAAGTATGAATGAAGGTTCATGCAGACTTTCCCGCCACATTGGTCGACGAGGATGCGCAAAATCTCTCTCCTCAAAAACCTCGACCGAAATCGAGATGAAAGAGAGCAAAATTGCACGCGATCCCGTCGCGAGTACAGTGAATTGAAAAAGTGAGGGTCATCGTGGCAAATGGGTGTGTTGCGATGGGATTTAATCTCATCTCGACATTATCTGATTATTATGTAGCAAGTAAGGATTAAGGAAAGTTATTTGTGTTATAAGATTTTGACGATGAGTATTATTTATAAAAGCAAACAACTATAATTCGCATAGTGCATCATTAAATATATCTGGCCAGTCCGGTCGAATCGAATTATAGTTGTTTGCTTTTATCTACTTACTGGCGAAGAAAAGTATTTCCTTGTTATAGTATTATTTATCTTTCATAAGAACTTAAAAGGTAGCGGAAGAAAGAAACAGACAATATCTCTGTGTCATATCAAATTATTAATATATTTATAGATTATCCATTAAATTTGAAACAGTAGCTGATAATTTTTAAGCATTGATGCTTATGGATGTCGCTATTATATTTTTCTTTTCTCTGGATAAAATTTATAATTTCTCTAAATGAAATTTATGATGGTTCTCTGTCGATGAACTCCATACGATATTCACTACGTCTTTCAATCTACACTGAAAAAAAATGCTGTTGCTTCAATTAAACGTCTACGTCACGGGCTGCCACAAACATAAATAGTTTATTCAATTGTATTATGATTGGACCAAATATTTACATTATTAAAAGAATAATCTAGATCTGGTTCAATCATAATACAATTGAATGAACTATTTATATTTGTGGCAGCCCGTGACGTAGACGTTTAATTGAAGCAACAGCATTTTTTTTCTGCGTATTGCTTTGTAACAATCTACTTTCGCTTTTCTCTCGAAAGATCAGCAAATCTATTTGCCGGAGATACGAAATGCTTCCAGAGATATTTAATGGACGTTCTTGGGTCGGAGTGTACGCGATCTGTCTTTTTCAACCGAGGACGAGGACGTCCTTTGTTGCGCGTAAGTGCCCGGTACTTGCGGCCTGATGCGTGATGCGTGATCTTCTCGCGGCAACGGCGACGGCGACGGCGGATCGCATCCACGTTCCACGCCGTTGCGAATCGACGCCGCTTTCGCAACTCACGGGAAGTTTCGCAATTCTACCATTGCCCGGTCGGCCCAGAACGATTCGAGCTACGCCCATCGTGCCAATTCTGAACGCCCTCGTTTCCCAGACCCGGGTGTGTGACCGGAAATCTCAAGGGGAGCGCGTCTCCTCTCTACTCTCCCGAGAGATGAGGTGTATCTCGGACGGGGGGGAAATCATTCGCGATTGTCCATCTCGTACGTCGCGGTCGATTTTACGCGCCTGCGGTTTCGTCGTCGATGGACTGAAACGTGGAGTGAAACGTTGTCTGAATTGGGTCATTCGGTCAAAATTCCCTATCGATCTTTTTTACATCAAGCTACAAATTATTATTGCTTCCAAATATTTTACATTACTATATACTTAATATAATAATATACTTGAGATGCATAACGCGATTCAAAATTTAATGTTGGTCCTCTCAGGACCATGTCGTAAATATGTTATCCTTTTTTATATCAATTAATACCGGTTGAGGAGAATTTTTGATACATATCGTATCGTTAGCAGAGAAATCGAGTTTTATGTATAACTGAGGTATAAGGCAAAATCAGCTTATTAGCGGAGATTTATTAATTTCCATCGAAAGTGTAGCCGCAGCATTCGGACCGGGCTCACGGTGAAAGAAGCGCAACGGACGGAGCGAGTAGCGATTCCGATGATAATTGTCGCTCGTTAACGCAACGGCATCTCGTAATAAAACTTTGTAGCCCGGCGTGCGATCGAGATTTGTCTCAGGTTGTAGCCCTTAATCTCTCGCCGCGATCCGCCGAATCGTTCTGGGACGAAACTCCCGTTGCAGGTGCAAAGCGAGAACGGAATAACAAGCTTGGCGGGCGGTAGCGGGGGAAAAACGTCAAGCAGTAGAGAGGGGAATAATTAACAAGTGTGGCATAATTATCGGTCGCACGGGGCGCGTGTGTTCGTAACGTCCAGTTTCAATTTCTCAATTAATTTAATCTGATGGATTATATCGCGCGTATAATTGCAATTCGACGAATTCCCGTCCCTTCGAGGACAACGCCTCATTTTCGAGTATGCTGATACGACGGTCGATGTAATGAATCCGTGCGAAAATCTAAACCGAACAGAAAAATTTGCTACATAAATATGATCTGTCTCTAATAGATTATATAAGTAATTTATTTTTTCCTGCTTCTTAATTTATTTTTCGTCAATAATGAAATAGTAATACAAACAATAGCATAAATAGAAGTAAGAATTAATAAAAATAAAAACAGTGTGTTCCAATAAAAATATTTTGCAACGATACCTTCCTGCTTTTTGCATAAAATTATTCCAAACAAGGCAAAGCCTGTAAATATTTTTTTTTACTTGTTGCACATTTCCTTCATATTCCATGATGCACGCTAAATTGGTTTATGATACATATTTATGCAATTTTATAATTTGAATATCCCTAAAAAGTGCATTAACGATTAAAGTATCGAAGTATGTGAGTACAATCTTCAGATTGTCGAGTGATATAATTGCAGCGCTAAAATCACGAATAAATTTATCATTACATTTTACGGCGTAACAACCGTTAATTCCGGAACCAGAGGATATAACCATCACTAACGACCGGTTTCTCGTTCAGCCATACGAAGAGACGCCGCCATCGAAAACTTCAATTCTTATCTTTGTTATGCGAAACGTCTCTCGAGGCCGCGCCGTACAAATTACATTCCCGCCTTATCTTGGCGTTACATGTTTACCATGTTTACCATGTTTACCACGCGAAGGGACGGCATTTTCATAGCAGGTGTATGTTAAATTGTCGCGCATGCGACCAGTAGGAGATTTAAGGGTGAAGGGGGAGAGGGCGAGGACGACATGAGGCAGCAATTAACCAGATATGAGTAATTACGAGGACGCGCGAAACGGGGATGCTGAAGCGACGGGGAGGAAAGGAGGCAAAATACCGATGCGTCGAAAACGTATAGGTAACACGCTGCAGTACAGTGTGTCGTCCGATTCCCGTTAGCTTCCAGGACCCGCCCGAGTCAACCCGAACTCGTTGCACCGCTTGTCGCGTGTCTACCCGTGCACACGCGCAAGCTTGCGAGCGGTTGCAGATTTCACATGTTCCTCTGACAAGCTTCTCCCGACAAAGCTGCTGCATGCGATGTGAGATATACGGGCGCTTGAAGAGCAGGTTTCACTCCCCCCTCTCCATTCACGATAATTTTCGGCATCGCAGTTTCTGTCTTGCTCCTTCTCTCCTGTGAAATGTGAATTATGTACAGTCGTTGTGCCTAAATAGAGACAGGCATCCTAATTCGGGACAATTCTGTTCTAACGCGTAAAATTTTGCGACCGTTTGATGTAAGTTAATTCTGATTTTTGCATTACGCGCTCTAATAATCCCGTTTTCCATTAAAAAGTTAAAAACGTAGACACCCAATTGGGTGTCTCAAACTTTTCACTTTCTGCAACCACGGGCGTTTGGATAAAAAATTCTACGTTTTTAATTTTTTAATGGAAAACGAGGTTATTAGAGCGCGTAATGCAGAAATCAGAATTAATTTACATCAAACGGTCGCAAAATTTTACGCATTAGAACAGAATTGTCCCGAATTAGGATGCCTGTCTCTATTTAGGCACAACGACTGTATATGGAATTAGGCTTTTGATTGTCGATATATGAGTTCGAGATACAAAAGTATATCTTTTGGATCACGAATGTTAGATCAGTTCAATGTCGATAACTACTGAAATTTACATGTTTCAGTGATATTAATTTAATTAAAGGTGCACGGCGAAATTAAACTAAACGCTTGAATGGCAAGACATGCAAATTAAGATATAGTTTGCTGCACTATAAAATTTATCAATCATAAATTATTCGTCGTACTCATAATTCAGAGGAATATTACAATATTTCGAATTGCCCGATAAAAAATTAACGCTATTTATTGTAGTAGCGCGTGCTACGAAATAATAATTCCGGCGCACCGCGTGTCTCAAATTCGTGCGCACGTAACGTTTCACGGTAAGCCAATCGTAAGATTCGTTGCGCAAAATGCTTCCCTCTCTCATTTGACTTTGTAATCTTTTATTCGCGCACGAAGCCAGCGGGGGCTGGCCACCTGCGCTCATCATTCGCCGCCAAGATTAAGTAAGCGGTTTCGTTACGCTTAAAAAATTGCGCAACGCGCAAAACTGTCGGAAAGCATGTTTCTCAAAATCAATATCACCCTAATATCTGTTTTTCTTTATTATGCATTTATGTATTTTTTAATGCGTCAATTTCTTATCGGACGAAAGAAAAGTAGCAGTATACGTGATTTCTAGTAAATATAATTATGTATAAGCTATACGGCATTATTTTAATTTCTTTTGTTCTGTTTTGGTATTTCTGCTTACGTTAACAAGTTGTTAATAGGCACATTTATTATACGAATATAAATCCTCGATTAATTTCTCCCATCCTGCTTGAAAATATACAGTCGATAATTCAGACGAAATCATTAGAATAAAATTTTCCTGAAATGTTTTTCGATCAACTTTTACGAATGTGTACACGAGTTAGCGAAAGAAGTTTTTATTTATTAATGACAGAGTTCGTACGTAAATGCAAAAGAACCGATTTGATCACCCTCTTAGATCCACCGGAAAAATGGATGATTCGGGTTGTTCCTGAAATCGGTCAGAGACGCGTGCACGAAGGATGCACCTAAGGATGCACCAACCGGAACGAGCACCCGACACACGTTCGCGCGCGGACACAACCGACTTCCCTTCCCCTGGGCAAAAAAGGTAAGCGGATCCGTCATTGGCGTACGGTTAATATTTCCTAGGCGACAACACGATATCGATGTAAACTATAAAAGATCAAGAATCGTAAATAATTTTGTTCAAGCACTTTCATTATCCCTTTAAACCCCTTTTCTAACGCACTTCGAAAATTGATTATTTCCAACCTTTCTTCTGATAAGTATTTCTAATGCAACAAGTTTATATTTGTAGTTAGATAAGTTTATATTTAAAAATGATTACATTACAAAGAATATTACAACGTTGCAAAAGAACATTTGTGGAAGTATTTGACATGACTTTATTATAGTTATGAAAAAATTAATCCTTCCCCTCCCTCCTAAAGAAAATGATATTACGTAGTGATTTTTACTACTTATTGCAACTAAAGAGGCTCGTATCGACTTAACATTTTGGCAAACAATCTTACCTGCGTAACGGAATAAGGGGCGATTACGCCAATGTTTGGAGAGCACGTGACTCGGGCACACGCCGGCACGCGCCACGTTTCTCACGGAGAGCACGCGCCTCTCGCTTACTTGGCGTCTCGCTCCCTTCCTCGATTTCTTACTCCCGCACTTCGTTTCTTTCCTGCCTTTCTCTCTTTTTTCTCTCTTTGTCTCTCACATTATTTCTTTCTTTCTCTTTTTTCCGTTTCTTTCTTTCTGCTAAGTTCAAATGCACTTTGCTCTCATTCGCATCTTCTATTCTCTTTTTGTCCACCGCGATATCTTTTTTTATCATCTTTTGATCATAATCTTCTTGAATTCTTTATTTAATTCTCTTTAGTTTTTCAAGTCGTATATTGTTTCGCTTTATATTTCACTTGCACATGTATCTCATTTTATTTAAAAATTCCATGCAAAAATTTGAAATTCTTCTCTCATCAAAAGTTATAATGAATTGGACATTGACTTTTAATGTTATCAATGGCAGTTGCAAAGACATGATAAATAAAACGTTTGAAGAAGCAATGCGCGAAATAAAAATTTTCAACCCGGAACGAGCAAACAATAAGTCGCGCGTCATAAATGGATATCAAAAGTGATACATGAAAGTGCGCTGCAAGTTCTAACGAACGCTTGTCGGATTCGATACAGGAGTGTCATTGTCGTATGAAAATCCTCGCTTTGCCGTGCGACATGCATTATTCAATAGACGGGTTTGCGAGAAACGTGACACGTTCTCTATATCACGTATGAAGGTACCTACCGCGTGTATGCAGAATTTTCAAGAGAGACATTTTCAATCCGTCTTTTTCACGGGATTAATAAATTCACGTTATGATACATTAACGCTCGTTCGATTTCTATCTCCCTCCAGACAGACAATTCTGGAAACTCGTATACATACTTTTCTATCTGCTAATATGTATGATATGTATCCATATATAAATATAAATGAACTAACAATAAGTTAATTGATGATTACAGTTCTAATCAAATTTGATATGCAGAAACGCTACTACTTATGCAAACAAATCTGCTTTGATATTTTAAAGAAACTTTTCTAATCTTATTTAATAATTATATAAAAACTAATTTGTGAGTTATATACATTAATTATATCTAATATGTATGTGTGATAAAAAATACAAATACCTGTATATGCTAAAGAAATTTCACGCAACTATGTTAGTTTCGTAAATTTTGCGTAGTGTAGAATGTTATTCGAGATTAAAATGGAGGACTTAACGTAACGGCTAAGTTAGGTAAACCTATTTTTGATGAGCCTCTATATAGAGCGGTATATATCGCTTTGACGTCACGACGACGCGTACACGCACTTGCGTGCGTGTGCGAAGCGAAGGAGCAGCTGCACGCCAACGGTCGTATACGCCCGCACACGCTTTGCGGAGAATGGCGATTAAATAAAACGAGGAGCGGAAAACGAGAAAGAGCCGCGTACGTGTGAAGGCGGGTTAATGTCTCACCGGTAGCCCGGAAGCTCCAACGATATGCTACAACAAAACACCTTACTTACAATTAGACTTATACTTCAATACCGATACTTTCTTTTCAATGTCGAGTACATTTAGAATTGGCGCTTTACCTTTGCTAAATATCGATACGTTGGAATACATTTATATAAAAATCAATATTTAATTGTTTAAAAACATCAATATGTTCCATGTAAAATCTGTTTCAATTTTTAGAGCGTTATTTTCGGTGCAATTTATAATAATGTAGATAATATTTGCAAAATATTGGTCAATGTAAATTTGATTACTATCGCATATAATGCAGTTTTTCTTTGAAAATAAAAAAGTTCTCATGGTTGCTCTTGAGCGACTAAAATGTTGCCTTTAAGAATCTCTTATACAACTTGCGTAAAAACGTGAGAGAAACTATTTTCTGGATATATTTTCCAGTACTATAAATTGGGAAACGTGTATTCGCGGCATATGTCATGCAATCGCGACAACGACCATCGGATTCAAACGGATCTAAAGTCTGTCCAGTTAAACCACTTACACCACGACGAGAGCCGGTTAAAAGTCGGCGCGTCGTGGACGGGAACACCTGGTTCAGGGACTGCCATAGGTGGAGACCAGCGAGAGCGTGTATGGTGGCCGTTCATCCCCTGCAGGGTGATTAAATGAAGCATCACGATTCATGAAGGAGACCAACCGTGAAACGCTGTTGCACCCCTATATCGTCCAGAAACTTTAGACAAAGGGCAAGTCGGCCTGTTAGGTCGTGGAGTCAATCGCCTAAGTTTAACTTACAACGCCACATCCTCTTTATTACTTAAAAACACACCACGATTGAAAGAGATACCCATCTGCTTTAATCTGACATCTACAAGAAAGAATTATAGTCCACATATAGAGAAAATTCAAAAGCAAAGAACTGGAGGATTTAAAAACGAATTTGAAGCATCCTATATAAATGAATGCAAATCATCAGCGCGCATAATCGCACCGCGCTCGACGTTGTTGAACAACGGGTAAAATATGATAGTATCAAGGTGACGAGTTTTAACACATCAGCATTAACCTTAATAATTGTTAGCCTGAATTGTGCGAGACCCACGCGAGGCTATAAAGGAGTAATTATCGCGATCCCGGCATCACTTTGCCTACTTGGCAGAGCGTTCCTCATACACGTGTCATCACTTTATGGCCGGTCTCGCTAAAATACGATATTATCTTTACATTTGTCCACTCATGGCCCAAGTGGCTTTATTGCCACTAGAAACGCCAGGAGGAACAATATAACGTATATACACATCGGATGATTTGTGCCTAGTCGTAAACCGTGTGTCTACTCTTAACATTTACACCTGCGCCGGCATCTACATCCTACATCTTACAACGTTCGTTAAATCAAGCGCGTACCGCGTATTTAAAATCGATTGGTGCAATGCAATGGTTTTCATTATTATTAGCAGTAAACTAATAGTCTCAAAATCAAAACTATACATATATGTAATTCTCTTTTAATTCTTTCATATATTTTAGAGTTTGGTCGTTACAAAATTATTAAAAGGAAAGCCGATACATTGTCTCATTTACTTAAAAGTCTCAAAATTAGGTCATTTGATTTATAAAATCTCGCATGTAAAATAGTGTTGTTAATTTGAAAATGAAAGGGAGGATCAAACAGATAAATACATACAATTAGACACGTTAATATCTCTTCTCAGGCACGATTAATTTATTTCTTTAAATGAAAGCAACATATTAACACTTCTTTAAATGAATTTACAAAACTTGGGTTTCTTGTTAATTTTTCGGTTGCCCCACAATAATCTTAATCGCTTCCTCGAAATCGCGCAAAGTTTCGCTCGTTTTTCGCAGGGCAGCCCAAATTCCAAACTGTTGGCCCAAAATAACTCAGCACACGTGCGCGACAATAAGAAAGATGGTCCGTCCGACGTCGATTAATTTAATCCGGCGGTCGCGGAGGAAGGCGGGAGAGGAGCGAGAAAGGTTGGTCCTCGCTCGATCAGGTCACTCTCTTTCTCTTTCTGTCGATACGCGAAGAGACGTAATTGTAGCGTTTAATAAAGAAATGACACACTAGGAGGGGTATCCGGGCCGACACGCGTCTTGCACACAAATGCACGGGCCGACCCCGAATTCACGAGCGCGTGCTACCGCAGGCTCCAGAAGGGAAAATTGGTCGCGGTGTCCACCGCGATGTCGGTGACGAAACCCGTTACGGATAATTAATGTCCACCTTCCTTTTTTTGCATGATCTCCGCTCTTACTTCACATATCTTCACCTCGTTGTAATATATTTCAATGCGACGTCGCACGTGATGATTGACGTCGACTTCGTGTCACACGAGGTGGATTAATGCTTCAGATCCGAGGAGATCCGAAGTATTGTGTGCTTTCTAATTGGTGAAGACATTGATATATCAGCACAGAAAAATTTACGTGGCTCTTCTGCGATTTTGTTAATTAATTCTGGATCTCAGATTGTTTCATTTTTTAAATACGTTATTATTTTGTTCCGCGAGCACTTCACTCACGTGACAGGACGATTATTGAGTTGAAGAAGAGAGATGAGTTTTTACGAGGTATCTCATTTATCCCAGATAATGAAATCGAGGGGCAGGCGCGTGGACTTTATCGTCTGCGACAATAGCGGCTAGAAAGTAATCGGGAAAATCCCGGAAGGACGAATCCCGGAATGCCCATCAGAGGCACGCGACTGGCACACGACGCCCAGCAAGGGGGTGCGCATAAGGTGCCCCCTTTTTTTCGGACCGCCCTTCGCGTATGCGAGCCTGTGTGCGGTGTGTGTTTGAACGCGCTCGGGGAACCGTGGTGGATCCGGAGAGTGGTTACTCGGTGTCATCTGGCAAGCAGAGGAGCCGGCGAACCCCGAAAGCACATGGATGTTTTGCGTCGTCGTGTGCGTTTCTACTTATAGCGCGATGCCTGTGCGCGTCGACATAACGGTCGGATCAGTCGATTCGAACCGATACAGCCGGTGTACAGCGTGCGTGGCAGAGAGAACGTTGCGAGATTCTGTTTCAGGCTGGGTTTAAATTTAGCTGGATTTTAACTCGCGTTAATCACAAGTCCACTTGGTGCGTTGCCTTACCGACGTGTTTTGACAGATCAATTTAAAATTGTCATAAACTTCGTATCGCTAAGATTAAGGTCGAGAGCTCCGAGGGAACCCGAAATTTCGTTTGATGTTATCTATCTTTGATGTTAATTTTTAGAGAGACAATTTACCACTTTGCCGCTATAAATAAATGAAAAGTTGTGTGAGAGGATTTAAGAAAAATGCATAATAACTTCGAACTATCATAATCTACTATTGCAGATGTAATTTTTCATAAATATTGAAATTATACACACACACACACACACACACACACATTTCTTATATATTTTTCTACAATATTATTTTTCACAAATGTCATTTGTGGTTGTCGGAATGGCATACTGGTATATTCGCGCAACACGATCCGCTTCGCTGATCTGGAGCGGTTAATCAGTTAACTGCACACATACGCGGCAAACCGACGCGATGCGCCCGATGGTTTTTAATGCCCTAATTGAAAGAAGCTGATGAGCCACAGCATTCTCGACCAGGGAATTGGGATAATCGTATAACCTGCCAGAACGACGAAAAAGGTACAAATGAGGAAATGGAATGGCCGACATGGAACCTCATTTCATTTGACTGCATTCGATTTAACTTTTTTAATTAACATCGCCATATGTTGTACTCTGATTCGGACATGCATGATGTTGGCTGCGATTTTATAGCATGTGTCCAAAGGATTTTAAAATAATGCGATATGCCAAATTTAAATAATGATATTATTGATTTTTTAATATATGTATATATGTATATATATCGATTTTGTATATATATATATTATTTTTGTATATTTCTATACATAATTTAAAAAATATTATTAATTCCTTAAAACGTTTTCCTTTTTTATATTCTATTGTTTTCTTAAATGAATAATAAAGAGATAATGTAAGATGCACATATGACAAATTTTATTATTATATTTATAATTGTGATATTGGCATGCATTCAAAAAAAATATATAAATCTGGTATTTTAATAAACTATGTTCCAGATTTCTTCCAGATAGATGCATATAGATATGTTTACATCTTTAAAATACTAAATACACAACGTCCTTTTAATATATGTATATTATTATCAATTCTTAATATATTAATATTTAAGGAAAAACAAAATATATAAAGATAATAGATCTGAAGAATGAAAACCATTTTTTATATCAAATTCTTTTTTATGATTGTCACGGATTAACAATAAGATAAGATAAAATCAAAAAGCACACACGCACGTCCTAAAGGGAGAAGAAAGAAATAAAGACATGCCTTTCGCAGGTTGAGAGAATCGAAAAGACATACATTGGTATAAATACAGAGGTCCGACTCTGCCACTCAAGAAACGATATTAACGGTTCGATTATGCTTTCTCTCTACCTCTTTCTTCTTCTCTTTTCTTCTCGCTCTCTCTCTCTTGCCGATCTGCCGCGCCGTGGGTGGCAGTCATTCTGCAGCTTCCACACGATGCGCATGTAATATACCACGTATGTACGCGGCCAGCAATACGTTTACACGCACATATACGTTCCAGATTTACCGGATAGTCTTTCAACCACGTATTCTTTGACCATTTTCAAGACGACTTTATCTCACGGAGAATTTGATAGGGATTGACTTTTTAACTTCTGGCACTAATTATCTTAGTAATCTAGCGTTAAATTGAGTTTTTATTTGAGAAAAATACGTACTATGAAATAATTGAGAAACAAGATTTTACACCTGTGTTGTAGCTTGACGCAATTTTTAATATAAATTAATTATACAATTAATTATACAATTAATTATACAATTATGTTTTATCCATAAAATTTAAAGACAAAATCAACAAGAATGAAATTTTTTTATCAACTTTCAAGTAATATTCCTGCGATAAAGTGCTTGTTGCGCAAATTGATGGATCGTAAAGGCTAATGTTCGCCATGTATGACAATGATTATACAAATGTTGAGGACCAGTTTTTCACCAGCGTGACTTTCGCGATGTCGAGCGCAACTCGTATTTTCTACAAAAAAATATTTGTACGCACCTTAATTGGCAGCTATCGTTTCTTGCGCCAGTTAATGAGCACGCGTATTAAAGGAAATACGTTACGTTTCAAATGCAATACCTCAGTAAAGTCAAACCATCTCTGGCTTGATGAAGTCTTAGCGACACTGTTGAAATTAAAGACAAAGATGTGAGAAACGGTTTATGATCTTTGCTAATCTTGATGCTTACCCCGACGATTTTCTGCGCGAAAATATTTATTATTAATTATAATTATATCTATACAAATGTCTTACAATATACTAATGTATAATATTACAATATATTCTGAAGATTAATTTGAGTCCAGAATTCTGATATAAAAGTGTCATGATAATACTTAAGTTATAAGTCGGTTGGATGATATAGAGTTGTCACTCACAGGTAATAATTCCACGTCTATGACGAGCTACCGGAAGTCGTTCATTTCGTTTGACAACAGAAATGAACCTGACAATGAGTGGGTGTGAAGCATATTTGCCATTGATTATTCTGCATTTGAAATGCCTACAGAAGAGGACGATATGCGATATGAAAAAACAGATAACATATGTGAACGGTTTCATCCTGAATGTTACGTAATCCAAAGATAATTAATCTATAGTCTCTCTATGAGTGTTCCAATTATTTAGACCGATTTTCCAAGGCTCCGACTATCGATACTGCGACACAATAAAAGGCATTCCTTGCAGACAATAGTCTTCAATGAAAAGCAATGATCTTCAAGGCTGGAAGATCTTGTTGACTGTCATCTGCTTTGACTCGCGTCTTTATAACTTATCAATTGTATTATATTTCATAAGTCCATTAACAACGGGTTTTAAACTGGTAAAATCAAAAAAATTAAATTACATTTTTAATAAAATATTAATTCTTCGAATTCTAAACACGTATATAGCAATTGTAAGCTTCTTAGCTTTAAATAAAAATTCTTGCATGTTCCAAAACGCTTAGTGCGACTGAAGATAGGAAAGTTACATTATATAATCGCTAAGCATTTCAATTTGATTTTAAACTACAAGTTTTCTCTCATAATAAATTTAACAAAACTTTTTGAGCCCCGAAGCGACTGAAACACTTCGTGGCCTTAATTATCAGAATAATTGATTTATTTCCGATTGACATGAAGGCACCACAGTAATAATAACATTTACGTGTATGTATAAGATCGTCGTTTATCACTTCTCTGCAACACACCTGCTACACGCCATTTTTACATATAGCATAATAATCGGTCGTTACAATATCGCCTGGCATGACGACGATACGTTCGCTTTATTTGGACGTAAATCAGCGAGAGGAGTGAAAGGACAGCGATCAAGAGAACGGTCTTGCGATGCAAATCGCGTTTGCGTCGCCGCTTTTAACTTGACATCTGCGCAAAATTAAATGGAGACATCTCCATAACGGCGTCATTTCGTTTCCATGTGTTTGGGCGATTGCCGATCGAGAGAAAGGTGCATATGCCTAAAATTGCGTAAAAATAACATTTTCCGCCACAATTCGTGTTTTTTATGTTACATAAATTAATATAATTTTGTACACATCAGCGCGTAGTAATAACCATAATTACCTGCTTTTATTAAATAAGCCTGGCCTTACATTTTGTTTCTCCTTTCCACGTCATAATCTCACTTATATATATATATAAATATTCACTTACATAAATAAAGAAAAAAGTTTTATTTAATCGAGATTTATTTAATCGCGCAAAGGTGGTCCTCGATGATATATCTTCAGGTTCCTTATCAGTTTCGTCGTTCGTTCCGCTTGCTCACATCTCGTAGCGTCCGGGTAGCGTCCGACACACGTAAGCAGCGAAATTATTATATCTGGCCGGCTTTCGCGATTGCGTACATGTATACGCATGCACACGCGTCGGGTCTCTGGGTCTCGATCGTCTCGAGCGCGCGAGTGCGCAAACACACAGGTTGAAATTATATGGAAATTGGCCGGCGTGCCGCGCCGGCCACATCGGAGTGTTATGACGGTGTTCTTTCAGTGCCGGTGGCGCGACGGGACCGACGTGCCCCGTCGGAGAGGGAGCGTACTCCCGGGGACCACACCGGGTATCATTTGCCATTCCGCACCATTATGCCGGCCGAAAACGCGGAACCGCGTTTCACGGACGTCTACTTAAGTGATTTCACCGGCGATTAAAGCCGCGTCCCTTTGGCTGATCGGTGATGCCGGTGCGGCTCCGTCGTGCTCGCCAGAAGCGAAATTAGGTCTCGGATTCGCGGCCCCTCGGGAAACGTTACTCGCCGTAAAAAGGGGTGTAGCAGAAACGCTTATGTTCCGTTGAGATCTCTTTGGGACTCGTATGTTATCGATATTTGAATGCTGACGTCGGTATTGGTCTCGCATACGATCGCGTAATACGTTCATTGAAATATATTGCTTTCGGCAAATTATATCTAAATTATCGCCTGAAGCTATTACTTAAAAATAGAAAATTATAGTTGAATTTTTATAGGAATAAGAACAATTAAGGCAACAGGGATTTATAAGTTAAGAAATATATTTATTTACAAGTAAAATTATTTTAATTTTGTAATTTACACAAATCTTGCGTGATTCATGTTCTTGAAATATTATTCACTAAACATAACTCAAGCCACAATTAATTAATCAATTATTTATAGATCTATCTGTGGTATATACACTGAGAAAAAAAGCTGTTGCTTTAATTAAAGTGTTATCACGGGGTGCCAAAAACATAAGTAGTTCATTCAATTGTATTATTAATAGACTCAATATTTGGATTATTAAAACAATGATTGAATTATTAAAAATGCAGACATTGGGTCTAATAATATTACAATTGAATGAACTACTTTATGTAATAACTTATGTAATACATTTACACACTGTTTACTGTGAGATATTAAAATCCCTGAATTTTCCTTTAGGAGGGAAAGTAAAAAAAGCTCGATCAAGCTTATCTTGAAAAATAAGGGGAAAGCACAAGGAGGGAGCGAAAGAGAAGCGTAACGCTGCCAGCTGCACGCACGCGCTTCATGGTTGCACCTGACTACTGAGCTTCTTTTCCAAGCACGAGCGGACACTCCATCCATGCCGTTCAGATAGAGGGTTCGTTAATAAGACGCTCTTCGGCTCGAGTTTGCCTCTAATAAGGGGTTTTCCTTTTCCGTTAGGGTTGCCAACAGATTGTGATCTAACGTACGCACGCACGGAGCCACGAATGAGTGAGACAACACGCGTCTACGTCATTTTCGAAGCTTGATTTTGAGAGGTATCACAATTTAAAACTCGTCCAGTTAATCAGTTACGACGAAAGCAATATTGCAAGAAAGCGGGGAACCTTGACGTCATAATTCAATATAACTACAGCTTATATAAAGCTTTAATATTAAAAACGTATCGATCAAATCGCACGTTTATCAAATGCGAGCTAACCACCGTTGTAAATTTCACTTAGCCATAAACCACGCCGTTTCAGAGGGAAGCAAAGTAATTTATTCTCTCGTTAGACCGGCTTTTAATTAAAGCCTTATGCGCGGCATATCGTCGTCCACTTCCCCTTGCCACCGCTATCTCTTCCGACCCGCTTGCCGATAGAGTTAAAACGTGATTTATAAGCTGCTTGCGTCGTGCGGCTTTCAGCTTTCTGTCATCTGCTTCATGCGGGTTATTAATTGCGTTTGGAAATCGGAATCACACCTAGCAACCGATGTGGCCTCAGTTGTATAAAGAAATTATTTCGAATTGATTAATTACAAATATCTTCGCGAGCATAATTCATCAATGAGCTTGTTATAACACGCGTGGTGAATAATGTCGTTAAGTTAGTTAATGAGTTAATGCACTGTTTTTTCTCTTTTTTTTATTAAATGAGCTTGTTTTCCACTAACGCAATTAAGGAGCTAATAAAAGGGATAGTTCACGATGACGGCGGCGAGTGAAATTACAGACCGGTTTTCTCCGAAGAGGGATAATTGAAAGGGCGAGAAGTAACCCGTTGCCTCAGGGTTGAATGAAGAGGGTAAAAGGAAACGGCTCATGCTTCCGTTTATGGTACCTTAAGGTACTATAGGATATGAATGAGCTCGTAGAAGACCCTTCCCTTGCTTTTGGCCAATGAATGAAGTCGCAAAACTTTTCGACCCCTAAAACGGAGACGTTCGTCTTCAATGAACGATGAAAAGAGTTTGTCGGCTTTCAAACCAGCTAGTACGAACATTTTTTATTTAGTTGATCATTGCGCTCGAGGTGCAACGGAAATAATTACAACGATTCTAAATACGCGTTGCGATAATAAATCTCCACGGGAAGCCATTTGGCGGTCAAGAACGATAATAAGGTACGGCGCTTTTATTAATGGAGGAATGCGGGAACGAGGGCCATTAACCCCTCCTCCCTCCCTCCCGGATCGGATCAGCTGTTCTTCGGGGTCCTTCCTGATGGTTGCGCGCAGGGCAAACACGCCCCTTTAAATCTCGGTGGAGGACCGTAAAAGCTGAGACGGCCACAAGATACGACAATGGGCCACATGCCCGTTAATCCACGTCGCGGTCTTGCATCCTCGAAAATAAAACATCGTGATCGTGGGTAACGTTTTCGCGATTTAAACGCCTCTCGAGCATTAAAACTGACTGCACATCGCCTTGTACATAGCGATGGGCATTTAAATTTTTCTCTTGAAAGTTTTCAAACAATTTAAGCGTATAAAGGTTCGAAGTGTTTGCATATTATTTAAAATCGAGAATTTTGGAGAGGTTTTTGAAGGATGTTAAGTATATCTCGAAACTCTCAAAAATTTTGTAGAAATGTTTGAATGTTTAAAACTCTAAAAAATAAAACTGAAATAGTACTTATAATATGAAAATCTTGATTGATATGATAATATGATAATATGATAATATGATAATATGATAATATGATAAT
>NJRL01000188.1:82977-132299 GCA_003063815.1 Aphaenogaster rudis
ATATGATAATATGATAATATGATAATATGATAATATGATAATATGATAATTTTAGCGCTGCTAAGCATAACATTTTCGACGAATACTCTATTTATCATCAATAATAGCAAAAAAATAAATTTTTAATTATTTTAAATATTATGTAACGTATATAGAAAATATTTTCAAGCATTAAAGTAATCAATGAAAATAACGGCGATCGAGTCAAATCGCCGTAAAAGCGAGGCAAATCTGGTAAACGCGCAGTAACGATATGCGCGATCGTTTCGTGAGAAGATCGGGATGAAACTGCTCCCGATCTCCTCGCATGATCTTCTTGATCACCGCGCGATACAGCGCGGTATATCTTTTATGGTCGGAAGATCGTACCGAAAGCGGGAGGGCGCGCAAGGTAACAAAACAGCGGGAACGGAATTTAGGTTGGGCCCGCGGTTAAAAGCATGGTTACGATCGCGAAGGGCCCCGACGCGTAATTGAATGCACCGAGGCGTATGATTTTGCCGATTTATCCCCGGGGCGCGAGTAAGCCGCGCTTAATTTAAACTAAATGCCGGCGGTAAACGCCGCGCGCGCGCTGATAAGCTCCCTTGATTTAAGACAGCCGCATACGCTTGCCGGTCCCCTCTGTACTTTGGTGTCGTTAAGGGAAGTAATTAAATTGCTGTACGGCCACCATCGTTGACTGGGACTTTTTCGAATTCCCGAGACGCGAGTGAGAGACGTGTGCGCTTCCACGACTGATTATTAAACGCGCGCATTCATCCGACGCGTTCGTTAATTCCTTGCAGATAATTATCCGCTGCAAAAGTATTATCTAATATTGTTAGATTAGAAGGTAAAACACATACTTTCAAGGGGGAACTTGAGTTAATTACACATTCGTGAAGAATTATTAAACGCGCAAGAAATAAATTGCGCGATTAAAAGTTCAGATTTAGTAGAGAGAGTGGGTAATTAAATTTCCGCCCCGTATTGCCCTTCATCAATTTTTATAAAATTTTACGGATCATTTGTGACCATTTATTCTTAGAAACATTCTTGTTTCCTTCATTAGGACTCTATCAAGTTATAACGCAAAATCATGAAGTCGTCAAATATTTATTCCATTCTGTAGATTAAGAGAAAAGTAATGCATTATTATTCTGTTAAAAAGAAACAAAAACGTAAAAGGCCGGACGGGATTTGGGCACGAAATTAATGGCACGCCTGAATTGTATACGAGAATCATGTTACGTAGCAGCGCCGAAATTTTAGGGAGTGAAGCCAATTTTCTGACATCTTGCAACGTATCTGCCCGCGGAAGTGGTATAAGATGATAAAGGGTGTGCACTCATCTTAAGAGGAGCATAAAATCACTAAGCATGTAACGGGACATTCAAACGCGAGGCCAAATTGCGATCGTATTACGAGCATGTAAGAAAAACAGCTGCCAACTCGCTTGATTCCTCCTTCTGGAAGCTTAATTGTTACTTGATCGCCTTAACCACCAACTTGAGAAGCTAATGTATGTCGTATTTTATTTAAGTATTTTATTTAACATTGGTAATAAAATGTAAAGGCATTACGAATTTTTCTTATAATGTCTTTCTTATAATGTCATCTGCCTAGCAAAGCGCAATGTATAAGCGAGATCGTAATAATTAGTACGTTTATTGCGACGATTGTAAGACTGAAGAAAGCCTCGAGTTATATATTATACAATGAAATGTTTTGGCAAGAATACTAAACGATATTACTACAAATTAACGCAAACGATATGTTAAAATTTCGATCGTGAAAAAGTAAAACTGAATTCGAAATGGTAGTAACGCTACATTATGTAATTGCAATTTACCTGCATTAAGTTGCGAATCAATTAACATTTTAATAATATTTATCTTTATCTCAAAATACATCATATTATTAAATTTTACATTGATTACAGATCGATAAGCTCTGGTTTATTTGGTGAAAAGAAGAACTTAATTAAGACATAAATATAATTATACAGAGTGTAGCAGTTTCTTAATTTTTTTGTACAAATGTCTCTTCATGTCCATAATTTATTGTTTTACCTCTATAAAATTACACTTGCGTATATTACATGGTATCGAATTTGTACGTAATTAACGAGTTGTCATCTTACCGTAAAAGGTGGTCATGTAGAATCTCTTATGGATCATCGGCTGCGAGAATTTTCAGTCTTAATTGTATTTCATTATTCGACACGGTTACGTGAACCAATAACATCAATAAGGATTCTGGTGCGCAAATATATCATTTCTCATAACCACTTTATCGTATAAAGATCTTCAATTTACCAACTAAGTGTTAATTTTTTAATGTATACTTCTCATTAATTCATATTAACAACAGAATACATCATGTAGCTTAGAATTAATCGAGGCGGCCTCGACAAAATCTCTCGATGTTCAGGCGCGAAGTTATTAACGCAAATGCAAATTTGCAAGAAAGTGTCGCGTCCTAATTCGACGAGTTCTTGTTTCAGCTTTCTTTATGTGTATCGTATAAATTAAACGTGCAACCAGGTCGAACATTTATAAATGCTACTACGTGCAGCTACAAGGTAACGCGTGTTTGCAAGAAATGTAATACTGTACAGCAATTTAATGGTACCGGGCGTGCGAGCCTCTGCTTTCACGAGACACGAGAACAAGGTGTTGCAAACGTTGAAGGTCAACGTGCAGGCCTCTCCATTCAATTATCGATTACGTAAATACTTTTCCGCGAAACCAGCGTTCGCGTAACGAAACGCTCTTCCTTCCGCATTTATCTGCAATTTTAACCCTCATGATTTGTTCGTATCAATGTGTGTTGCTCTATTTACTGTAATTTTATAATCTATTTTTGAAGAAGCTATTGTTATTGTTAACAACTACAACTTAAAAGAAATATTCTTACGTAGTAATTAAATAATTAAATACTCTATTATATATGCATACATAGTAATTAAATAATAGAGTATAATTCTGAAAAAAATACACATGTTTATTTATATAATTTATCTTATCTATAATAAAATGTATTCGAATGTTAATTAATGTTTGAAAAAATATCCAGTTTTAACCAATAACAAAAACAAGTATGTTGTTCTTAATTATCAATACTATAAAAGATAATGGCATAAATTTGTATTATATAACTTTAGCTTTATGTAACTTGCAGCTGAAGTCGTACAAATATGTCATGTCAAAGCAAATCTATTATGAATTTGTTAACTTCGGACATTTCATTTTCTCTATTAATTTTTCTTATATATTACAACTATATTTTTTTGCAATGGATGCAAGAGATAAAGAATTTATGATCGCGTATCTGCATCTGCGACTTATATTATGTCTGACCGCATTTTCGACTGAACCACCAAGTTACATTTGCACGTACACACACACACACTCCACATGCATACACGTATATACTCACACGCATGCACATGCAAATATACATATATATAGATATCTACAATTTATTATCCAATATGTGAAGCATAAACGTTCATGCTTCAAAACGCGTCGTTTCATTAACAAATAACGAAATAACTTTTTTTATAAATGTCCACAAGCTTTCTTTAGATTAAGTAAAATTCGATTGTTTGTTCTTGCAAGAGTAAATAAAAAGTGATACACCTTTATACAGATATAATTAATTTTTAAATTATAAACGATATTTCTTTCTGATAGATGAAACGTAATGTTTTATCACGGTTTTAATCCCGACACATCGCCACCCTCGCTACCGCCGCTAACCGACCTCGTTCTTAATTTGACATTAATCTCTGAACCGGTACTGTTTACGATAATTAATATTCGGGAGCCCGATTGTGTCGCTCGCGGCGCAACTTGTTTTCTCCCGATGATCGCAATGTTTCGGTTGTTCTCGACACTCCGTGGATAATCCTCTTATAGCTTAGGCTACGATTTCTCTCGCATAAAATAAATGTTCGTAACCGTTGACAAGATACAATTTCATGGTTCAAGCATAATTATATCATGGGCGGTAAAGCACAGCATTACGTTAATCATCGTGAATAATTATACATACGCCAACGTGTATAATTTTCCCCAGAAAGTCTCTTTAGGAGAAATGTATCATATACGTTCGCGATATGTTGGATACCTACCGTAAATCGCAAGTAATCAGAAGTAATTGCCGAGTTAATAATTGCGCAAGCAACCTTTGTCGTACACTCACGTAGCTCGGTAATGCGAGTAATAATGATGATTACATGCTCGTTTCGTATGCTCTGCTGCGAATTGTCGCATGCTAATAAGAGAAGCCATCTGAGACGCGCTCTCTCGGTGAAACATAATTATGACTTGCGATTGTTTACAAGTAAGTGAGAAATGATGCACCTTATATGTCTTTAAACGCAGATTAAATTATAATTTCTTCTTCTCTCTTTCTCTCTCTTTCTCGTTTCATTATTTTTTAAACGAATTTCTTCCGAATTTTCTTTGCTTAATTTTTGACGTAAGATAACTTGATAACTAAATTATATGCATGTATATTTTATCGTATGTATAACAAGTTTTAAATTGTGCTAAGAAAGTCCATTGGAGACATAAGTTTTTGTTCCTTGCTTATCTTTTATTTAATCTGCCAAAACTTTTCATTTGGCGCATAATTTATAACTTAATCATCATTTCCCTTAGTTAGGTTTTTAGTCTTCATATTTCAACGAAAGCGTGTACTATATCTGATACGATTTATAACACGAGTAACGGATCCTTATGAGGGGATCTATTTTTAGGCAACATTATTTTTTTATCATTCGGACATTGGGCAAGAACGAGAGACGACGGTGACAAAAGAGGATTACAAACCCCGAAACCTAGTAATCCCGCCTGAGAAAAAAAAAGAAGGAAAAGAATAAATTGGTCAGTTAATCCTGCAGCGCGTTCTCTGGCAAACGGCTGTTCGCTCGGCTTCTCCTTCTCTTCCTGCTTACACACGTGCGCAGGAGCGCATTGTGGGGCCCCGATGTGCCAGATGATAACACCGCCGAGAGTAAGACAAGTATCGTTGAGGATATCGCGTAACGCCGCGAAGTTAATAGGCCGAATAAAAGCCCGAAATTTTGCATAACGCGGCTCTCAAAACGAGTAAAAGATCTCAATTTTTTTTCGATTAGCTACAACCATAAGTAAGTAATAATAAGTAATAGTAACCAACAGTGTAAAAAAGTAATAATAAATTATATTAAACAATAGTAAGTAATAGTGAAAGAATTATAATAATATATTCTCCTTGTTACATTATGCAAAATAACATCTGTACTAAAATCACTGTTTTCACATACACGCACGCATATACACACAGCTCCATTTAAAGAAATCATTTCCGAATATTTATCCAATTATTTCTTGCTTCTTCTAGGGGCGAAGAGATTTATGGATACGAATTATGTATGTTGTAACTAACGGATGGAGCCATTCGCCGAACGCGGTGTCCTCATTTAAATTCGAACGTCGACGAGGTAAATTATCTCGCTTTTTAATGCTTAGACGGGACCGAAACAAAACGGGGCCGATTGTGTTGAAGGCTCTCTACACCTGGAAGTGACTGCTGGTTAGGATCACCCCGAAGATCCATCCGAGAGTTCGCCACCTTCGTGGCGGGATGTACCAGGTTGACTTACGAGATAGAGCAGGAGAAGGGGGCACCTGTGCGGCAGGTGACCGCTCACGTCGAACACGGTGAAACTCCAACACTTGTGCGTTCGCGACGCATACGCGCGCAATCAGGTCAAATGTCTGTATATGAGATTCATATCGCGCCTACATTTATCGAGGTTCATCTAAACTGTTGACGGGTAGCGCTAAAACATTGTGTCTTCGCTATGAAAGAATCATTTAGTATTTGCGTAGTATAGTAGTATAGAGTGTATATAATTTATTATATTTATTATTAATGAGTAAATATATAGACCGAATATATATATATGTGAACAACACAATATATATAGGCTATTTTCGATCGGGCTGGATCTTTTTATCTAATAATATTAGGGGCAGTCAAACGGGTCAGACGCCAAAAAGTGTTATTGAAAGTTTATTACCTCAAAAGTAACTGTTAATACATCCATAACTATTAATACATTTATCCACGAATGTCTCTCTTCAGGTCGCCAAAAACGTGATTTTCAAGATGAAAATCACATTTTCAAGTTGAAAATTACATTTTTGGCGACCTGGGTACGTATTATGAATTTATTTGGAAATGATTCCGTTCGGAATGATAGTCACTTGTCCTATGCTTGTCTTTGTCATTTCCTTGTCGTTTCCTTACCCTTGTCCTTCATTTTTCGGAATCATTCCGAACGAAATCGTTTCCGAATAGATTCATAATACGTGCCCTGAAGAGAGACATTCGTGAACATCGGTTTCAATCGGACGAGGACATGTGCGACTGGGTGGATCCGTCAGCAGCCTACATGCTTCTACAACAATGGAATTGACCGTCTTGTCTCCTAGTGGGATAAATGTATTAACAGTTATAGAGATTACTTTTGAGGTAATAAATTTTCAATGACGCTTTTTGGCGTTTTTATTTGACTGCCTCTAATATTTTTATTGCGTGAATTTATATACATTTCATAGCTCAGCCAACTACGCGCTGATTACTTTTCAGACTTGAAACGCAGTCTTTTTAGCTAGAGTTAGAAATAGTAATATCACGTTGGATTAAATTGATAATCAATTTAATAATACTAATAATACTAATAAAGATCTTAAAAACCTATAAAAAACTTATTGCGAAAAAATTTTTAAGATCTTTATTAGTATCATTAATATTATTAAATATTGATTATCAATTTTATCCAACGTGATATTACTATTTCCAACTCTAGCTAAAAAGACTGCGTTTCGAGTTCGAAAAGAAATCAGCGTATATTTAGTTGAGTTATGAAATGTACATATATTCACGCAAAAAAAATTATTAGGCAAAAAGATCCAGCCTGACCGAAAATAGCCTCTATTTATATATATCGTATATTTATCATATTTATGTTATTTAATTTGTATGTGTGTGTGCGCATACGATTTATAATAAAAATTGATAGTAAAAAAAACACTTTGAAATAGTGATTATAGCATAATAATTGTTTAGTAAGTTATGGAACATGTACAGAAACAATTGGTAAGGGTTGTATGGATTTACCACACTATCTACAAAAAACATCATCGACTTTATCGTAAATTGACCGCCTTCTTTTCGCTGGTCCAGCGTATCGCGCAAAAAACGGCCGTTTTAATTATGAACGAACTTACGACCACTTAAACTTCTCAAGCTTCATAACTGGGCTCATAAAACTGACTATTCGAGCGATATCCGTACATCCTACGATGGCAAAATTGACGTATCATAATCGATTGTCGAGTTTTCATTTCAAAATTTTACAGGTCTTTATGCCATTTATTACCCCGAAAAGTATCAGATGCAGACAAATGTGGCTACTAGAATCAATCGAGATAATTGTGACGCGACACTGAGATATTTGTGATTATAATCGGCATAGTAAAGAGATTTAGTGATCCGCGCGATCACGGGAGATTCACGACGCGTTGCGATTCAACGGAAGCAACCGTGACGACGAGGCGTCTCGTGTTATTTCGACCAAATATCAATTACGGCACGCCGAGAGGGCAATAAACGGCGCATCCGTACTAATTAGAAGGCGCGGCAATGACCACCGCTTATATTTCGATCCGTACGAATCCGCGCGTAATTTAGCGGCGCGGCACGGCGGTGCAATTAAAAAAGGGCGATCGACCGGTCGAGAAAGGACGAACCTGCACAGACACACAAAAGGGCTTTCTCCGACCGCGTTCGTTAAGGGCGCCGTGATTGGCTTCGTGGCGGGACAGGTGCGTATCGTGAAACGAAGGGAGACTCTGCCGTCTTTGTCGATATTGCGGTCTTTTGTTACGCAAAGTCTCCAAATCTTTTATACGTTTGTACAGTTTCTGTTGCACTCCAAGATGTGCTCAGAAAATTTTGCCAAAAAATTGCCAATAAAGATCACGCAGGATGATACAGATACTGCTTTTGTTAAAACTGAAATAATTGATACATCGTGTCAACTAGAGAAAAAATCATCTCATTGTCATTTTTAAATAGAGATTCGCTGATCCTTTTAAATAGAGATTCTTTTCCTGAGATTTACATCGTTAATATTATCAGTTTATAAATTATTTTTACTTGTAATTTTAACCCTACGAACAAATTCGTTTGTATAAATATTTTTTTTTAAATGATCTCACATCTTTGCATTAACATTGCTTTGTATAGGAAGTATCGTTTTTTTTATTTCTTTCACTACAACATAAATTGACGAAAGGTGTACTATAAAGTAGCTTCGTTTTTTTATTCGCAACCGTAGTTGTTTGATTAATGGAAGGATGTAGAAAAAATGATTAATATCGTTCACTCTCGATATATATCGTAAGCAATATATTAAATCCCAAATTACGAACGAGATTATCAGTGAAGGGACAAACGACGTAAAATGACTGAAGAAAGAAAAAAAAACGAAGATGAACGGTGCGTTTTTCCAACACGTACACTGGTGTCAACAATATGTGATTAAATTTTTGAATATCGATCCAGATGCATCTGCGTCGTCATGAATATTGAAATAAGATTCTTATGCTACGCATATAAAGTATGTATAAGGTCTTTAACTAAAATATTAATTCTTATTAACAGAAGTTATATCTGTATAATGGAATCATAATTGCAAATTGTCAATCTGCAAAGTACCTCAAAATTTGTACACTTTTTTAAAGTTAAAAATTAAATCTAAAAAATAGTATTAATAGTCTAACTGTTAAAAATTAAAATTTAAAAATAATATTTATTGTAAAACATTTATTCATTTTTTAATTGAATCGCTAATAAAACTATTAAAATTAAAAGTTTTTAACAAATGATGAATTCTTGAAATTATGTTTTGCTTCAATAGATTTTTGCTTTCATATTGAGATGCCTAAAAATTTTTTTTAATGCGAATGATAATCCTTCTTAGAGTTTTGTTTAGCTTTAAAAATAACTTTGTGCATTTATATAGTTGCAATTAAAGAAGAATGTGATAATACTGAAACACTTGATACATTATTCCTGCCATGCATTGCTTTTTCAGGGGAAGACATCTGTGTTATTTACATATATCATTCGAATCAAGTCCATGTGTGGGTAGCGCATTTGCATGTCAGTAGAAAATTCTTGACAAATAGTGCCGTCATCGCGGCTAATCGTCGGGTAAACGAGCGGAGGACAAGCGAAGCGACGACATTTAATCGCAAATTGTATGTACGAGCAGGAGAATTGTCGCCCATAAAATATAAAATAAAGAAGAATGCTGGCTCGTATTTGGCCTTAACAAGCGCGTGACAAGTTAACGCACAATTTCACGACGCGTATATTCTCATACCAGCTGAACTATCTCAATCGTTGCTCGGCAACTGCGAGCGATTATGTATCGCGATGTACGGGCATACAAACAAGACTTTTAAATATCGACTGTATGACAAAAAATGCCTTTTCTTTCGTTATTAGCAACAATTGGAGCTCCGGATCGATTTAATCTACATTATTTGCACATCAGGATTCATCGATATTCCGGACGACGCAATAAATACGACGTCCGGTCAGAATACTAATAACGCACAAACGTGCGCTTTTTGCGTAATTGAAAATTGAGACTTAAATAGTTGAAAAGGTTTTCAATCGATGAGATCTGTTCATCGTCGCGACGAGAACGGCGTGCGACGTTTGAGATTGCAAATTGGCTAATTAAAAGAAGCGAAAAAGAGAAAGCGATGCCGGATATCTGATTGGAAGAGACAAGCCGGAATTAGGAATAATTTAAGAGGAGAGACATGGGAAAAAAGAGGCAGCGTGACCACGAAACCGGGCGTCCATGTTTGACCGATGTTAGGAAATGTTACGATGTGGTGAGTCTCGTGTGCTTAATTGCGGATCAAGAAACATCATCTAATCGCGTTCAATCTATGCGCAGAATTGATTGTCCATGCGGACGCAATTAGCATCGACGGCACGCGGAATTAGCGCCGTGTTCCGCAGGCTCGTTATTTGCATAGCTAATGTGCGATATAATTAAAGATAAAGCACAATGTTGCACAAAGAATGCAAATTAAAGTCGTGCATCTTACTACAAAATAAAGCTTAATAGCATTAAAAAATGTAACATTTTAGTAACATTATAAAAAGTAAAAAATAACGTTTAAATGATACATGAAGCGGTCGTCGTAAAAAAAGATAAGAAAGATAAAGACAGATCTCTTTGAAAAATCTTGAAGCTCTGTGGAGAAACACAACTCTTTCGGCAGCAAATAAATAAAGGAGAATCATGTACAAGTTAAAGTTTAATATCGCATTGTTAATATCACTTAAAAATACCACGATTGACTATAGAACGTTTTATGAATGCGATAGTTTTACGAATCGTCTTCCAGAGACGACTTTCTGCGCACCCGGTGTGCAGACATCATCTGCGGACAAACATGTGGATCGAAAATCTCGTGTGTCGAAAGCCGGATGGTACGAGAGCCTTGACTTCGTCTTCCCTCTCTTTATCTTCGTTTTTTTCGCTTTGCGCGCTTCGCGGTCGATATCCGGTGCCCAAAGTCTGCCATCCTTCGGTCTTCATTCGCGCAGAAGCGCTTTTGGAACATTAACCGCGCAACTGCTGTTTAAACTCGCTCATCGGGGTCCGATGCGATCGAATCTTGCTCGCTCGCCTCCTACCTCCATTTCCCTGGCTCGATTAATCATCCAATTTACGAGCCTTGATAGAAAGCAGTGTCGATTCATCGGCGGCTCGCCGACGATGAACACGTATCCCCGATGATCGGACGTGCATAGAAAGATCTGGGCGCCGATCGCCCGCGATAACGAAACGTGCGCCGACACGCAAGTTGGATGTATCGCGTACGAACTCACGTTTTGTATCTCGCAATTTTCGAGATAAGCTTCCGTGCCGAAAGATTCAAAGCGCCGCAGCGCAAATTTGGTTTCCTTATTTATTCGAACACGCCATGTTATGTCGTGTACAAATTTACATGTAAATGTTATAACAAGACAGATTATAAGAGTGTACCTTTAAAGATTACAGATGAGTATAAAAGGAAAAGATTCTTGTACGCTTTCAAATTAATGGACAGTTGGACAATTTGTCTGCATCGCTATATGTACGAACGAAACGAATGAATGTAATTCATCCCTGCACTGAGAAAAATGGCCTGATTACATGAACAAAACATATCTGATGGAATGCATTCTGGTGAGACGGAACAGAATTTCTGGTTGTCATGATTGGACTCAATTTTTTGTAACTAGAACGTTTGATAAACTTAACTATAAGGATTTGATTAGTATTTTCCAGCTGGATTAATAAAACTTCTAGTTACAAAGGAACGTGCAACCAGAATTCTGGTTAACATTACCCGCAACGCACTCTAGCAGTTTTATTATTGTGCGAGTTGGGCGAACATTAACAAGAAATTCTGGTATATTTAACAGGAAGAAATTAATCATGCTCATCTGGTAATTCCTAAAAGAATTCTGATTCGTTCATTTTCCAACAGACATACTGGTTGAATCTAACAGAATTCCAATTAATGCAACCAGATTTTTTTTTCAGTGTGTATCTTACAACAGTAACCAAGGGCGTCCACAGAGAGGGGCGAGAGGGACATTTGCCCCCCCCTGGAATTAGCAAAAAATTAAGTATTTGCTGTCCCTTTGAATAAAGGAAGAGCAAATTGTGCTTACATTGCCGATCTCTATAGGATTAGGTGTATAATTTTTAACAAACGTTGTATAAATGTTAGATTATAAGTACTCTAATTCTGGGAGTAACATTTTGAATCATGGTCCCTCCTGGAAAAAATCTGCGGACGCTCTTGATAGTAACACATCCTCCTTTTTTATATACGCCGCACGTCGGCATCGATGATTACACCGCCGCGGATGAATCGGTCAGGCACATAAAAGGGGTGTGTAACTAATCCGGTGTCGACGACATCATTACCAGCCTGACGCGGTGCGCATCTCGAGCGTGTAATTAATATACACAGGTCACCCGTAACTCAATCAACAAGAACCTTCTCTCTCTCTCTTTCTCTATCCTTCCCCATGTATCCCCTCGTATCTCACTTTCTCTCTCATTCGCTCTCACTCTCCCTTCTTCTCTCTTTCTCGCTGCACTTTCCGCCTTCTATGGCTGCATCGACCGCTGCGGCTACGAGAGGATATCGCCTCTCGATTCCTCTGCCGACGCGATACCAAGCGCAACCGAACACCGCCGGAGCCGCTCTGGGCCTGGCACGCGCCGAAAGCCGATTCGTCCGTTTCCACGGCCGGTTGCCCGGCAATTTGCCGGCTCGCTACCCTTGCAAAAAATTACACTCGGGGGCCCCACTTTGTACCTCCGGCTTTACTTTACTTTCTTCGCAACGGCGGTTTTTGCGCGCGTGAGCGAACGCGCCGCTCCCGATATAGACCGCCCCCGACAGACGCGAGAAATGCACCGGGAATCGGAGTTTCCATCCGATCGTTTTGCATGCAGGAGGTGTTTGCAATGTAATATCGATGTCAGATATTGTAGGAAATACTTGGGCCCTGCGCACAATGGAGAAATATTAGATATTAGGAATAGGAATTAAAATTTTAGAATCAGTTTCCTCAATGAATATTGAACGTAATGCACGATGGATATTAATAAGATATAAGACATAAATGTGTTATACGAAACACAACATAACTTATTATTTATATATAGTGTTCATTGAGGAAACTGATTCTATAAAACTCTAATTCCTATTCCTAATATAATATCTAATATTCCTCCATTGTGCGCAGGGCCTTACAAGAGTGCATCTATTATATTTTTGAGCCTAATAATTTCAATAAATTTGTAATTAACGCGTGTCTCTTTGACTCGTGGCGACGATTCTAATATTTAAAGAATCATGTAATTGTAACTTAAAACAAAGCACTGCGCAGCACCAATTTCACGTACTTTCTCTGAGAGATCGGTATAGTCCCTTTTATTGCAGAAAGGAGTCCGACAAGCCTTTTCAGAGATGGGTTGATTAATTCTTTTATAAACATTACAAATGCATTCGCCATGCGGCGCATTAAGCAAACGTTGCGCAGCGATGCGCGACCTCGCCGAAGAGTAATGCACGAACGTATTACGGAAGTAATTCGATACGCGAGTACTTTTAAACGAGGGGGGAAGGGGGGAAGATCTTTTAAACGCGAGTATCTCGGCCGCCGCGCGACGGAATAATTAATCGGTCGCAGCACTGATAAATCAAGGGAGCAAATACAAGAGACGCGCTGCGTTAAGTACGCGCGAATTCTACTTTTCGCCCGCCACGCGCGGAGAGAGAATTGATTCGAGATACAAACCGAGTACCGTTATACGCGCGCAGATAAATGATCGTCCGGCTCGTAAAGTACGCGCGACGTTCTATAAATCAATGCAGCTTTAATAAATGAGAGTGCAACGCCGCATTTATCGATCATTTCCGCTCTGTCGATTGGACATTCCGCAGAAGACACACATACACATACCTGCACCCATGTGGTCCTCTACTAATGATTAAAATATGCACACACGCGACAGTTCATGCGTGTCATTTTAATCTTTCGATCGTGAATCTTTTCATGAGTTTGAAGTCGATTTTCTTTCCTGAAAGACTCAAAGGAAAATTAATTCATTGTTTGTCGATTAAATTTATTATTTTCGACGTTAGACATTCGGTTCACAATAATCATTCTACAACAATGGGGATTATTATGCAGATAACTAATTTATAAAGAAAGTAATTAAAGTGAGTCGTATATGTAAAATAATTTTTATTAGAGATTTGAGCGTGTAGATTTCGTGAGTATTTTAACAATATATTAATAATTGCTTTCTATACAATATATACATATATATGTGTGTTAAAAGTGACTAATAAAACGATAAATATATCGCGACCAATTTCGGAAATTTCATCGACAAATTGATATCAGATCGGGCTCAGCTGGCGCGATATTGGCGAAAATTTCCAAGAAACTCGCTGGCTGAATTGAATTATGAGGCCAATTATGGAGTAACTTTCGCGCGGTCGGATTAACTTTGTACAACGCCTTTGGTGGCAGTAATACACGTACAATATATGCACCATTTCTCCTTGATCAGTTTGCTCAAGTTTAGCTTTGAGCTTCTTGCCCGCATTTCGTTATTTGATTGAATTATGAATTAAATTTGGAAAAACATTTTATAATTTATTTTGTATGGATATGTACACATACTGATCAAATTTATTATTCTGAAAATGATTTATTTAAGAAATCAGACGCGGAAGATTATGTATGAGAATTGAAATATAAATAACGATTTTATTTTTTTAAGCTATAGATACAGAAATCGGTGAAAGATGCTCGAAATTAAGAAACGCTTACCCATAAATTTCCTTCGAACGACTT
Organism: Aphaenogaster rudis; assembly: GCA_003063815.1. Taxonomy (NCBI): domain Eukaryota; kingdom Metazoa; phylum Arthropoda; class Insecta; order Hymenoptera; family Formicidae; genus Aphaenogaster; species Aphaenogaster rudis. The sequence goes on from NJRL01000188.1 coordinate 97,486, forward strand.
TCCCGTTTCAGATTTACACGCAGTTATTACAAATTATTGACCAATTAATTAAATGTGATAAATATTTCATGAAGGATCGAACTTTCCACGCTTTTTACGGTATTGGTACGAACGTTGCGACACGAAATCGTTACGCACGAAAAGTAACGAGATACGAGAATTGAATGACAAGCTTCATTGTAATGCAGTTTAAGGAGCGACTCCTTTTTTGACGTAGAACTGCATCTTTCTCCGGGGTAGGGGGTAACTTCGCGAGCACGGATGCAACGAAAACATGTCACACTTTAAACGCTTATATCTTCACTCGCGTGAAGTTAGCCCCCAACATAAAAAAAAATTAACTTTCTGTAGCTCATTCGATTGCTCATCGTTTGCACTTGTATGCACATTTCAAATTTTCGTTTGCACACTTCTAATAAAAAAGTTATTAAAAAAACAATTTTAGGAGGCCAACTTCACATTAGCCCCCCAACTACGAGCAAATTAGATTGAAGTAGCCTTAATCGATAGATTTTCGTTTGCACATTCCTAAACAGATCGATTTTTCGTTTGCACACTCTTAGTTAAAAAGTTATTAATAATTAAAGATTTGGGAGGCCACTAAAATGGCGATGTAAAAAAAAGCCGATTCAGTGGGGCGTTCTACAACACTGACCTGTTTAGACGAATTTAAGTATGAAATTCAAATCCGTCGCACCTGTCCTTCAAAAGAATTTCTTGTTGGAGTTCTTCCTATCTGCACAAGATATTTTTATCTAATTAACGATTACTCGATACATTACAGATAATTTTCAGTTTAGAATATTTAGAAAGTAAAATTCAATTAATATTTAAATTAATTTCGCTCAATACACAGACTCTTTGTAGATTAATTTGTTAATAATAAAGTTAATGACGAATTATACTTGAAGGAGTATTTTTAATTCTTCTTACATTTCATCAAAAATGAGTTGTTGGACTGTGTTCACGCGACATATTTGCGACATGTAGGATAAGAAACGCTGTTCACGTTATTATTTCGGAGGCTGAATATTGAATATGCAATTGCTAGATGGAACGGTACGTCCGCCGATTCCAAGGCGACACGTGTAGCTTTCAGGTGGCATATGGATCCCCATCCTACTAAGCCGGACCATCCCGCGCGACTTTACAGCTTATTCAAAGCAGCGGTCAAATTTTACGCTCTATTAATCTTCACATTGAATTTTTAAGGAATCGCTGGAGCTGGCCATATGACATGCAACCCGATAATCTTTCAAAGCATAGAACTCGTCGAGTCGTCGCGCCAAACAGTCTTTCGAGGTCTAATTAGAGCATATGGTAAAATAACGGGCAAAATATGAAATATGTATATCTCGCGTATTAACAAGACATTTGGATCAAAAAGAAATTAATCATTAACTATAAATTTATTTTCATTAACTGCTTTAATATTCTAACAATACTTTTTAATTTTTAAATGAATTTTTAACTGATTGCATTGCAAAATACTCTTATCGTTACTATTCCTTTTGAAGTTACTATTCTTTTCTTCTATATAAGAAGAAAGATATGACTATAGACTATGCCAAATTTGATAAAACGCGTAGCAAATGAAGTACAGATGTATCTTAAGCAAAGCACAAAGAATTACATGGCATAATAATTAATCCAATTATGCGGCACCTGCCACGAGATATGAGTGATTTTTATTATTATGATTCATCTACTTCTTCGTTCCTGCGTAATTGCATCCATAAAAATTACACACAGTGGCACTTCCTAAGTATGACGTGGCAATTAAAGTGGTCAGTCAGTTAAAGACGTTGTTCGCGAGTTAATAAAATGTTAACGAATATATATTGGAATAGTCATAAAAGCGAGTTACTGCTTTGTTTTACGACTATTTGTTACACAAATCAGTAACATAATTAAGTGTATCATCATTGTGTATACGTATATGCAGTAAGCACAAAGTAACGAATACGAATATATCTTTATATATTCGTAAAATGCTTAATCCATTTAATTCATTATTTAAATTATTTATTCAGTTTTAGCAAACATGTTCCACGTATAAATCGAAATATTGAAATTGCAATTATCAGAAATTTTATGTGTGTGTCAAAGATCATTTTCGTTTGCTCGGGAAGATAATATTCAGTGCAAGGTACTGGGCAGGAGGAACAAAAGGAGGAATGCGGCAGGGGATATTGTAGAATTGATTGACTCATTTTCTTGCAGATGAAAGCACAAGCCAAATTACATAACTTAATTTGCGAAGCTCCGAGTGTCAGAATTATTGTGCACAAATTAATCCAATGTCGTCATTATTCCTGATCAAACGATGCCGTCGTGCATCAACAACACGATTTTTATTGGCTAAATGTTAATGCATTAAAAATGTTCTTGCGGGAAGGGTTTCTTTTAATGTTATACGAAATGAAGAATGATTTCTATGTCAGAACTCGAAGGGGTTGTTTACCAATTTCTTCGCCGCATCAATACGATGTGCGTCGAGCACAAAAAACGGTCTCGTTTCGCCTGTATTGCGGCGATGTAGGTTAATAAAAGAGACATGGCGAGAAAAAGCGCCGGTAAATTTTCGAAAATCGAGCATAAGACGTTAATGCGCTCTCACCATGATTAACACGTAATGGTATCAGTATGCCTTGTGCGGATCCTGCAAGGAATAATAAAAAACGCGAATCGCGCAAGATACAGTTTTAAGTGCTCGTTACCGATGTGAGTGTCGGAGGTGGGCCCTCCTTACTTCGTTGAAATAAGTGAAGCCCCCGCGAGCCGAACGGCGGTTCGCTAATTACGTGACGGAGTTGAAATTGCTAATTATGGTTGAAGCGGCGGACCGACCTGATCGGTTCACCGGAAATTTTCGCGAGCGAGGAGAGGACCGAAGACGTGAGAAGGTTGCACAATCGTAAACGCATTGCAGATTTAACCGTTTGCTTATTTAACGCTTCGTATTCTCTCACCACCGGAGATTTCGTGCAAATCGCATATGAAAATATTCCTCATAACGTTTTTCATTATACGTACATAGTTATACAAAGAATTTTTTTTATATAAATGCCTTAATAATATTTTGTTAGAAGTATTTCCAATCGATGAAATAAATATATATAAACTGGCGTTACAACAATTATTCTTCGTGACAGTATCGGAACTTAATTCTTCACGAAGGTAATTAATTACGCTATCGAATAACGTCGTTGCATAGCATGCGGAACATTAATCCAGAAATTCGCATTGGATTATTCGAGGCAACGAGGCACTCACATGGGAGGAACTCCCCGTGGCAGGAAGCGTAGATTATGGCCTCATCTAATTCGGAACAGGAGATGCTTGTATTTGCATCCGATTACTTTTTAAGTCCGGCAAGCCGGATTCACGAACGTACGCGATGATGGCAGAAAAGTAGTGGAAAACCATAACAGAAAGAAGCAAAAAGCATTACATACATATTAGAAGACAATCGAAAAAATTATATAATCTAACATTATGACGGAAATTACGACATTTTTATTCAACAATATTTCGTACGTTTTATATTTTATAAAAATGTTATTGTACTTTTATATTTATGTATATTGTAAAGCTGTACTATAAGAATATTCCATCATTTATTATTAAAAATTCGCAATCAATTTTTTAATATTTTAAATTTGGATATTTTTAATTATGCATTAAAATATAAAAATATATATATATCTTTTTATATTTTATTAATGCATAATTAAAAATATCAAAAAATTGATTGCGAGTTTTTAATAATAAATAATGTAATATTCTTACAGTACAGCTTTACAACAAAATGTTATAGGAAAGCATATATTCTTAGTGCGATTTATATGATAACATTTTCATGTACGCTACAAAAACTTAAACGCTTCTTTTATCTTCGATCCACGAAAGGAAGAATGAAAGGTAGTTTGTTCGTAGAATCGCGATTCACGACATCGACATCTCTCTCTCTCTCTCTCTCTTCCCTGTCTTTCTCCGACCCCCGTTATACCACCCGTCATAATTTTCGCCAGAGTGCAAAAACGCGGCATCTCTCTGCGGCATCCAGACGCGGGACGTGTCGCCGATATAAAACGCAGGTTTCGGAAGAGACTAACGCGGGAAGGCGGGGTGCAGTGACGCGAGATGAAAGAGGCGCGGCGGTAATTATCCTGCGAGTTATTCTCATCGCGGTGGCATTGTAAGAATCGCTGCCAGAACAGCAGCTGCTCGCGCGCGGTCGGTTGCATTCCCGGCTCCAGGTTCCTGCTCGCGTGTGGCAGCGCGCTCACGCCCGTCCTCGCGCGTGAAAGAGACGACAGCGGAAAGAAGTGAGAGAGAGAGAAAGAGAGAACGCACAGGTGGATGCGAGAAGAAAAGTCTGATGCGCGGCAACATCAATCACTGCGTCACCGCTTACGCATGTATCCACGCATGTGCGCTCTCCACGATGTATGCACGTGCATACAGCCACGCGGAACGGCCGCATTCGCGGCGCAACGCGACCGCGCGCGCACGTAATTTGTCGGGCATCGCGTCTCGCGTTTTGAGTTTTTTCTTTACGAGTAGCCCGATATATATTTTCCCCTCGGAGCAAAGCGGCGTCGACGTAATAAGTCTTCCCGAACGAAACGACGAGATAATTTATCGTTAAGTCCTCCAGCTCTCTTCTAATTATCACGTCGTGTGCGTAGTTCGTTTCGAGGAGACCTGATGGCAAAGGGGAGATATTTTTTAATGGACTCTTGCTCATTACAATTGCAATGTCATTTGCGCACGATCAATCTTTATGTTAATTATTTTCTTAAATAACTTTTTAGGGTAAATGGAAAAAAAAACTTGCAACGCGGAAAGCAGCGGTCGTTCAAATTGTTAATATTAATATTCACTTTGAATTTTCTCCATAAAGAATTTGCAAAGAAAAAAAATGAGACCTATGATATCTCATGTGATATCAGTTAATAATAGTTTACTTCATTACTTTTAATATTAAACGAGAAGTTCATCGTCATCGAAAGGTCTCCGCGTCTGATTTATTTAATCCGCGTTTATGTAATCGATAAAAATTAGCGAAAGAAAGACGGATCGATCATCGAGGGGCGTTCTCTCCGTTATGTTCGCCTTTTTGAGTGAAACCAAAAAATTGATGGTCCGCAATTTTTGGGTGGGTCCGCCCGAAAAACGGTCGCCGGGATGCTGCGGACGCCGCAAGTCGCGCTTCCAGCATGGCACGGCGCGGCGCGACGCAATCTCAACGAAATCTTCCTCCGTTCATCCATCACTGTCGCCGGTGATTACCGTCCGCGACCGTGCATGAATTTCACAGGTATGGACAGCTTCTCCCGGACGGCAAAACACGCCCGCTGGACCGGCCAGCCGAGGCGATATACGTTAATCGTGAATGACGACTAAATGCAAACGCAGCCGCGGGCCGAAACGTGCGTCTTCATCTTGACGAGCTACTTGAGAAAACGTGCGATGATGCGTGTTAAAGTATCGCTCGCACGAATCTCGGTATCGTTGCATCGGTATGTCGTAAACAGAGGCGTGATTAAACAAACGGGCATCCTTTATCGCCGTTTACCTCTCCTCTGATATTTTTAACGAATAAGCTGTAAATTATACACGCAAACGCGTAAGGTAAACGTCCCAGTGACCGGACATGAACTTATATCCGGACACTTACACAAAAACTTATTATTATTAATCTCAAATGCTTTTATGTAATCTTTAAATGTTTAAAGATTATAAACAAGAGATGGGATATTCTTCGCCAGCAAATATTAAACCACAGAAGAGATTTGTTACGACTCAACTGGCCAATATTTAATTTAAATTAATATATTGCGAAATTTTTCGACCATGGATTTTGGTCCTTTCTAAAGAGAGTGAAATTAATTTTAATGTTAAGAATTTGTTGCAAAAAATTTTACCTCAGTTTTTCGCAACAAATTCTTAACATTAAAATTAATTTCACTTTAGAAAGGACCAAAATCCATGGTCGAAAAATGTCGCGATTCGCGATATATTAATTTAAATTAAATATTGGCCAGTTGAGTCGTAACAAATCTCTCTTCTGTGGTTTAAAGATTATAATTAAATTTTAATAAAAACAAAAATTATAATAAAAAAAAAGCATTTGAGATTAATAATAATAAGTCTTTGTGTAAGTGTCCGGATATAGGTTCATGTCCGATCGCTAGGACGTTTACCTTATAATAAATATATATTTCTTATAAAAGAATTTATAACATATTATACCAGCAAATATGTTTGGCCATATCTTACTTGGCACTATCTCTAATCGTATTGAAGAGATATGTGTGTTACTCCTTACGTCCATTTCTACCAGTGTAGATTAACTTTAATCTTAGAATTAGAAAAAGATAAAGAGTAAGTTAAACCCCGAGATTAAAGTTAATCTACATTGGTGGAAATGGACGTTAATCTTTTTTATCTGTCTACTTGAATCTATAGCGTATTATTAATCCTATACGAATGCGCACTGAGCGATAAAAATTCCTCAAGACACGCGTGTCGACCGGTTTGTATATGTTACAGACGTAATTCCGTTCTGCCGATGGCACACATAAGATGTATCACAGTCGCGCTGGATGCTGCCAAGCCCTCGCTAGGGGCGATCGAGATTCGCGGGATGCTCGATCAACCGCGACCCACTGCATTTCTCACAAGATGCACGCGCCGTTGCATCTCCGGCGCACGCGATGCATCCCCGTTAGCGACCGGTATATAATCGGCGGCTTTGTAAATTTGATAGAAAGTGAAAATCACCCAGCAGCGGCTGTCGCGACGCGGCGCGGCGGCAGCGATGGCCGAAAAACGGTAACCGTGGGTGGAGAACGGTCTTCAGGAACGACGATTACCGGGTTAATTCCCTCCATTAGCCGGAAGACTGACCCACATCCCCGGGGCTTTCGGAGAGGCTGACGGGCCGAGCCGGGGACCAGTCGAGTGAGGCCCGCGATTTTTAACTGCACCCTAAACTGCGCTTCAACTCGAATGACACGCGTTCTTAATGGCCGATCGGTCGGCATCATAGACATAGGCCGATATTCATAGTCGGTTCTTATTTTAAGACCGTCTTAAGTAACGTCTTAAGACGCAAATACGGCTCTGTGATTGGTTTAAGACATCTTAAGATTGTACTTAAGACGATCTTAAATATAAGAACCAACTATGAATATCACCCATAGAGCATGGACTGCGCATACGACACGAAAATCGGTCCGCTCCATTGAAAAGGATAGAGCGAAGATGCGGCCAATATATCTATCTCATCCTATTCAACACCAATCACAATGATAGAAAGAGGCAGAGATTGGCCGCATTTATATACTATCGCACTCTTTTTCTAGAGCCTGTTTCACATACCAGTAAAGTAGGGAATGCGCAGTCCATGCTCTATGTCTATATGGTCGGCATGTAATTCGGGACGTTAGCTTTATTAAACAGATGCGTATAGTTTTGTTTATCGCACGTCCAACCGTCAATCAATTAACATAATGTGACGCTATACTAGGCTATCTCGAGCTTGTATCTCGCTTTTACACGCTTTATTATCCATCCTTTTTAACTCGTCTTAACGTCTTCTCGTTACCGTCCTGGGTAACGCAATGAAAACACGTTATTAGCTCTCTCTCTCTCTGAAGAAGTATCTCACGGACGAGAAATTTGTAGCTTCTTTCCTTATATTTTAATCATTCGTAAGTGTACGAAATTACTATACTTTATGTTATAGGGTTGGGAAGTAACGCGTTACTTGTAACGCCGTTACCGTTACAGCTACTTTTTTTTTAGTAACGAATTGGTAACGACGATATATTTTTCCATTAGTAACGGTAACGCAGTTACATTTTGTGGGTAATGGTAACGAATATAATCGTTACTTTGTACATGTTACATATGTTTGGAAAGGATATAAGCGAGTTTTAAAAGAAGGGAGCGTTATGTTTGATCATGTTGCGATTAATATATGCAGCCAGATGTATTATTCTAAAAAAAAGGTCATTAAAAATTTAGCGAAAAAGTAACGGAAATTGTAACGACTCGTTATATTTTTAGTAACAATAACTGTAACGACTGTTACTTTTTCCAATAGGTAACGCTAACGGTAACGAGTTACTTTTTTTAATGAGTAGCGAGTAACGGTAACGAGTTACTTTTCAAAAGTAACTTTCCCAACCCTGGTTATACGTATATACACGCACTTTGCATCGCATCACGTAAAGCAGTGCGAATGAACGCACAATCCAGCAACAGCTCTTGTTAATGACATTCCCACCCTATTACGATATAAATATGTAGAATAAGGAGTAGAGAGAGAAAGAGTATTACGCAGATTAAAGCGCCATCAGCGTCAAACACCCGAGAGCACCTCTTTATCGATTACTGCGCATTTATCGTGGAAATGTGATCGCGGATATAAAGACATTGTCGTTAATTGCTCATTAAGTATATCGGGCCGCGAACATACGCTATAAAGGAAACGTTATAGGGGCCCGGTTCGCCGGGTTTGCGAAACCGGCCAACGAGCTCGCACGTTCTTTCCCGCGGCGGTCAATATGCGGCAGAAATTTCACTGCAATGTGCGCGGAAGGAGCGAGGTGGGCCACCGATTATCGGAGCTAACGAACCGACCGGCTTTAACGAACTCGCATGCACGGTCCAGAATCGATAAAAATTCGCGTATATGTACGTAATATTGCCTGAATGATATTCCGCGTAGCCGGAATAGTTGGCCCGAGGTGACATGCCGTATTTATGGGCACTGACGATGCGCGAGCATACTCACTAATTGACACGTAAAAGTCGGACGCTATCGTAATAAAACTGAGCGACGAAATCGGGAAAACAACCGGACAAGCAGATCGCATCTGAAAGCGTAGGACTCGTAAAAATTTCGTGCGTTTCCAGTCCTGGGCAATCCCGATCGTGCGAAGGTACGACGAATCAAGCGAACGGGAGCGGCGATCAGTTGCAAATATTTATGCGTCAATGCATAAAGCCATAAGTGGTGATCGTGGCGTAAGAGTTGCATTAACGCTCCGTTATCGCGTTGCGATCCGTTAGCTTTGTAACAAAGAGAAACTGTAGGATTTCCAAATTAAATGTATTAATATTGTACAATTTCTGAGAGAAGCTTACTATGTATAGGCCCACAGAATTATATTGAAATTAAGCGTCAGGCTTGTTTATTGGCCTCCAAAATTTGTTATTGTACACCTGGTATAAATAAACAACCTTTATAAAAAAGGCGTAAGAGTTGCGCGTCTGCTTTCTGTGCCAAAGATCCAGGTTCAAACCCACCCAGAACATATCAAATTTTTAATTGATCACCACCTCTCGGAAGGCAATGGCAAACCACTGAGAGTTTCTTTGCCAAGAAAGTCACCATGGAGCACCATGGTGATCACTACACATTGTTTACGATGTTGGATTAAGAAGAAGAAGCATAAAGCCACATAATGTTAGCGGATCTACAAAGTACAATTTTATCGAAATGGAAACTATTCATGAATAAAGGTTGGTTATTAATTGAAACAATAATAGAATAAGATAGTAATGATATACTTTTATTAATGTTTCAAATAATTCTCTTAAATGTTTTAAATATCTTTCTTCTTCCTGAAAAATTATAATATTAGGATGTCTTTTTTAAAATGATTTATACAATTATTCGCATGTTAAAGATTGTATAAGCTACAAAATAATATTGAATATAATATTAAGTGTAATACATAGATAAATAATTTCAAATTGCATTTTACACAGAATATGTGTCGATATGCTTTATACCAATACAAAATCAATTATTTCTTAACCCTTAAACTACGAGATGTGATATATAGATATTAATTTCTATTTTTTTATAGTTCAATTATGATATTTGTAAAATTACATGATTTTCAGTTTTTTTTTTAACTAAAATCCTAAAAATGAGTAGGGAAAAAACGACCTGACAAATATGGTGGGGAAAAAACGAATCGCCATCTTAAAAACTGCGGACGATATTACATATACCTCGTGGATTAAGGGTTAACGCCCAGATAGCAAAATATGTCATTTTAACGTCATTTTGACGACATTAAACGTCATTTTGACGTCAAAATGACGACAAATAACGTCAGCTTGTTACTTGGGTATTAGTAAACTTCTTTCCGTAATTGACATAATTCTTTAAGAAAAAATCTATTTCATCCATTTTAATCTATTTCCACTCAAGGCATTTCTGAATAAAAAGGCAGGGAACTTGTGTATGACCTGTCTCTTATACACATCTAGATGTGTATAAGAGACAGCTACACATTGTTTACGATGTTGGATTAAGAAGAAGAAGCATAAAGCCACATAATGTTAGCGGATCTACAAAGTGCAATTTTATCGAAATGGAAACTATTCATGAATAAAGGTTGGTTATTAATTGAAACAATAATAGAATAAGATAGTAATGATATACTTTTATTAATGTCTCAAATAATTCTCTTAAATGTCTTTAAAAAAAATATCTTTCTTCTTCCTGAAAAATTATAATATTGGGATGTCTTTTTTAAAATGATTTACAATTATTCGCATGTTAAAGATTGTATAAGCTACAAAATAATATTGAATATAATATTAAGTGTAATACATAGATAAATAATTTCAAATTGCATTTTACACAGAATATGTGTCGATATGCTTTATACCAATACAAAATCAATTATTTCTTAACCCTTAAACTACGAGATGTGATATATAGATATTAATTTCTATTTTTTTATAGTTCAATTATGATATTTGTAAAATTACATGATTTTCAGTTTTTTTTTTAACTAAAATCCTAAAAATTGAGTAGGGAAAAAACGACCTGACAAATATGGTGGGGAAAAAACGAATCGCCATCTTAAAAACTGCGGACGATATTACATATACCTCGTGGATTAAGGGTTAACGCCCAGATAGCAAAATATGTCATTTTAACGTCATTTTGACGACATTAAACGTCATTTTGACGTCAAAATGACGACAAATAACGTCAGCTTGTTACTTGGGTATTAGTAAACTTCTTTCCGTAATTGACATAATTCTTTAAGAAAAAATCTATTTCATCCATTTTAATCTATTTCCACTCAAGGCATTTCTGAATAAAAAGGCAGGGAACTTGTGTATGCCATATGTCCCATGGCCCAAATACGTCCACGGCTGTCTGGTTATCGTGTAGCTTCACGACATGCATGTATCCTTCGTGCTTTTACGTAATCGTGTAATCGGCAGCCGGGTGCGAAGCTAGCACGCGCGACACGGGCCGACGCTTTGCGTCGTGTCGCATCGCGTTGCATCGTATCGCGCCGTATCGCGACAGGCGCCTTAAATGCACGTTAATGAATTCCATCCACACCCCCGGAGAAGCGGCGGCGACGGCGATGGCAGCGGCGGCCACGTGCACGCGTCGCTCCGTGCACCGGCACGATTCCGATTTCTCCTCTCTCGCGCGGTGTCGCGAAAAACGCCCGACACTTTCACGGCGCGCGATGCGTGTGCGTGCAGCTGTCGCAGCAGCAGAGGTAGGTACTCGTTACACCCGATTCGCGGCACGACCGGAGGGGGATCCGACTCGCGTGCTGCTGCTGCAGGCAACGGGAAACGCGGGCCCTGCGGGGCCCCGCTCTTGTCCAGATATCGGATCCTCGATCCGCTCGACATAAATTACGCATTAAAGTTAATACGCGTACGCTCATGTGCGCAAATTTCCTCGAGAGTCTTCGCTAGAGATTAAAAGGGTAGTAGAAAACCAAAAACTTTGGGTAAAAACTCGATAAAAAACTGTTTTATACTCCTCTAAAAATGGGTTTTTTACCCCATTAATTACTCAGAATGACTATTTTCAAAAATTTATAACAAAAATCTAATTTTGACGCTTGTTTATTAATTTTTGACGCACGGCTTTGAAAAATCAGCATTAAATTTACTAAAATTAGATATCAGATTCCATGTCCTGTGTTAGTCTCACTTCTAGTCCACAAAATAACAGAAATAACAACAGTTTAACTATGCTTAAGAAAGTTTTCTTCTAACTTTTGTGAAACTTTAAAAATGAAGAACATAAAAAAATACTATTAAATTATAATTATTGAATTATAATATCTTATCACAGTAGTGCTGAAAATTATTGATTACTTTAGTGTTTCTATTACTAAGAATTCAGCTTGAAGAGAGAGAGGCTAGGCCCTCTCACTTTTCTCTGGCTTTAAATTTTTAGAAAATGCTTGTATTTTAAACTGAAAACGCATTTTTTTGATCGCAAAATTAATTTACTTTCCGTACCACTTTTTGTTCGAAGAAAACTGGCACTATTTTTCAAAATTACCAAAAAAACACCGGTTTTTTACTTATTTTCTTATCCCATTTTTAAAAAACTCTGTTTTTTTAATCTCTAGTCGTCGCGTCGGGACACACGTCGTTTCACGATTTAACGGGGTATCGGCCCTCCGCGGATTCCTCTCGGTCCCTCGGAACCGCCCGTTCCCGCCAACCGCTCACGTCAATTAAGGCGTCGATAATTTTATTAACGCTTAATTTACGAGCGCGGCCCCGGCGTGTAAAGATTATACGAGCGATCGTAATATCAATAAACGTGTAAATTTAATGCTCGAACGGCGCGTTTTCGACGGATTGGTTCGACGGTTTCTCACTCTCTGAGTTTCTCGGCGTTAATATGTCTTCCACACGGAAAGAATGGTTTTGCTGAAATATTAAAAAATTTGGCCAGATACAGATCTGAAAAATAATTTTGTTGGATCATCAAAATAATTATGTAGGACACTCCAACATAATGATAATGCTGCAAAAAGTTTTGATATTCTAGCAACTATTTTAGGCGTCCTACATAATTATTTTGATGATCCAACAAAATTATTTTTCAGATCTGTATCTGGCCAAATTTTTTAATATTTCAGCAAAACCGTTCTTTCCGTGCAGAGTGCTACACAGAGGCTTTACTTCCGGCGACGGCCATTTTATGATTCTTACGCGATGTTCGAAAGCACGTCCATACGCGATATGTGCCGAGCGTAAATTCTCGACGAGATAATAAATTCGATCATAGTTTTGCGCTCGCATTTATGGACTTCCTGTCGCCTTTCACCTTGTTTGTCCAGATAGAAGAGCTTTGCGCGGAAGAGTACTTATACGGGCTTTACGGTATATTTGCGATTATTGCTATTTATATGCATATGTATACATATTCTCCTTTCTAAATTTATGTGTGCAAGTGTTACTTGACAATATAATCACTATACAAGTGATACTTGATTTCTCAATACTACAAGCATAAATTCTACAATTCTACGATTTGTATTTTCTTCACTGAAAAAAAAATTCTTGGTAAACTTGTGAGATGCATTTAGTATACTTTCTTTTGAAGTATATATGTGATTATTATTACCGATTATAATAATAATAACAAAACATTTTGTAATAATTATGTATAAAAGAGCAAATTTTGTTTAGTTGAGCCAACTAAATTATGTAATACTTATTATACACCGAAAAAACAATACGGTTGCCACAACCACAATAATAGTAATATTTGGTACAGCCACGTCCTGTGGTTGTCACATTCACATTGTTTTGTGTAGTGCATCTATATATGTTTGTCTCAACATTCACTATGTTTGCTGTACCAAATGCATATAGTTGCCTTCACATCAATGTGGTTGTCACAACCACAGGACGTGGCTGTACCAAATATTACTATTATTGTGGTTGTGGCAACCTTATCGTTTTTTCCGTGTACGTTTAATTGAAACTATTTCACCAAGGTGCTTGGTAACATTAACCAAGCCTGGATTTTTATAACCAAGCCTTTCTTTCAGTGTTGCATCTTATTCGTAAAATTTCTACCATTCTTTATCCGTGTACAATTTTCATTTTCACTTTCTTCCAATATCTTTCTTATGTAATTTATATTTTACAATATTTCCTTCATACAAAATTACGCATCTGTTCGCTGTTTATAAAGGCGACCTCACACGATTTCATTTCAAAGATATGGATTCTACAATTTGTTATATTCCATAAAACTAGGTCATAGCCATTTGCTTCATTCTTCGCCCGTTCGCATCACAATTTTTTTAATCGTTTCTAATCATCCCTCGCGCCTCTCTTAAGTGCGAATTAGTGCTCCGCCATTAGAGCGGAGAAAAAAGGAGCTCGCGCCTCCCTTTTTTTTTTCAGCCACTCTGCTGACGTTATTATCGTTACTTATCGTCGATCCTCGATCTTTTTCGCGATGGCGCGGCAATCAAGCGCGATGCACCATTTCCGAGACTCGATATCATCGGCACTTTGCAACGTACTTCACCATTCTTACATGTTTCTCGTATTACGAGTTTCACGGCACGCGCGAGTCCGGGCACGTAAGCGGCATTAGCCTAATTGCGGTGTGGCGTCGATGCGCGCGAAGGCGATAAATCGTTGCGCCGCGAATATAAAGGCGGCTATACCTGGATAATGAGATTATCACAATTATCGGCCGCGCGTCGGTATTATTATCGAGGGGCCGGGCGCGTCGCCCGGGCACGCCGACGGCGCGCGATGACTCGCTTCGAAAAAACGGTTTTCTTCCCTCCCCCTTTTCTTTTTCTCTTCTTTCTCTCTCTCTCTATCTTTCTTTCTTTCCCCTTCATCGGCGATCCGCCAAAAGAGAAAACGAGCCCGCAGCTACGGGGACGACGCGTGCAATCGTGTTTCGAGCGCTTTTGAGACGCCGATCGGGCCGCCCGACGATATGTACAAATAATGTTGCAAACTCGAGATCGGGAATGGGGGAAGGCCGGCGGATTGCACGAGGCGCGGAGGCAGCCGAGGAGAAAATCTGCTCGGAGCTATGGAATCGCGTGCGGAGAGCGAGTGGCGTTCGCCGAATCCGCCGCGACCAGCCGTGGCCGCGGCGTGCAAGTCCCCGGCCACCGCAGCATCTGCGAGCGCGAGCTGCGAGGTGGGACACACATGGCCAGAAAATATTGTCCGACGAGTCCGACGAAAATTGCGCAACGTGTTCGCGATAGCATCGACTACCGACGTATCTCAAGGCGACTATGCGATTGTGAAACGGTACTAAATTCGGGTAATGTATGGCCGCGCGTGTCGCAGGAGCATTGAAATCTCCCTGTTCTCCGACGCGCTATCGATAGATCCGAAAAGATTTGCACCATACGTCGAGATTGGTATTACGTTTGTACGATGTATACTTTTTCTCTTTTTCTCTAGTACAAATGTATCTATTTAAGGTAATTGGAGGGAGAGAAGATGCCAAATGGGTAACATGCGAAGCAACCATGATTCAGAATTTGTTTATAAGTTAACTACTATTTTATGTTCATTTTATAGTGTTTTTTAATACTGTATTTTTTAAATAACAAATACATTTATTTAGATTAATCGAATATTATTTATACATATTATTTTTTTTATAAATTAAATACAAAATGTTTGGCGTTTTCCCTCAATTACCTTTTTTAATTTCTTCTACAGAATGGACATATACATATGTGCGTCTGTGTCGAATAATAAAAAGATTCGGAATAATAAATTTTGCTCGCCATATAGCAAGCTCCGATTAACTGCAAAAATCTTTTCCAATCCCAAGAGTGTTACTTTGATTTTTTTTATCGTAACTCAAAATAATATCATGGAAGCATCAAGTTGATTATTTAAATATCATAATAGCATATTTTTTTCAGATACAAATGCACTGCGAGAGAAGCTTACACTTTTCTCGCGAGATCGGAGTGGAAAGTCAATGTGAAGTGTTACACCGCGAGGTCTCTCACCCTTTAAAAGCTTTATGCGCTCGAAAGTCGAAAGCAGGTACGATTGAATCAAGAGAGAAAGAGAGGCGGATGGGAGAAGCATGAATAAAATAGGCTGAGAAAAACGAAGCGAATTCCCGACGCGTACGCGACGCGCATACGAGTACGCTCACGCGCGAGTGTTCGATAGATATATTGCTTAATTAAAAAAGAGCCTGCCCGGGTCCGTGTATCGAAAGAGAAATTCAAGTGGCAACGGCTGCTGTGTGGCGCGTGCGTAAGTGCGCGTGCAACAAGTGGCGCACGCTGTAACAGTGCACGCGCGTGCCGCTGCGCGCACGATAGTAATCTCACCCACTTTAATGGTCTCGCGAAGGAGAAGGATACTTAAGAGAAGGTGATTCGGGAGGCCCGTAAAGATAGACTCGCGTGATCGACAGCAACCGAACGACGCTCGTTCGTTTGGTACACCTCGTCACCTGTGTGAAGTTAGCCTCCCAAGCAATGTCGAAAAATCAAAAATTTTATTCGTTTGCCCACAAATGCCCCATTGGAATTTTTGTTTGCCCCCCTCTAGTTCAAAAGTTATAAGCAATTCAATTTTGGAAGGCCAACTTCACACTGGCCCCACAATGTTGAAAAATCAAAAATTTTCTTTTTGCAAACGTTTGCCCATCGTTTGCCTACGAATGCCCCGTTGAAATTTTTGTTTGCCCTTCTCTAGTTCAAAAGTCATAAGCAATTCAATTTTGGGGGGCCAAATTCACACTGGCCCCCCAATGTTAAAAAATCAAATTTTTTATTTTTACAAACGTTTGCCCATCGTTTGCCCACGAATGCCCCGTTGGAATTTTTGTTTGCCCCTCCCCCCTCTAGTTTAAAAGTTATAAGCAATTCAATTTTGGGGGGCCAACTTTATACTGGCCCCCCAATGTTGAAAAATCAAAAATTTTTTAGAGACAGTAATTAATTATTAAACAAAATTATTTTAAATATATTTGCTACCCTTCAAATAGCATAAGATTTATTGTATCATCGATAATAAGTTTTTTCCATTCTTAGTGATCATTCTATTATTTAAATATAATATAATATAACAAATATAGTAGTACAACAGAATAAATATATATTTATATATACACACGGAAAAAAACGATAAGGTTGCCACAACCACAATTGGTACAGCAAACATGGTGAATGTTGAGACAAACATAGTGAATGTTGAGACAAACATATATAGATGCACCACACAAAATAATGTGAATGTGACAACCACAGGACGTGGCTGTACCAAATTGTGGTTGTGGCAACCTTATTGTTTTTTTCCGTATAAATTTATCATTGTTATATAATTATATAACAATAATAAATTTCTCCTTGATTTAAAATCTCCTATCTTAATTGCTAAAACGATAGCAACCGTTACAATCTGCGAATCTTTTTCGCTGCTGCGATCGCGCGGTGAAAACAATTTAAAGCGTTGTTAACATCAATCGTCAGTCGGGTAAACGGATCCGCGTGTCGGTCGGTACCAGTACGGCACGTGTTTCTCGACGTCTTCGAAAACCGGGCGAAGGGAACAAGACGAATCGAAGTGGGCGGCACTCGTGCCTCCGCGACGGCAGCTGTCTCTCGGTTCGCGCGCGCGACCAGCCTTCTCCTTATTAATTAAACCGGTACACACGCGAGTACACACGCGAGCGTGTGGCCGGTATCCGCGCGGTTAACGCGCTGCCGCTCCCTGGCTTACGATCGGCAGCGCCGCATCTAATTAAGAGTCGTCCTCGCGGAAGCCGAAGGCCGTAGCCGACCCGCGCCTTGTAAAAGCGACACGATCAAATATCGGCACTCGGCTCCTCCGTGCTTCGCGGTTGCGCCCGCGTCCCGGATTAACCGCACCTCGCGAACTGGTGCCCGGCGACGCTTCCGGTTGCGTGTAGCGCGCGTCGCGCTTTAATTCGCTTGACGTAACGGTAGTGAGAATGTTACGGACCTTTTATTCGTCTCGCGTTCGCTCGTAATCCGCTCGTAAATTACCGCGAAGCCCGTATGCGTGCGCGTCTCGTTTGTCGAGATGCCGCGAAAGGCGGCATTGTCGTTAGCCAAATGAGAGGTGCAAGAACGGAGATACAGAGAAACGATGATATAATGCGAAAGATGTAAGACAAATCTATAGAAATGATGTAGTCGTTGATAACAGTATTACATCGATCGATACACTTTTTTTACTTTTGCTGAAAAATTACGCGTTGTAGAGCTGATCAAAAATTGCAAAAGCATCTAGAGAGTATCATAAAAATATAAAGATATCCGATTTTTTTATTGCCAGACTTGACAATCACCCGTGTAAGAAGTCAAGAGAAAGATTTCGCAAAGAATCAACAGCCATAATTCTCGTTGGTCGACGTTCTTTTTTAACGGACATTACGCGAACGGGTACAATCTTCGCGGCATATAGGGTCGGGTACAATGTCGAAAGGCCAGCTTGTTTATACGTCGTTAACATAAAGAAGTACGAAGACAGGGAGGGAGGGAGGTATAAACCGGCCGAATAATCGGCGTTGTTCGTCAAAAGTGGACACGACGTTGTCGTGCCTTGTAAAAAAGCGTACCACGTGCTGCAGCGGAGGAGCCGTAAATGGCATTACAGCTGCAAGTGCGTGCCTCGCCGAATGCACAAGAGGAAAGGGGAGAAAACGAAGAAGAAGAAGCCGCGAAGGTTCAAGCCGCAAATCAGATATTTCGATTGCTCGATTGGTCGATTCGGCTCTCGAGTCGCTTTTGGACATACTTTAGCGCCGAGCCGATCGGAATCGCGAGTCTTTTACGTCGCCGGTTCCCGGAATACCTGGACGCAATTTATAAACGTTTCGTCAGAGTCCGTTAAGCGAATATTAATCGCACGACAAACTGTTCTAAACCGAAGGTGACAGTTGAGATCGATTTACATGAAGATCTCAGCACTACTGGAAAAGAAAATTAAGACAAAGTATTGCCTCTTCTTCCCTCGATGAGGCTGTATACTGATCTTCGGATCATAGCGAACTGTGATACTATGAACTGCCTATAGTAGTTCGGAAATCCAATTGGGGGACTAGCTAAAGAAGAAGAACTGTTCTAAACGGTGCTCCGATGTCTTTTTTATCAGTAATTCATCGACAACGAAACAATCATTTTGTGGAACGCGGCGTAACCCGCGGCGTTCGGCGCTAAACGCAGCCGACTTAATGAGAATCGCGTGCCTCTCTCTCCCTTCAACTCCCTTGAAATAATTATCTGCAGAAAGTTCAGAGACGTTTACTTCATTATCTTCGAAAAACGTTCAAACGCCTGACGTTCACGAGTAAGTCGGGAGCAATGCGAGCGCAAAACGCTCGTTACATGCACAAACTACCCATGGTATCTCTGCGATCAACACCTTGCGCAAATTGTAATTCGAGGGTATTAGCGCAATTAGGATTTCCTTAAATTTCTCTCGTCCTTGAACGCGGGAATTGCACGCGACAGCGAAGCGTAACTACCCTCGTCGAGTAGCGATTATTACCAGATACCATTGGTGGCCGAGACTCGCTCGACGGAGTATCCGGAGAATCGAAAGGGGGTCGGAAAGGCGGGGCGGGAGGGAACGAGGGAGAGGACCGCCAGAAAGATCGCCTGGAGCAGCCGGAATCAGAGAATCGGCGAACGCAGCGGCATTACTTAGTCTGGGTCCGCATAAAGCTGTTATTACGCGCAAGCTGTAACCGCGCGCGATTCAATGCCTTCGATTTTCGGGTGAGAAAGTGTCCACCCAAGAGGTGGTTAATAATAATTTTTCGCCTTCGTGACACGCGGCGCGGCACGACGCACGCAGAGTCGATTGCGACCGTAACGAATCGCTGGAACGACCAGCGAAACTCGCTCAATAACGGATGTCGCTGATTTCGCTCCGGTTAATTATCATCGAGGTTGAGCCGCGACGTTCGATCGAACGGTAGAAATTACGCCGTTAATGTCTACGTTTCGGTTATACTGTAATGACGGGGGATAATTTTTTAGCGCCTTTGACGAGAAAAATATTTTGTGTTTGATCAAAATGGAAAAGTAACCTTAAGATTGTATCGTAATACAACATGTACGAAAGTAATTCGCAAATATGACGAAATATTTATAACATCCCTTGATTTGATTTTATTTAAAGATTAAGAAATTTCTTTTATTTAAAAGGTGTTTTTTAAAATTTGTCGTGCTTGCACAGTTTAAATAGATAAGCACAGAGTACTTAGATTCATGTATAAAGAGCCGATAGAAAGTAATATCTACACACGGAGAAAATTTTATATTAAAAATTACTATGTATGGCAGTAGCCGTGGATCATTGCTGGAATTATAAAAATTTTTACTATGTTATTATATTAATAATTATTAAACTCATTTGTGAAAACATAGTAAAAATTTTTATAATTCCAGCAATGGTCCACGGCTACTGCCATACCTATAGTAATTTTTAATATAAAATTTTCTCCGTGATAAAAGATAGCATAAAAATGCATAAAAGGCGCAAATGGATCTTCGATTGAATAATGTCCACCGTGCAAGTGTAAAGTTTTCAGCTTGGGACTCGGAGAGTCCTTTCTCGAATTCGTTTCTTCTTTGAAAACGCATTTTGCAAGTCCGCTCTCCGCCCGGTTGCATTGTACTATATCACAAAAATGACAGTTTCGAATTAAGGGAACATCGCCGGAGATGTTATCGACGCGTCTTCACTGACCCGGAAACGTTATTTCGCCGATCGGAGAGTCAGACCTGAGTAGTCGTAAGTTTTATCGGCTCACGACTCAGTCCGTGCCTCCGAGCGAAATGGAGCAGGAGAGTGAGTAATTGTAACTGAGCGAGCTCGATATTGCTCTCGCGAGAGAGCGATTTCGGGAGCACCTGTTGATGCCTTATCGTTCCAGTTAGAGGCCGGACATGATACATGAAATGCTCTCAACGCCCTCATCATTTTGGTGTTACTCTTGCATTGTAGCGCAAGATGGAATTCGTGTTACTTCGATTAGTATATTAAGGCCCCAGACAATGCTAGGCGATAGCGATAGGAACAGGGAATAACCACAGGCAATAGATTTCAACCTATCAGAAATCGTGTATTAATGACTGTGATACACGGTTTCTGATAGGTTGAAATCTATTGTCTGTGATTATTCTCTGTTCCTGTCGCTATCACCTAGCATTATGTCTGGGCCTTTAATGTATTCAACCTGATCAAAAGCAAATGTGTAACGAACAGCCATAGCAACATACATAGATTGTATATCTAATTTTATTCACATAAGCAAAGATACGTCAAAAGAATAATCACGTTAAACGGCAATAACATTAGAGTATCATATTGTTAAAATAGAACCTCTGGTTCTTTAAAATAGAAAAATCTTTACTGTTAAAATAGAGTCTCTGGAAACAAAATTAAAAAGAGACAGAGAATCAGTTTTAACTAATGTTTATATAAAAATGATTTACATTTACATGTATTCAAGATTTAACTCGCTTGCTTATTTCTCCGTTCTCTTTCCCGCGTATAATTACGTACAGATATAAATACTTGGAAGATTATAACTTCTTCGACTCTCAGCGTGCGCGCTCAGATATCCCGCCGTGCGCGCTTCCTCTTTTTATTGTCGGACGCAGTTTTTGGATGCCCGAAATTTTAATTTGTCTCCCGTAATTTCGCTTTAATTTATCCCGTAGCGATACAGCAAACAGAAAGATAATGACGCCTCATTGCTCGCACATGTTCATTTCGCTCGCGAATGATACGGGTAAGGGCAACGGTGAATCGCGCCGAATAATAAATGATTCCTACTGTGCGCCGCCATGTCGAGAAATAGGCTGACAACAGTTGAGAAGGCAGCCAGCTGCGACCCATCAATTTCTATCAAAAGGAAGACCCACCGGGAAGTTGACACTGGATTTCCAACTTGTATTTTTACGGTGTATGTCGCGCGCGAAGGACGTTCTTGTTGTAAGGAGGTCTAGCGTCAATCCTTCCTTTCGCTTCAGCAATATACCTATAGTATCCCTATTCGGGGAATTTCAATCTTCACCGTAATCTAGTGAATATATACAAAATATATGATTACGATTGTTTTACGGTCAATAAACCCGTACGCGGGATGCATTATCAGCTGATGATTGTGACAGTAAAATTTATGATAGCGTATATAAATTAATCGTATGATCGTTTCCCCCATGTTACGCTTTGAGTCATCAGTCAACTGCCCACAGGGACAGAGAGTACGCAATTTAAAAGTTCTACGATCGTGGCTTAGATATGCCCCGGGAATCGATGAAAACGATTGATACGTCGTTAAGAGCTCGTTAAGGACTTTTGTGCGGGCCGATGATCCTTGAAACCGGAAACTCCTAGGCGCTCTCACGTGTACTCACCGTCTTAGTCGCAGGTGCCTGTTCCTAAGCGGCTAGGGGTGATGACTTCTTCTCGAAGCACGTGCGCGATGAGAATTTCCTGCCGAAAGTCTCGTCTTATTTCCCTAACGCGTCTACGACGTTCCTCGCGAAGGAATAAAGGGGATGAACCACCTGTAACACGAACGGATGCGGGAAGAAGAATCGTAACGTACTTTCCGTGCAACATTAAGTCTCAGGTGACACGTTTGCGTGGACAGTTTGGTGTACCTGATGATTAATACTCGGACGGTTAACTCCTCGATGCATGGAAGAAAACAGCACGTGCTTGAAACGACGACACAACGGCGTAACGTGCTCAATGTAGATCGCTCTGTGAGAAATACCGAGAGTTCACAATTCCGTATTTTCAATTACGCTATAATGCACACATAGTGTATAACGATATCTACAATATCTTATAATTTTATGGGATTATTTAACCTTTTCCATTTAGTCCCTTATGCAGTACTAATAAACTCTGTTTCTTCGAAACTAAAACGCGCAAGGCGCGTTATGGTTATCATATTTACAATATTAATAGAAAAATTATCTTTCTTTTATCTCGGAAACGTGATTGATATGCGAATCTACGTCGCAGCATCAGGTTTTTATTTCTCATGCGTCGTATTTAACAATAAATAGTTAGCTTAATTCCAAAGCCGTTTCGACAAACGTCACGATCGTCGAGAGAATAAATTATTGAAGCCGGAGGAAGGAAGGAAAACGGCGACGTTTGAGAACAGGAAACGACGCCGACTACTATCGGCGCCATCGTCCGCCCCATTGGACAGCCTGCATACGTACCGGAATACGCTGGTACTCCGCACAAGTGACGCGGTACAAAGCGGCGAGTATCGAAGAGTATTCAACGACAACGATCTATTTAATTACATGTGAGGCTCCGCAGGTGTACCCTTCGTGGGGCTACTCCCCCTTTTCTCTCGCTGCCTCCTTGTTTTTTCCTCATTTTAATTCGCCGCCTTACGTATCACATTCGTATAGTCGATCGTGCGTGAGAACCGTTCCTGGAAACGATATCGAGGCGGAAAAGAAATGTCGTCGGAGCGCCCGCATTAAGGACTGTCGCTAATTCACTACGAGAACAATAATCAAGCATCACACGCTCGAAGTCCTCGAAGAGGAAGCGCGCGCGCGATCGACCGTGTGAAATTTTGATCGTGTCGCTTCTCTTTGCGATGCCGCGATAAGTCCTTCCTTGAGATCGAGTCGACATTATCAGCACGAAATACTGATCTATTACGAATAGCTATTAGAAAATAAAATATCTTTATTAATATTAATAACGAAATATATTATGCTTACACATGTTTATAGAATAGTATGACTTTAAAAAATCTCACGCCTAATAGAGTTTTAAAGAAAAGCGTTCCTTTGGATCAAAGGAACATTTTGGCGAGTTTCGTTTTGTGTGACCAGTTGCGTTTTTTTGTAATTTGTCGAGCCCTAAACATTGTCATCGTCGACCATTTGAGACATGATTAACCCAGCTAATCCATTCAATGGTCGAGCGAATTTTCGTACGGAACATATGTCGCGCGTGCTTGAGCAACAACCGGCGGCTTGGACAGGCGTTGATATGGAAAGAGATATTAGAGGAACCCAGTTATCCGAACTAAGGACGGCAGGAAAGAGAACTGATACAATACCGCGTGAAAGGAACCGAAGGAACCGACCGATCGACGAGAAACCGCATCGGGCGCGACAGGTGGTCTTACATTGTAATGCGTCGAATTGCAACAATGTATGATAATTATTGCCTTGCATGCAATAGGAAGGCGTAGAAAGGTAACGAACAGGAAGGGTTATTATCTGCCAATATTGTCCGCAAAATTGGAAGGTGGGGTAAGAGAGTCCTCTCGTCACGGAAGAGGGTTGCTTGTTGCTCAATCACACATGCCTGCCTGTTCGAAAGGAAGTTCGATTTTTTTTAGCGTTTTTACCAGTGAACTGTACAAAAAGTTCGATTGAAAAACGAGTATAAGGCCGATATGGTGGAACTTGGACTTCATAATTTTTTCAATGTGATAACCGTATAATATTTTATGTCAACTGCTCTTGGAAAAAAGGATAAGAAACAAGTTTAATTGACAGCATCATCAATTTCTCCCTTTTATTATATTCATTATATTTTTCATTTATTTCACTCTTTATTTTCTGTTATTTGGATGTTGTCAGTTTTTAACAAATTAAATGCACTCGCGTTTCAAGCTAAGATTTCAAATAATAACACAGGACCACAAAAAGAAATTTGTGAAAATCAACAGGGATCAGAGTAGGTGATTCTTATAGATTTTGGGTTGCAAAAAACAATGCCGCTGGCCAAATTGCTCTATTACGTCACAATTTTGAGTGGTGGACAAAAACGGCCAACGGATTCGATTTCAGCGATCCAAAATACGTATAATACACTTGGTTTAGTTTGTGTCAATTAAAAAAAATTTGTGGTCCTGTGTAATTTGTCTTAGGAACTATTCATAAGTGAATTAAATGAACAAAACTAAAAACAAGAGATTTAATTAGTCAAGTGAGAGAACATTAAAGAGCATGAAAGTATGAAAAACACTTGGAAACGTTAACGTGCTTGCGATATTACAGGATGGCAAGTGTCGTCAGTGCATAAGCCGCAAGCTCACTGACAGATGGTCTTGGTTTCTCCGAAAAAGCATATAAAAGCTAATCATTCGGAAACGATGAAAGGGCATCGAATAAAGAAGTACGCGACGATACGCAGGAAGAAGGGAGGAGTGGGAGGAGGGAATAGGAAAGGTAGAGACGGCAAGAAATGATATTCTTGCAAAATCTTGCTGCACGCACGACCGCAAACCGGCACACGCGGTAAAGTGATGCGCGCGGCACGAGGTACCACGACGGTTGCCCGCATTTTTATTTCTTCTTCGCCTTACCACCCTTCCTCCCCCTCTTTCTTCCTCCTCCTCCCTCCACGCTACTTACGCGCCGCGTGGACTCGACCGTTTTAGAGACGGTGCAAATAAAGCAGGTAAAAACGAGAGAAGGGCGAAGAAGGAGGGCGAAGAAGGACGAGAGAAAGAGAGAGAGAGAATGATAGAGAAGGAGAGGAAGAGACGATGAAGGGAAATGGTGGGGTGCAGCACGAGCCATTCGCCCCCTGCACCATCTGTTGCACCGTTGCATCGAAGACGTTGCGCCCGGGCTTCGCAGGGACACCATATGCTTACTGTATGCCGCGCCGATATTACAGGAGACTACGGCGCTTTTATTGTTTTAAATATCGTACCTGTCGTGCGTAGTGATTAAGGAATGAATATAGGGATTTTCAAACATAGATATAATTCCATTGCGTCGACGGTACGTGGAAGATCCGAGGACGTACAGGAACGGTGGTGACAAATAGAATATAGTATATTGAACCACAGTTTACGATTGTAGTTACATCGATTGTTAGAGATTTAATTTTGTACATTCCGAGAATCCACTTGGCTTCAAAACGATCAAGTCGCTTAGAATACTATGAGCGCCCGATAAATCGTGTTGGGTGTGATGAGGATATAAAAAGCCTGTGACCTCATTTTCGAAAAACCAACTGTTCGTCTTTTATCCTCGCCCGACACGACACCGCGGCAATCATGCACGTTAACGGAGAACGTAATGAATATTTATAAATGAAAGATGCAAGATCGGTATCGTATCGTTCCACATAGAAACCGCTGCGTTTTCTTTGAAGGGGAAGTCGGCTGCCAATTATACGCATGTGTAGTTACTCAGGATAAAATCCAATTGACTCTCTTACCAGCTCTCCTGCCAGTTATAAATTAAATATACGTAGCAGAATTTATGTAAAGTAATAATGAAGCTTATAACATTCGAAGTAGAAACTGCAATCTTTTATTAAATCTATATATATTTTTATATTATTTTTAAAAAATATTTTTTTTTTATTATACCAGGTTTGTATTATTTGAAAATAATTACATATATTTTTACGATCGAAAAGGGTCGGTGAAAAAGTAATCAAAGCAGATAAGTAAAAATCTGTAACACAGATGCAATTACAGCCGTATGGAACGCCCGCCCGTTCGTTCCCAGAGACACTTAAGCTGGAAGCGGATCATCGCAGGTAATCTCACGAAATGAGTTTGTGAAATCGCATTCTTATTCGCGTCATGGAACGACGCGCGTCGACATCAAAGGCGTCGCTGCTCGTCCCGTGGAACGAAACGAGGACGTTGATAAACACGTACGTGCACACGCACGAGTCTACGCACGAGCGAGTCCGAGGATGGCTTTTAGCTTCCCTTCTTCCATTTCTTTCCCTCTCGTTTTTTTTCTTTTTTTTTACCTGAGCCACGTGGCGACGCGTGCTGACTCCAGGGGACAGTTGCGAGGGCTCATCGGCCGCCGCCTCGCTCGTTGTGTGTGATTCAGGGATACCTTTCGGACAGGAGGTAGAAGAAAAGGGGGATGAGAAACATTGGAAGGAGGAAGAGTTACTTGTCGACGAGAGGATCCCGCAAGTTTCCGGCAGAACGAGATCGCCACTCGACTCCTCTTTATCCCCGACGTAGCTGGTGTTCGGATCGTGGCCGTTGATCCACGGATCTTCGGAGAACACGATTCAGCCATATGGACTTATCTTGTTAATCTTCTTTCCCTGCATCTTATTAACGCGCCGTCTCTCGGATCTTCTTCTTTACCACGAACGTTGGATAATTGAGAGCTCCTGTTTTTTTAGCAAAAATATATTCTGAAGTGTCTTGGATATAAGCGAAGAATCTAAATTCCATCAATCATAAATAACGCAGTGATTTTAAACGAAACGAACCCGAAGTAAACCCACTGAAACGGTAGGGAAAGATATAAAATTGATGCTCTACGACCGAGCATCTGTCCCGTATATATCGGTTTTAAAATCGTACATCTAACCCCATATAACCGGTCACGTGTTTCCTCCGGTGTTTTATAATACCATTTGGTATTTGCTGTGGGTCGCGTGCATGGGAACTCATAACAACGAAGATACTCACACTCTTTTTATGTCAATCATGAAATATGATCTGTGTCCCGATCATTCCTAAGTGTCAAACATATCCCCTTTCTACCGCGCGTCTTCTATCGTTATAATCATTATACACATCATTATAAAATATTAATTAATTATTTATTAGTTGATTTAGAGAAGAGCCAACTCAAGCAGCGATATTTTTCACTATTACGTTTTTATTTTTCTTTATGTCTTTATTGAGTGCATCCGAATGACTTGTATAGTAAGTCTGACGTCACAAGATAGACAGTTCGTAAACCGTTCAAAGACCGTTAGATGGAGAATCGTCGTACCGGAAACGTTTAACTTTATGCGGTTCTCCCCAATTAATCCCCGGAAAATCGACTCTATCCCCTTGGAGGTGTGAAATTCCGTTAGCCACATGGCACGCGTGTGTATTTTACGTAAGCTATTCGAGATATGACCGCCACGTGCTAATTTATCTCTACGCGGCCTTTCCCCCAAAAAATGTTGAGAAAAATTCTAGTAACTACAAATCAATTATATAATTATATCCAAAAATATAATTTATTAAAGAAAATTATATTTCTTGCACGTACACGTTATAGAATACTTTTCCATTGTTTAAACGTGAGTCACTCTCGACGGGAGCATCTCGGATTCGAAAAATCGCAGGGAACAACAGACGTTGGCGATCGACACCGCTCCCGTAGGGGTGGATTTAGTGATTAGCAATTAACTTTGACCCTCCTGCTGGCCGCTGATGTCCGAGCGAGTGCCTCTTCTTTTTGACTATTTTTCTACCCTCGGCCCACCGGCCGCCGATTTCCGTTCGTCGGAAACGTCATGTGGCACATTAATTGGATCCGCGTGGAATAAAAGGAGGCTCCTACACAGCGAACTTAGAAACGGACCATTCTCCATTGAGATATAGCGGCAACATGACAGTGATTGACGGCATTTTAAAAGTCACAGCAAGTATATATATATTTTAACTTACATATACTGTAACTAAAATATGGAAATATTGTGTATTTATATGTACATGTATGTATTCGTATATATAGAATTACTTATTATATTACAATTAACGTAATTAATAAAATGATCAATAGAATATTTTTATGCATAGTGCAACGTTATAATTAAAATAAAATTATGCAATACGAATCATCCATTTCGATAACATTATCAGTTTGATCAAAACTACTTTCTCTCAATGAATAATCATTAAATTGATATTTTCGGCAGATGTAACAAAATTATATGCCGTTGTTTTGATGCTATCTTTAATCGTATATAAAACTAGATACCAAATAATACATTTTATAATAGCACACACAAATATATTTTATAAATACTTATAAAAAATTACAATTTTAAATTAATTAAAATAAAATTATTTGTAATCACATTCTAAACAGAAATGTCTCATGTCAAATTATCGTTAATCTTTCATGGTATACGAAACGATTGATGGGAAACCTTGGAAAGACATAATGGAGAGATGTAATACCAACGTGTCGAGGAAGAAGACAGAGAAAGTCGTCTGGTACCCCTTCACCTTCTCCAACGATGGCAGCGTGGTGACAAATTAAAATGGCTAAGAGAAGCAGGTGATGCCAACTCGGTAACTCATTTATCTTGTACGTTGGTCAGTTTTTAAATAAATGGTTGCGCGAGACCTCAACGCGTGAGCATGAATAAAACCGATTTTTTATCTTATGATGGAAATTTTGCGATATTGTAATAAATGTGATGCATACATAACAAGAGGTATATTATATCATTACGAAAGCGCCATTTTTATCTCGTCTTTTATCTCTCATTTGCGTTTTTTTTTGCATATCTTTAACAATTTATTTATTTGACATTTGACATCTAAATATTCTAGATAATCAAAGTATATAATATAATATAAAATGATAAATATTAAAAACAAAAGAAGAAATAATTAGTTCTCTTTGATTATAGAATTAGGCTACGAGAGAGATTTGAATTTATAACTAAAAAAATAATTAAAATCAATAAATCAGAGAGATATATATACCCTCTCCTCATAAAATATGATTGTTTTATCTATCTTATATGTATACATAAAAAAATAAGCATTGATTTAATAACCATTCACATCCTATCCTAATTGAATAATACACATATGAATTGAAATCATATAAATGGCAATATAATAAAAATATGTTATAAATATCGATGCTAAGACACTAATAAATTTTTCTCGATTACATTGGAAATATCAGGGTTATCGCATCAATTCAGGTACGCATTAAGCGACGCATACGTCTGGGAACCGAAGCAATCATCGACAGCATTGGCACAATAACAGCCGTCCAGATCGCCCGAAGATTCACCCATGTTCGCAGAGGGTGAATCACCCCAGGGATTTGGGTGGTGTTTAGCACGCTCCGGCGAATCGAAGCGTCGCCGTGGTTGGAACGAGAGGTTCGAACAGCAATACACGAAAGTGGAAGAAGGACGGGCCAGAGGTGGAGGACCAACGGTGCGTGACCCCCTCTAGAAGGGTCAAGTACCGGAAGTAGGCACCAAACGCAATGCCCCCCGAAAGCAGTGGGTCACGTGGATGAACAACAAATTAACCGGCGTCGAAGCATCGCGGCCCGTTCGCCCCACCAGCGGTCAAAAACCTATCCACCCCTCTGATAGGCATCCCTGAACATCCCTTGGCTTACGTATCCTACCGCCATATGCTGCGCAGGTGAAGAGACTGTCCAGGCTGACACCGGCGGAACGACTCTGCTGTATTATCAGAGTCCTAAAATAAAGCTTCAAAATAACGATACATGCGTGATTCCGAATAACATTGACGAATTTCATGTATAAATTGTTCGCAGAAATTGCTCGCAAAAATTTTCTTAGAGAAGATTCGATTGAATATCGTCTTTTTCACTTTTACAGTTTTCGATATATTAAATATCTGCAATTAAGTATTAAAATAAAAATTGTATTGCGCAATACAATCTACGCAAGGTCGAAGAAAAGCAAGATAGAAAGATTCTATTTTTCGATTCAATATTTAATTCGGGGCAACTCTAATTTCAAATATATTTCGTATTATGCGTGACGGATTACTTTTTTCTAAATAAATGAACGAAGCCTTAATTTTTCTATTATCTACATTAAGATGATTGACCAGAAAGAAGAATCACAACGAACAACGAAGATTTAAGGTGACACAAAAGAGAATTTACGTAATCGCTAACCAGAGTGATCCACACACATCGTTTACGTTACATATCTTTGTTTATCAGCGAACCCATGGACATTACATTAATTCAGTCTCGTTATATCACTGTCGTGTCACGATAATGCTAAATGCCCGCTTCTGTACGCACGGATCTGTTTATGCTTCCTATCGCATCTACGAGGAAACTTTCGAGGAGGCGCATAAATTTCCACATTAACATTAGAAGGCGTGTGGATTGTGTGGCATCGTGACAAGTTTAATTTGAACGGCTTTGTTCCAGCAGTTGATACAGCTGCGGAGAACGAGCTCCGTGCGATTAGATCGAGGATTACATCTGAAAGGAGGTGAAAATTTCCGTTACGCGGCCCCCGTTCGCGACCGAATATACGGCGGGATGACGCGACGAGGACTCTCGTTTACGTACTCTTTGACAAATCGTATCAAATCCTTACAGGAGAGTAAAGACGCAAGACGCTGCGACGTCAATCGAAACGCGGAAACCCATTTGTAATCCAGATCCATTCGACCGACGACGTGTTCCGGTTCTTATGCAAATGAACCCACATCCATGTCATCGCTGTGGGCTATATGTACGCATACATTCGACGAGGTCATATCGAGTGAAAGAGGAATACACGGCGCTTCATTAAGGCAGTCGCATATTGACGGATATCTAAATACACTTTCAACAGAGATTTTCAAGGAACGTGGAATTTGGCCAGCGATTAGTTCTTATCGTACTGAGAAAAAAATGCTGTTGCTTCAATTAAAGTATACGTCACGGACTGCCACAAAAGTAGTTCATTCAATTGTATTATGATTGAACCAAATATTTACATTATTAAAAGAATACACAAACATAAATCGTTCATTTAATTGTATTATGATTGGACCAAATATTTTTAAATTATTAAAAGAATAATCTAGATATTTGGTCCAATCATAATACAATTGAATGAACTATTTATGTTTGTGGCAGCCCGTGACGTAGACTTTAATTGAAGCAACAGCATTTTTTCTCAGTGTACGATAAGAACTAATCGAGCTGGCCGAATTCCACGTTCCTTGAAAATCTCTGACGTTGAAAGTGTATTTAGGTATCTTATTAAAAGAATAATCTAGATATTTGGTCCAGTCATAATACAATTGAATCAACTATCTATGTTTGTAGCAGCCCGTGACGTACACTTTAATTGAAGCAACAGCATTCTTTTTCTGTGTGCGTACATATACATTCGTCGAGAGAGCATCGTTGATCGTATACATAATGTACGAATGCTTATAGAAAGCGGTAACAGATATTGTAACGTCGAAATGTTGGCAGTCTTATAATTAACGTATCTTCCACATTAATGAATTCATCGAAGATAATTTTACAAGTGCAGAAGAAAGACGCGATATTGTATATGATACTTTAATTTACGAAAGTCATATATGACAGAGATTTTAAAAAAAATGCCAATACGAATCTACATCGTTTCTAACAATAAGTTGATAAAAAATCTTAAAATAAGAAGTTTTATATAGAAAATTTCGGCAGTTCACATCACATACCATTAAATTAACATATGACGCAAAGCGTTTGGCACGTTGCGTATTCTCACGCGACAAATCAATACTTACCGGCAATCCCTTCAACAGGCGAAATAATCGCGATTTTAGCAGAACCTTTAGCGATTTGCGATAAATTGCTTGCGGCGCTCTTTTCTCAGCTTTTGAAACGGTAACGGCTTTAAAAACGATCGGTTCTCCGATCTTTGATCCAGGTGGTCCTGCAAGCAAGACTCGCTGCAAGTTTCGTTTTGAAAGAACGATGCCGACGAAAAGAAGTGTCTCGGACTCGATCTGGGATAATTGGGAACCTCGCTTTCCTCTACCTCTCTGTAATAATCGGTGCATTTAGTAGTGACGTAAGCAAAGGCAGATGGCCTGTGCTTGTGTCATCGTGGGGCACCCAATAAAGGAAATTAGTCTGCTTTTCACCGAGTGTGCCAGATTACCAGCGCGCGTCACTCATATCGCGTTTTTATAGCAGATCGCATACGTCTCGCTGCGTTTCTTCACACGCAACGATACGTGCGTTACAAAATATCACGTAGAGCTTGTCCGATATGTATCATAAAGCTTTCAATCGTATGCAACGCTTTCATAGATATTTAATGATGCCCCGCAATATTTCGTAATTGATTACAGATAGTAATCGTAATAACCGAACGGATTTACGTGTATGTGTTTTATTTAAACGTAAGGTAATCTGTCTTATTCGACTTTCATGAGAGCGACGCTATCCTACTCACAGAAGGCGACCCACAAACGTGCTGCAACTATAAAATGCGAATTGTTGCCGATGACACCCGTAGTGTTCGTTTAAAGGCACTTTCTGCGGGACCGCAACAGAAAAGTATATACGAAACGCACTGCACAGGTGGCACTGCAAAAGAACCACCTGCATCTATCGCTATGTACCGCGCGAATACGTTCGTTCGTTCGTAATAGAACAATAATGAATAATACAACTTTAGTTGATTACATATTTGCGCTTACCGACTAATTTAATACTTACATATTATAACAACGATCATAGAGGGGTTTACTTGATACCCTTGATAGTATTACCAGATTACCAGAAATCTATTTGGAAAAGTGCTATGGAATTGCTACCGAGTAGCAATCTAATCTTCATTACGGCTTTTCTCTTGATGCAAATCTGAATATTACGTCCGTGAGAGATAAACGTACAGTTAATTTCCGTTTGCCTGATCGTACAGTATCGAAGCACTATAATATTAAACTATCACTAGCATCGAAAGAAATATCTTCCTCGGCGAATCCAGTATCAACATCATTTACAATGCTACACAAAGCATAAGTTTACACTCAGCAAATTTGAATATAACTCAATCCTTATAATTTTCTATTTCATAGTAGCTATTAAGATTATTATCAAGACTATTGTTTGATTTGAATAAGCTATCTATTTTTCGCTTAACATAATTTTATATTTACAAAATGCATTATCATTATTTTCAACCCGTAATAACGCTTGTAATTTGATCGTCTTATAATTATTGTAAGATTTATTTTAATATTATTAAAGTTTGATAATATACACGTCCAAAAGCCAATTAATCCCGTTAAAATAAGAATATCACTTAATGGAACGGTTGCTGGTTACGGAAGTATCCGAGTGTCGAGAAATCTTTCGGCTGCCAAGAAGAGAAGTTCGGAAATCATAATAACATACTCTCGAACCTTTATGCATTTTACGACCGGAGAAGGCGGCAGCAGCAATCTCCTTTAATATATAATCTTCGGCATTACCGTTTCGTCGGGCCCGAAAAATGGACCGACGCGATGCTCTTAAGGATCCTCATATGGAAACTTGAACGAAATTCACACGCATTGATATCCAAAGTGCGTGCTTGATCTAAATAAAATTCGCTTCCAACGCGACAAACTGCTGCTATTAGTATATCAAGATAATTCGAGAACGCATTAAATTCTTAATTATATACCATCTAATATAATATTTTGATGCACTATTATAACAAATACAACAATAGATAATACCAATCTCGAATTAACATATAAAATTGTATATATTGTTAAATTTTATATGCTGTATAATTCCGATATTATGATATTTATATTTATATTATTTCTAAAACGTGTGTCACACACGCGTATATGGAAAACGTATAAATCTTTAATTGCGCACATAAATTTTTGTCGTGCGATAAGTCGACGCGTAACAATTCTAAACTTGAAATACATTTGTGTCTCTTGACACGGCTTGCGTCCGCTGATCGTTTTTGCTAAAGTTTAATGAGCCTCCTGAGAAATTAAAATAAAAGAGTTTCGTGTGAAATACTTGATCGCGCGATTATTATTGGACGAATCAAGCCGTCGCGCTGCCGTTTTTACACACGCAACCGGGACGGCGCGCAAAATTATCACGAACGTAAAAAGACTTTAATTCGGTTAATATTCATCGGCTAATTAAGCGGGAAAAGGTTTATTCGATATTAAACGCAATGAGCAATGTGTGAAAGGGAGAGGAAAAAACTTTGAAATGTGAATATTGAATTCACGAGCAATGTGCATATGCTTTACACGCACATATAGAGCTGAGATACAGGGTGATTCAAAACAAACGTTTGTCCTTAGAATAGCGTATTCCTGACTTAATTCTAAGACGATTTTTCCTTTACAAAAATTTTATCCAAAACTTAGTTTTTAAATTATAAGGAAAAATAGTCTTCGAATTACGGCACGGATACAGAAGGTAGGCAGGGGCGACACAACTCACCGTTCGATGCGGGCGATTACG